>QJPP01000512.1:0-169248 GCA_003996215.1 Jaltomata sinuosa
CTAGCCCAGAGGGAAATCAACAGAACCACATGTGAGGCTAGCAAGCAGAATATACACACCAAAGGCACAGGTGAAAGTAGAAATAACGCACCTGGGGTCCTTGCAATAACAGTGTATATAAAATAAGTTTACGAAATGGACGGTATACCGGTAACCTCAAGTGTAAGAAGAAGAGAGGAAGAGTAATAATAGGCATGCTCAGAGACATGAATCAACTCAACTAATCATACCAATCTCATACTTATCCATAATAGAGAACGATTCTGTAAGTAAAAAGTAAAAGTCTACCTACAGTCCCCCGGCCGCCCATACAACCGAGGAACACAAACAAGTGAAAACAAACCCTCCGGCATCCCATACTACCGGAGCTTACAATCAGCAAACAACAAACAAGGGTGGAACCTCGAACCATGAATGATATGATGCATGAAGATCTCAAGTGCTATGGTATCTCTGTATGTACCTCCTCCGGCGCCGATCCGGCCCGAAGGTAGGTATCCATGGAAGGACTCTGCCCGTAACTCCTACTCCCCGCTTATACCCCCTCTTCCGCACCGCAGCCCGTAGCCCCTTGGCCCGGATGCAAGCGTCATGGAGGTCCCAGACCCCATACTAAATCTCAAGTACAGAACATGTATCAAGATAGAGGACCAGTCTCATATCAAGCATAGAGACCCCAGTCTCGAATATGATTGCCCAGACCCTGTCCAGGACTAAAAATAGTAGGAGAATATCTCAAAAACCTCTCCAAGGGTGCCCGGGCGTAGCCGGGTCTAAACAGTCAAAAGTCATCTCAGGTGCTCGGTCCGACCGAGGCTAAAAATCATCTCAAATAACAAGAAAACTCAACTAGCACCCCGGCCCTGCCGAGTCTAGCGATAATCATAAAACTGATGATTTTAAACATAATTTACTTTCTTGCCCAAAAATCTCCACAAGTGCAATCAACCATTTCCAAATCATTTCCATCAAAAACGGCCCCCCCGGGCCATGCAAGGTTTAGAAAACAGTGCCTGTAGGCCCGAAGCCAAAACCACAGTAAAACATGGATAAAATCTCTTTATATGCATGGAAATGATATGATCACACACAACAGCTGCCCAGCAGCTTACAATCAACCTATCGACCCTGCACAGGCCCACAACTACTCAGCAAGCATAACCAGCCTAGAAGGATAATTCTATGCCCGGGACTCGCGGACATTCCCAAAATCCCACCTTCTATGTTCCAGAGTCAACAAGGCCTCACAGAACCACAAGGGTAAATAAAATATAACGGCAAATACTACAAACAACGGAGGAACAAAAGTAGGCGGTTATGAATAAAGCGGTCAAGGTCTGTGGTACCAACCTAATAAACCAACCCAAGGATGCCCATTAATACAATTTTATTTTATATATACGGAGTCTATGGAAAATAAACCGTAACCTACCTGTCGTCCGACGACAAGCTGCTGGAACAACAATGTCCAAGCTCGAACCACTCCGAGAAAATCCAAAACTAAATCGGAATCGGATTCGGATTTGGGATGGAATAACTTGACGTAGATAATTGATTAATTAACACAAAGTTTTCCCCTCACAATACTCCTCACGTAACAAATATGATATACAGTAGTATGCAATTATGTTCAATTCTTAGTTTATATACTGTAGAGCAAATGCAAGTTAGGCAGCCACTATTTAATGCAATCACAACATGCTGCCAGCTCTATCACTTGGCTGGCCACTCCCTCCACCTACACGTGGAGTGGAGGTGGCAAGGATAAAAGGGAATTCTTATCCCGCTATTTATATATTCGGGTATTGCATAAATTCGTGGTAAAATAAATATAATATTTTAAATATACCGTAATTCATAGGAAATTATTTTGAATAAAATCTACTATATTATAATAATAAATTTTAACGTAACTAAGTTTACTATCTCCGTTAAAATATTACGGAGTATAAAAACCTTATAAAATAAATACATATATACTTATAACGTATCAAATATATTTTCCATAAACCTTTAAATATTTTAACAAGGTAATAATAATATAATCTTTACCAAATTCAACTTCTAAATAAATATTTCAAATACACGCACGATACTTATAAAGTTCTTAAGTTTAGGCTCGTAATTCGCCTACGCACGATTTCGACATTCAAGAATTCTCTCGGGATCCTCCCTTATATTTTATCACTATTTCGGAACTGAAATGGCATTTTAAAACGTAAAATTGAAGCTTAAATCGGGTTAAACCCGACCCGATTCGCGACCCGGTTCGCAACCCATTTTCTGCCAGACAGTCCGCGGTAAAACAGTCATAACTCTTTACTCCGAGATCATTTGGATGTGAGGTTTTGTGCGTTGGAAACTAGACTCGTAGACCTTCGATTTGGTATCTCGGGGGACTTCTAACTCTTTATATATTGAGAGAAAAGCCCTGATACATTTGACCCAAAGTTCAGAAAATTTGTTAAAGGTCTTACGATATCTTTTGTCGATTTGCTTGACTTCAAAACTCAAACGTGGAAATGACCGGAAGGGTCATTACACTAATGCCTCCCGTTATTTCGCTATAGTAGATGGCCTTCTGCCATAGTGGTTCCGCTATAGCGGATAAAATATCGCTATAGCAGTGTGACGTCAGCCTGAATGATTTCCAAAAATCTAAAATTTTCATCACGTCACCCCACTTAATACCAAAAATAATTTGATTTGTCGTCAAAATTTCATGACGTCATGGTTCCTGAAAAACGATGGATCCCGTCATGGTTCCTGAAATAACGACGGATCCGATCGTTACAATAAATACCAATTTACCCATCGTTCATCTCTGAATGATCCCAAAATCAAGAAAATGAAAGAAACTAGTCTGGGACCCTCACTATCCCAGATGATCGTGTAACTTGCAAACCTATGCGAATTACCAACCTTTCCTCGATTGGTCGCACCTATTTGAAGGAAATTAGACGATCCCACTCCCTCAGAGAATTTTGATTTACCCGTGAAAATTTACACGTGACTTTCCCGAGTGTCCTAGGAATCCGAGGTCTCGGATAATGTCAGAGCAAAAGAATTTGAAAATTCTCGGGAGAACTTTTATTTTCCAAAAATCAATTTTCGTCCGCTATAGAGGACATTATACTGCCATAACGCTTCCGCTATAGCAGACTGCCAACCGCTATAGCGGTTGATAGCAGGTTGAAATAGGGAGAAACAGATTTCACCCCTCATTATCCCTATATTCTTTATGAAAATACCACATTCTTTCCCGATCACCCCACTCTCGATGTCAAAATTTTCAGCTAAGAATCGCTTCTACTTGTTTTCTTACTTCCTTGCGTGAATTTAGACATGATTTTGGTAGAAAATGAGGATTGGTGTATGCATTGTAGTGGGTTTTGAACTTGAACCTTAGGTTGGATTATTGTTGGATTCCCAAATCATGTATGCTTCCCTTACGTTACAATGCCTCCAAGGCGTTATGGGCATAATGATTACACTATTTCTGGCCAAAAAGGGGCCAAAAATGAGGTGGGAGGTGAAGGGTTGTTCTTGAACTAAGGTTGTGATTTGGACAGAATTTAGGGGTTATAATGCCCAAATTTTTGTAGAAGACAGTAATAGAATACTTTAGGAGCACTGATCTGAACTTGGATTGTTAGAACGGAGTTTTGGGTCAAGGGGCGCCATTGTTGCATCCCTTGAAGTTTCGGGGATGATGAATACAACTATAGTGGTTGGGCTTAAGTATTGCGGTTCCGCTACGGCGGATATTTTTCTGCTATAGAGGTTCCTCTATGGCAGACGATCGTCCACTATAGCGGAAGGCCGCGAACCAGTAGCTTCCCAAGCTGACAGTTAGAAACATTTCCCCCCTTTTTTCTAAATCCCTTATGCCTTATCGAGTTATAATCTAGTTTTCTTGCTACATTACAGGTTATACTTCCCATGGTTGAGGGACAATAATTTCCCGTGTATTCCTACGAGCATTTTCCAGATGAAGCTAGCCAGGAGAGGTTCATGGATTACCGAAGACTAGGCTTTTGCTATGAGAGGGGCTGCAAAGTGACAGGGGTGGATGGAAAAGCAGCCACCTTTCACCCAAAGTTAGAGAGTTTGGTTGGGAGTCTTTGCTAGTAGCTCCTCCTCCCGCACAGATAGAATGGGTACGAGAGTTCTATGCCATTCTTCCTACAGTCCATTGGGATGAGCCCAACCCCACCATCCATATCCGAAGAGTGGACATCCCCGTAGATGCTTAGACTATCAATGGGGTGCTTGGAGTGCCTCACGTCTCCAATAAAGCCTACGAGGACAAGTTCTGGCTCTGGGACATGACTTGGTTGAGGGACATTCTGGTGGATGAGGCGTCCACGGATCAGGTATACTGGGTCAGCCTCGAGGGCATCACTAGAACTTACTTTTCTGCGGAGGCTAGGATATGGCTCAACCTGGTGTCTCAGAGGATCCTCCCATCGGGTAACAAGATCGATGTGACCTATGCACGGGCCCTGGTGATTGCTTGTGCTATGCAGGGAATTATCCTGAATGTGGGGAAATAAATCATCTCCGAGTGGAAGATTCTACTGGGGTCATAGGAAGGGCCCCTATCTTTCGGGCTTGGTGTCTGAATTGTGTAGGAGGGTTGGAGTTCTTGAGGACCATACTGACTTGGAGATGGCCATGGATGACCCCTTCGGCCCTTTTCGGGTGAAGGTAGTCTCCAAGAAGAAGAGAAAGGTGGACAAAAAAGGGAGTAGTCAGCCGATCGAGGAGGCCGGCGATGATGATGATGATGACACCTCTGCCCCTTGCAGTCCCCGATCACTAGCACCCAGCTAGAGGAGAACCTGGTTGCAGTCAGGAGATTCATGGAGGGCACTGCTGCTCAGGACTTTGCTGCACTCTGAAGAGAGTTAGAGGAGGAGAATAAGAAAAGACGCTCCCGAGACTGTATGTTTGCCTGGATGTGGAAGACCGTCAAGGTCATGTTCTATTGTGTTTCCCCGGGCCAAGAGCTTCCCACCCTGGAGCCCAAGGACATGCAGGAGTTTCCCTTCCTGAGCGATGATAAGGCTTAGGACCTCCCTCCCTCCCCCCTTTATTTTACAAACTTACTTCTTTTTGGGATTCGCCCCCGTTCGGGGCTTGTGTTAGACAATATTTCCCTTTCCTTTTCCTCTTTTTTATTATCAGACATGGATGCTTATTTTAGACAATTTCCCTTACATGCACAATATGATAGTTAAATTGTTGATTCCTTGTTTTACATAGCAATTAGTAGCTTAAATCCTGCTTTTAAATCGTCTCGAGAATGAGTGAAAGCAGGGGAAAACAGGGTGAGGTTTCTACTTCATACCCTTACGCTATAGAGGTTACCACTTTGCCATAGCGGTATCGCTGTAGCGATAAAAATTCCGCTATAGCGGGATTGCCATAGCGGTCCAGTTCCGCTATGGCAGTCCCGACGGTGACAGCCCAGAAATTTGAAATTTCCAGCAAGTGCATCCTTCCCCCTTCCCAGTTAACATTATCTAATCATGTCGATCCCGCCATGGTCTTAGACTACCCCCAAGACCATTTCTTGCAATGCATACATCAAAACTCAGCATCAATCACAAAAGGTTTACAAGGACAATTGTTCCCAACAATACCTTCCCGCCATTATGCACGAATAACTCCCTTGTTCCCATGGTTCCCAACCAAGTCCCGACCGTCCTGAAACCAAAGTTTCCCTACAGTCTAAATTTTCATCCCCTTATAATCTTTACCAATGATAAACACTTTTCAAGATGTGATACAATTTCAGTCAATACAGTTAACAGTTATGCACAGACCCAAGACACACTACTTTCAACTTATGACCCTCTGTAGACTGAATATTCATTTCAAGGCAACCAAGTACACACAATTCAAGTAGGTCCTACAAATACAGCAACGCACAACATTTTCAATTCAGGCCACAGTAAAAATTAAGTCACATAAATTCACCTTCTATACGTATTCACGGATGACCATTAGCCGGTTATCCATGTATCACCACAGCCCCTCAAGTCAGATACCAATTGAAACCTTCCCGATTTCAATTTCCCTTTCTTGTCTTATTGCAACCGGAGTACAATGACTATTTTACTTCATCGAGATACTAATTGGGATCGAGAGATACCATTTGGACTCAACCCATACAAGCAAGTGAATGAACCGCACGAAAAGGAATGAAGAAAGAGAGATATTTCCTAGAATGCTTCATAGCTTCCCATAGATTAGGTGTGGACGTTAACACACCAATCCGTAGGACTCTATTCGACATTTTGCTCTTGTACTGGGAGACTGGTAAATTAGGCTCTAATACCATCTGTCATGACCCAACCTACCAAGCTGTGCGGGCGCCTACTCTATGCACCTAGATAGATGAACCCTTACCACCCATCCAACAGGAAACCGCAGAAAACTCAAGTGTAACCATAAACCATCATTTTAATACATGAAAAACTTACAATTCTTTTATTCAGAAATAACTCCTTTATGACGAAAGCAATGAAAATGTTTTATAACTTTAAAACACCCTCCCTAGAACCTAGTCTAAACAGGTACAAGAGCTACTATAGGACTTATATAGAGAAATGTAAATGAGACACAACTTCCATCATGGAATCGAAGGACAGAAGATGCTGCAGATCACAATCGCCATGTACCTATGAAACACCACCAACTCTACAACCAGGCTATACCCAAAAAAGGGTATAGCAAGAGTAGAGTCAGTACAACCAAATATACTGGTAGGCATCATCGGTCGATCCAAATCCACACATACCATCATATAGGAAAATAGGAAAAAGCATGGAAATAACCAATATAGCATCATCCTCCACCAATTACCTTTACCAGAACCGATCTCAATCGATCGCCTATTCGCACCCATTACCTTGTCTCTTTCTATACTTTCCGCTGCCAACTCCCTCACTCTCAAGTCTTCCGATTCACGCTAATCTTAGACTTCCCAAGTCACACTAACCTTAGACTTTCTAAGTGACACTAACCTTAGACTTCCCAAGTCGCACTAACCTTAGCCCCACCGTTAAATCCATCCTTGACTGCCTTTCCATTTCCCTGGTCAATCCCCCATTATTATGCATCCAGAAACGACCCAGTCATTGTCAATCCAGACCCACTACCCTCATGACACTACTCATAAGTATCCAGACCCCTCACGATCACCTAGAAAACTCTCCACAGGATAACACCAGCTAGTCACACAATGTCAGACTCTCAGTCAATCCCCTAGTTTATCAACCACATGCAATCCTCTTTCACCATGATGGATGACAATCCTCAATCCCCTACAGTTATACCGTGTTACATATTCCGGACCCTCCCTAAATTCTCTCTAGACGACACCTAAGTGTCAAACATACAGCCCTGTCACGACCCGATTTCTCGGTCATGATGGCACCTACAATCCCCCCGTAGGCGAACCAATCTCCATAGCTCAGAACAGTTAGTAATGGGCTACTATCTAACCAAAAAGCAGAA
This sequence comes from Jaltomata sinuosa, assembly GCA_003996215.1. NCBI lineage: Eukaryota > Viridiplantae > Streptophyta > Magnoliopsida > Solanales > Solanaceae > Jaltomata > Jaltomata sinuosa. The sequence continues at coordinate 7,528 of QJPP01000512.1, forward strand.
GAATACGTAAACTAGGTGAAAGCAAGGGATACATAAGATAAAGGAAAGAACAACAAGTGTATATACAGATGCCAAAACCAACCCAAGACCTAGTATCATAGTATAGAGCCGAATCTACATGTCAGAAGTATGAAAGGATCCAAAATAATATATACATAAATGTCTTTGAGTGGTAATAGAGTACATAAAGCAAAAGATAAACTAAAGCTAAGCTCCAATCGCCAAGAGCTCACCCTCAGTCCAGAATAGCATAAAAGCAGCTCCTCGCACAAGTCTCTAAGAACTAACGACGATGGCCCACACTAGGATCTGCACCAGGAGATGCAGGGGGTAGGGTGAGCACCAAATGCGAAGCATAAGGTACCCAGTAGGTATCATAGGCCGACTGGGCACATATAAGAAAAAAGCGTAGTAACAGACATAATAGAAGCAAGTAGTCACAGAAATCAACAAAAGGTACACATGAACTAGCCCAGAGGGAAGTCAACAGAACTACATGTGAGGCCAGCAAGCAGAATATATACACCATAGGCCTAGGTGAAAGTAAGAAATAACGCACCTGGGGTCCTTGCAATAACTGTATATACATAATAAGTTTACGAATTGGACGGTTTACCGGTAACCTCAAGTGTAAGAGGAATAGGGAAAGAGTAATGATAGGCATGCTCGGAGACAGGAATCAAACACAACTAATCATATCAATCTCAAATCCAGAAACTAACGGCCTAGCAGTAACCAATTTCATGCTTAACCGTAACAGGGAACAATTCTGTAAGTAAATAGCAAGAGTCTACCTACAGTCCCCCGGCCGCCCATACAACTGAGGAACACAAACAAGTGAAAATAAACCCTCCTACATCCCATACTACCGGAGCGTACAATCAACAAACAACAAACAAGGGTGGAGCCTCAAATAATGAATGATATGATGAATGAAGATCTCAAGTGAAATGGTATCTCCGTATGTACCTCCTCCGGTGCTGATCCAGCCCAGCAGGTAGGTTCCATAGAAGGACACTGCCTCCGCCGTATACCCTTCCTCCGACACACACAGGCCAAAGCCTCAGGCCCGGATGGCAAGATCCATGGAGGTCCCAGACCCCAAAATAAGACTCACTATCAAGACATGTCATCCGGAAGCAAGTCCGGTTTCAAGATAGAGACCCAGTCTCGAATATGCATGCTCAGACCCTGTCCCGGACTAAAGTAGTGGGATCTCAAAACCCCTCCAAGGGTGCCAGGGCATAACCGATTCTAAACAGTAGAAAGTCATCTCAGGTGCTCGGTCCGACCGAGGCAAAAAACTATCCCAATTTAATAAGAAACTTAACTAGCACCCCGACCCTGTCGAGTCTAGCATGAATAGTAAAACTGGTGATAGAAATCATAATTTGACCTTCTTTTACCCCAAAATTTTTCACAAGGTAAATCAAACCATTTCCAATTCATTTCCATAAAAAATGAGCCCCCGGGGTCATGCAAGGTTTAGAAAATAGTGTCAGTAGGTCCGAAGCCAAAACCATAGTAAAACATGAATAAAACCTCTTTATATGCATGGAAATGGTACGATCAAACACAATAGCTGCCCAACAGCTCACAATCAACCTATCGACCCTGCACAGGCCCATAGCTACTCAACAAGCATAACCAGCCTAGAAGGATAATTTTATGCCCGGGACTCGCAGACATTCCCAATATCCCACCTTCTATGTTCCAGAGTCAACAAGGCCTCACAGAACCACAAGGGTAAATAAAACATATCGGCAAGTACTACAAACATCGGAGGAACAAAAGTAGGCGGACATGAATATAGCGGTCAAGGTCTGTGGTACCAACCTAATAATCCAACTCAAGGATGCCATCTAGTACAATTTTATCCGATATATGCTAAGTCTAGGGAGTTTAAACAATAACCTACCTATCGTCCGATGACAAGCTGCTAGGACAATGATTTCCAAGCTCGAACCGCTCCGAAAAGCTCCGAAACAAAATCAAACTTGAACTCGGGCTTGAATAACTTGACGTAAATAATTGATTTCTTTCGGAAATCAAATATTACTTAAAAATAGTTTCCCTCTCCAAAATCACTCATTAACGTGCATAGTAAATATTGTATATAGCCACCACCTAATGCTTAACTTTTTTTAGAAAATTGGAGGAACCAAATAAGCAATGTTCGAGCAACATACATATGTACATGAATTATTTAGAGAAAGTGATAAGTTTCTTAAAAAGGGAATGAGTAGCACTAAATATACCACTTACCATACATGCCAAAGTTTGGCCACCTGCCATTACACATTGGTTGGACACTCTCTCCATTTTCACGCGGAAGTGGAGGTGGCACACCATAAGATTTTTATCCCGTTATATATATTCGGGTATTGCATAAATTTTTGGTAAAATATATGTAAATTTTTAAATATACCATAACTAATAGAAAATTATTTTCAATAAAACCTACTATATTGTAATAATAATTTTCAATATAACTAAATTTACTATCTCCATTAAAATATTAATAATGTATGAAAACCTTATAAAATAAATACATACACAATTATATCATAACAAAAGTATTTTTTTCATAGACATTTAAAATATTTTAAAAAGGTAATAAAAATATAACTTTCTACCACATTCAACTTTAAAATAAAATTTTTTTAAATACGCGCAATGTTAATAAAATTATTAAATTTAGGCTCGCAAGCCCTTGATACGGAATGAAGGTTATGGTCGTACGGTCGCAATTCACCATCGCACGATTTTGATACTCAGCTTCTAAGACAGGGAGTTGATCATAACGACCAATCGAATGGCCAGGGTATCGAATCACCGGTCCCAACAAGCCATAAATGACTTGGGGCCGCTACAGGAAAGCTCTAACAGTACAAGGAAAATGTATACGCGAAAATGATCGAAAGAGTCATTACATCATCCACTACTAAAAAGGACTTTCGTCCTCGAAAGTCAAGGACAAGGAAGTACCTGAAGGCTCAAACAACTGCGAATAATGAGCCCACATATCTCTCTCGGTCTCCCAGGTAGCCTCCTCAATTGGATGGTGCCTCCACTAAACTTTAACAACCGGGATCTCTGGAGACGTCAATCTCTTGACATCTCTGGCCAAAATAGCTAGCGGCTCCTCAACAAAGGCTAAACTCTCATCCAGCTGAATCGTCTCCCATTGCAACAAATGAGACTCATCTGGAACATACCGCCGCAACATCGATACATGGAAAATCGGGTGCATAGTTTAAAACATCGGAGGCAAAGCTAACTAATAGGCAATACTACCAACCCTCTGGAGAATCTCAAATATCCCAATGTACCTGGGGCTACGCTTGCCCCGCCTACCGAATCTCATCACACCCTTCTGGGCGATACACGGAGAAATACCGAATCACCAACACTGAACTGTAAGGCATGAAGTCTACGATTAGCGTAGCTCTTCTGCCTACTCTTGGCTGCCCGAAGTCTATCATGAACCACTCGGACTCAGTCTAAGGAATCTTGAAGCAAATCTGTACTCTGTGGCCTAGACTCAAAACCATCAAACCAACCAATTAGCGATCTGCAACGCCTACCATACAAGGCCCAAAAGGTGCCATGCCAATGCTCAAATGGAAACTATTATTATAAGCAAACTCAGCCAAAGGCACAAACTGATCCCACAAATCTCCACAGTCAAGAACACAGGCCCGAAGCATGTCCTCCAAGACCTGAATTGTCCTCTCGGACTGGCCATCTGTCTGAGGGTGGAAAGCAATACTAAGCTGAACCTCTGTACCCAAACCTCACTGAATAGCCCACCAAAACTGAGATGTGAACTGAGTGTCGTGGTGTGAAATGATAGAAGCTAGCACCCCGTGCAACCAAGCAACCTCCCGAAGGTGAATATGAGCTAACCTCTCTGCACTGTAAGTAGTCTGAACCAGCAAGAAGTGCGTTGCAAACCAATTATGAAATCCATAGTAATCCTTTCCCACTTCCACTCAGGAATGGGAAGTTGCTGCATCAAACCACCCGGTCTCATGTGCTCGAACTTAACCTGCTGACAGTTCAAGCACCGAGATACAAACTCCGCTACATCCCACTTCATACCACTTTATCAGTAAAGCTGCCTCAAATCTCTATACATCTTGGCTGCGCTAGGATGGATGGAATACCTAGAACAATCTTTCTCACGGAGAATCAATTGAATCAAATCACCAACCCTCGGAACACAAAGGCGGTTATCAAACCTCAAAACCCCATCTGAATCTAGAGTAGCCCGACCCCATCCGCTACCACGTTTGCCTTTCCCGAATGATAAAGAATAGTAAAGTCATAGTCCTTCAGTAGCTCGATCCATCTCCTCTACCTCGAGTTCATCTCTCGCTGACTCATGATATACTGAAGACTATGGTGATCAGTAAAGATCTCACAGTGAACTCCATATAGGTAATGCCTCCAGATCTTGAGTGCGAAAACTACCGCTCTAACTCTAAGTCATGAGTGGGGTAGTTGCACTCGTGAACCTTCAGCTGCCTCGACGCATATGCTATCGCTCGACCCTGCTACATCAACACGCAACCAAGACCAACCCCAGAAGTATCATAATACTCAAAAAGCTCTAACCCTCAACCAGTAGAGTCAAAACAGGAGCTGAAGTCAATAAGGCCTTAAGCCTCTAAAAGCTATCCTCGTACTGATCCAACCACTGAAATGGGACATCCTTCCTAGTCAGCATAGTCAAGAGTGCTGCTACAGAAGAAAATCCCTGAACGAACCAACTGTAGTAGCCTGCTAACCCAATAAAGTTGCGGACCTCAGTAGCAGTAGTAGGTCTAGGCCAATCACAAACCGAAGAAATCTTTCCCGGGTCAACCCTAATCCTATCCTTAGACACCACGTCCCTTGGCATAAAGCCGATGATCTATCAAAGTCTAGAGTATAACCCTCAAGTACTGCTCATGCTCATCTCTACTACGCGAATATAACTAAGATTTTGTCTATGAAAATTATCACACATGAGTCCAAATATGGGCCAAGCACCCTGTGCATCCAGTTCATAAAAGTTGCGGGGGTATTAGTCAACCCAAAAGACATCACCAGGAACTCATGATGGCCATAATGTGTCCTGAATGCTGTCTAAGGGATTTCCTCTGCCCTAATCCTCAACTGATGGTAGCCGGACCTCAAATCAATCTTTGACAACACGTCTGAACCATGAAGCAGATCAAACAAGTCATCAATCCTCGGCATCAGATACCTATTCTTCACTGTCACCCTATTCAGCTACCGGTAATCAATACACATCCACATCGACCTATTTTTCTTCTTCATAAACAGAACAGGAGCACCCCAAGGTGACACACTCGATCTAATAAACCCCTCAGCTAACTGATCCTGGAGCTTCTCCTTAATCTCCCTCAACTCAGCTAGAGCCATACTTTAAGGAGAAATAGAAATGGGCCTGGTGACCGGCTCTAACTCAATAGAAAAATCAATATCTCTCAAAGGTGGAAGGCCTGGCAGGTCGGTAGGAAACACATCAAGGAAGTCTCTAACCACAGGAACAGACTCAGGAGACGTAGGGTCAGCACTAGAATCTCGGACATATGCTAGATAAGCTAAACACCCACGGGAAATCAACTTCCTAGCTCGAAGACAAGAGATGATCCCAGACGGTGCATGGCTAACAAAACCCTGCCACACAACCGGGGATACACCGGGCGCGGCTATGGTAATGGTCTTGGCATAACAATCCAAAACCGCATGGTGAGGGGATAACCAGTCCATGCCTAGTATCACATCAAAATCTAGCATATCAAGGATCATCAAATCTCCCCAAGTCTCTGAATCACCAATAGATATCATACAATATCTCACAATCTGATCCACTACTAAAGAATCTCCTACTAGGGTCAAAATAGAAACAGGAATAGATAATGGCTCACTAGCCAACCCCAAATAGGGCACAAAGTAGGCAGATACATATGAACAAGTGGATCCAGGATCAAATAAAGCCATAGCGGACTGATGGCATACATAAATCGTACCTGTGATCACAGCATCTGAGGCCTCTACCTCCGGTCTCCCAGGGAGCGCATAGAACTGATGATGACCTCCACCTGCTCGACCGCCATCCCTACCACCTGCTCTACCACGCGGAGCACCACCCCTAGCCTGACCACCACCCCCTCTAACTAGAGGCTGAATTGCTCGCAATGGCTCGGTTGGCTGAACTGTACCCTGCTGGGGGCAATCTCTAGCGAAGTGACCAATCACACCACAAGTATAATAAGCCCTCAACCACCTAGTCGGACCAGATGAACCAACGAAACCCGTATGTCCACAACGACCTGATGCCCCAGAAGCTATACCCCTCGAAGACTGACCGCTATAGCCCTGATGGCTGCTCTGACCCTGCTCGAACTGGGTACTACTGGAAGTCTGAAGAGAAGCCTAAACTGGTCGGCTGGACTGACCCTGGTGCTGCTGTGGCTGATAACCCTAGCCCCACTGGCCTGAACCTCTACCACCATATCTGGAACCACTGTAGCCACCCTAATGTCGAGGCCTCTTATCTCTGGACCCATGATCATGTCGTTGTAAGTCCTCCATAGTACGGGCATAGTCTGCGATAGCCTGAAATGATCGACCACTAGAAACTAATATCTCAGCTGGCTTTCTCAACTCCGTTCGCAACCCATAAACAAATCTGCGAACCCTGTCTGGCTCAGTAGGAATGATCATATCCCCAAATGGAGCAAGCTGATGGAAACGGGTCTCATACTCAGATACAGACATGTGCCTCTGCATAAGCCTAGTAAACTGCTCCCGACGATGCTCACGATCACTCTGAGGCAGGAAATTAGCCATAAAGGCCTTATAAAACTCGGATCAAGTCAAAGGAGGTGACGATGGTGGTCTGTAAGCAACCTGGTCCCTCCACCATAACTTCGCTGGGCCCTCCAGCTGATGGGTAGTATACCCAACCTCATGAGTCTCTACCAAAACCCAAATGATGCAACATCTCCTCACAAGTAGTAATAGAGTCATGTGGGTCATGTACAAAAGTACCAACAGACCTCGGAGGTGCTAATCTCAAGAACCTACTCAACGCCTTCTGCTCCGATTCTGTCATACCTGGGCGAGGAGCAAGAGGTTGTACAACTGATGGGACCGGAATGACCTCTGCACGGGGAGCCATAGTAGCAGGCTGCGCTCCTGAACTCTGTGCACCCAGGGTTTCCCCCTGAGAGGATGTCTGTGCTAGCTCAGAAGGCCGCTCTCCAATCACACCCAAGAGCTGTAATAGTAAACCCCGAATATCTGAAGACTGAGCTGAGGCTGAATCTAGCATAGAAGTGGGTACTGGAGCAGGTACTGGAGCTGGTGGTACCTGGGCTACCCCCCGATCCACATGATGCTCGGGCTATACCTCAACTCTAGCAGCTCTAGCAGGTGCCGCTGCTCGGGGGCGTCCTCGACTCCTAGCTAGAGTTGGAGGCCCATCTCCACCTGATGCCGATGCTCTCGTACGGACCATCTGCGGAAGAATGAAGTAGAACAAATGAAATTTCAAAAACTTCAAAGGTCCTATGCACGATACAGAAGCAATGAAAGAGTTGTATTTCCTAAGATGCCACTGTACCCTCCCAAAGATTGAGTATGGACGTCTCCGCCCCGATCTGCAGGACTCTACTACACATTGGCTCCTATACCGATGACACCGGTGAACCTAGAGCTCTGATACCACGCTGTCATGACCCGATTTCTCGGTCATGATGGCACCTACAACCCCCCCGTAGGTGAACCAATCCCCGTAGCCCAGAACAGTTAGTAATGGGCTACTATCTAACCAACAAGCAGAATAAAACGTAAACTAGGTGAAAGCAAGGGATACATAAGATAAAGGAAAGAACAACAGGTGTATATACAGATGCCAAAACCAACCCAAGACCTGGTATCATAGTATAGAGCCGAATCTACATGTTAGAAGTATGAAAGGATCCAAAATAATATATACATAAATGTCTCCGAGTGGTAATAGAGTACATAAAACAAAATATAAACTAAAGCTAAGCTTCGATCGCCAAGAGCTCACCCTCAGTCCAGAATAGCACAAAAGTAGTTCCTCGCACAAGTCTCCACGAAGTAACGGCGGTGGCCCACACTAGGATCTGCACCAGGAGATGCAGGGGGTAGGGTGAGCACCAAATGCGAAGCATAAGGTACCCAGTAGATATCATAGGCCGACTGGGCACATATAAGATAAAAGCGTAGTAACAGACAGAATAGAAGCAAGTAATCACAGAAATCAACAAAAGGTACACAGGAACTAGCCCAAAGGGAAGTCAACAGAACCACCTGTGAGGCCATCAAGTAGAATATATACACCATAGGCGCAGGTGAAAGTAAGAAACAACGCACCTGGGGTCCTTGCAATAACAATATATACATAATAAGTTTACGAATTGGATGGTATATATCGGTAACCTCAAGTGTAAGAGGAAGAGGGAAAGAGTAATGATAGGCATGATTGAGACATGAATCAAACTCAACTAAACATATCAATCTCAAATCCAGAAACTAACAACCTAGCAGTAACAAATTTCATGCTTAACCGTAACAAGGAACAATTCTGTAAGTAAATAGCAAGAGTCTACCTATAGTCCCCCGGCCGCCCATACAACCGAGGAACACAAACAAGTGAAAACAAACCCTCCGGCATCCCATACTACCGGAGCGTACAATCAATAAACAAAAAACAAGGGTGGAGCCTAAAACAATGAATGATATGATGCATGAAGATCTCAAGTGAAATGGTATCTCTGTATGTACCTCCTCCGGTGCAGATCTGGCCCAGTAGGTAGGTTCCATGGAAGGACACTGCCCGTATACCTCTACTCCGCCGTATACCCTTCCTCCGGCACACGCAGACCGAAGCCCCAGGCCCGGATGGCAAGGTCCATGGAGGTCTCAGACCCCATACAAAGACTCAGTATCAAGACATGTCATCCGGAAGAAAGTCCGGGTTCAAGATAGAGACCCAGTCTCGAATATGCATGGCCAGACCCTGTCCAGGACTAAAGTAGTGGGAAAATATCTCAAAACCCCTCCAAGGGTGCCAGGGCATAACCGGTTCTAAACAGTAGAAAGTCATCTCAGGTGCTCGATCTGACCGAGGCTAAAAACCATCCCAATTTAATAAGAAACTCAACTAGCACCCGGGCTCTGTCGAGTCTAGCATTAATAGTAAAACTGGTGATAGAAATCATAATTTGACCTTCTTTTACTCCAAGATTTATTCACGAGGTAAATCAAACCATTTCCAATTCATTTCCATAAAAAATGGCCCCCGGGGCCATGCAAGGTTTAGAAAATAGTGCCAGTAGGCCCGAAGTCAAAACCGTAGTAAAACATGGATAAAACCTCTTTATATGCATGGAAATGGTACGATCAAACACAATAGCTTCCTAGCAGCTCACAATCAACCTATCGAACCTGCACAGGCCCATAGGTACTCAGCAAGCATAACCAGCCTAGAAGGATAATTCTATGCCCGGGACTCGCAGGCATTCCCAATATCCCACCTTCTATGTTCCAGAGTTAACAAGGCCTCACAGGACAACAAGGGTAAATAAAATATATCGACAAGTACTACAAGCATCGGAGGAACAAAAGTAGGCGGACATGAATAAAACGGTCAAGCTCTGTGGTACCAACCTAATAATCCAACCCAAGAATGCCAGCTAGTACAATTTTATCCGATATATGCTAAGTCTAGGGAGTTTAAACCATAACCTACCTGTCTTCCAATGACAAGCTGCTAGGACAACAATTTCTGAGCTCGAACCGCTCCGAAAAGCTCCAAAATGAAATCAAACTTGAACTCGGGCTTGAATAACTTGACGTAAATAATCGATTTCTTTCGGAAATCAAATATTGCTTAAAAATAGTTTCCCTCACCAAAATCACTCATTAACGTGCATAGTAAATATTGTATATAGCCACCGCCTAATGCTTAACTTTTTTTAGAAAATTAGAGGAACCAAATAAGCAATGTTCCAGCAACATACATATGGACATGAATTATTTAGAGAAAGTGATAAGATTCTTAAAAAGGGAATGGGTAGCACTAAATATACCACTTACCATACATGCCAAAGTTTGGCCACCTGCCATTACACATTGGTTGGACACTCTCTCCATTTCCACGTGGAAGTGGAGGTGGCACACCATAAGATTTTTATCCCGTTATATATATTCGGGTATTGCATAAATTTGTGGTAAAATATATGTAAATTTTTAAATATACCATAACTAATAGAAAATTATTTCCAATAAAACCTACAATATTATAATAATAATTTTCAACATAACTAAATTTACTATCTCCGTTAAAATATTAATAATGTATAAAAACCTTATAAAATAAATACATACACAATTATATCATAACAAAAGTATTTTTTTCATAGACATTTAAAATATTTTAAAAAGGTAATAAAAATATAACTTTCTACCACATTCAACTTTAAAATAAAATATTTTCAAATACGCGCAATGTTAATAATTTTTTTTTAATTTAGGCTCGCAAGAACTTGATAAGGAATGGAGGTTACAGTCGTACGGTCGCAATTCACCATCACACGATTTTGATACTCAGCTTCTAAGATAGGGAGTTGACCATAACGACCAATCGAACGACCAGGGTACCGAATCACTACTCCCAGCAAGCCATAAATGACTTGGGGCTGCTACAGGAAAGCTCTAACAGTAAAAGGAAAACGTATACGCGGAAATGACAGGAAGAGTCATTACAAACCCGGTCTACACTAAGACCAAACTCATATAGCAATATAATTACCCGGTCTCTCAAGGACCAAAAATACACAACCACAATTCATAAACACAACCCGATCCACTCAGGGAACCATTAATAAATATGCAACAATACAAAAAATTAAATCCGTACCAGGCGTGGTACCCGAGCTAATCGTTAGTTATCCCATACCAAGTGTGGTACCTGATCCAACCGTTAGTATATTTCATACTAGGCGTGGTACCCGAGTCAACCGTTAGTATATTACGTACCAGGCATGGTATCCAAACCAACCGTTAGTATATCCCTTACCAAGCGTGGTACCCGAACCAACTGAATGTCACATAAATCCATAGTCACAAACAATGAACAATCAAGACTTGTGAACCAATAAGCAATAATACCTAGTTCATTTCACAAGACTGAAAAACAGGACTTTTGGACATTCTTAAATTATTCCTTAAGCAATGCAAACCATACAAATACTTAGACCAAATTACACAGACATACAATGCATACAGGAATCAATAACCATTACCTACCCTTTTTCCCAGGTACGTAACTCAATTCCTAACTCGTCTAAAGACTAAATCCCGTTTCTTCTTTTTATAACATATCTTAATAACCACATTAATTCTGAACCTTCCCAGAGTTAGTTAAAACATGGGAAAATCACCCCTTAGCCTTGGTGATTTATCCACTCTTTATTATTCTATTCATACGATCTAAATTTTATTAGAAATTTCCCCATTTTTATTACCCATTTAGTTACCCCAAGCATTTTTTGGCTCCCCGAACCTTTCAGAAATACCAGTCCCTGGAATCCTGTCATTCTCCCATATCAAGAAAACATGTACAACCAACAATTACGCATTATCAACTCACAATCTCAACCAAACAATTCCTAGTCCACACATAACCAATACCGAATCTGCCAAACTTCGTGCCAGGAGGCCTAATCATGGATTCTCCTCTTCAACTATACAACAGTACAAATGTAAACAAGTCTATCTACTCAAGTTAAAACATAGCCTAATTGGATGTGAAGTAGCTTCAAGGATGCGTATCTGGCTCCATGAAGGCATTCCCGATTGAATGATGGTTCTGGAATCCACTTTTCTGCGTCCCTTCAGCCATAATCCATCTTCCCCATGTTTCCTAAGTCATGGAGCAGCATAAGAGGGTTTTTGGAGAAACCCTCGCATGTTTCCCAACTGAGGAGGAGAAATCTTTTATAAAAATCCCATTCTGAGGCTACTGCCTCCCGTCATTCTGCTATAGCAGATGACCTTCTGCCGTAGTGGTTCTGCTATAGAGAATAAAATACCACTATAGAAGAGTGATGTCATCCCAGATAATTTCCAAAAATCTAAAATTTTCTATCATGTCACCCCACTTAATACCAAAAATATTTTGATTCGTCATCAAAATTTTATGACGTCGTGGTTCCCAAAATAATGTTGGATCTGGTCATTACAAAAGGAGTTACGGAAAAGACATCCACATTCAGCGGATTTATAACACAACCCCCTTGGATGTTCATAGATAATGGCCTCATTAAAACCTTACTAGGAAAAACTCTGTGGGAAAAATTCTAGTGAAAAAAAAGAGTACAGACATCTTGTAATACGCCTTGAGTGTTGCCTCATTAAAAATCTTACTTGGAAAATCCAATGGGACAAAATCTTGGTTAAGGGTAAAATAGTGTAACGCGTATTTTATTCTCCCTGATGAAAACTTCACTTCATATCTTGGAGACGACGCATTCTAATTTTATATCTTAATTTCTCAAAAGTTGATGTTGCAATGCCTCAGTGAACAAATTTGCAGATTATCACTCGAACGGATCTGTTGAACATCTATCTCACCATTTTGTTGAAGATCATATGTGAAAAAGAACTTTGGTAAAATGTGCTCTGTTCTGTCTTCTTTGTTATATCTCCTTTCAATTGGATTCATGAATGACTATTATCTCTACATGATTTGAAGAAATGACAATTACTGTTTGCTTTGTTGAATGTCAAGATATCACTGTGCCTCCATATGTGAACAAATATCCCGTCTTTCTAATATCTTCATGTTGGAGATGAGCTGAATCTCCCCAAAACTTACTGAATGGTCAAGTATTGTTGGCAAGTTACATTAGTGTTCCGATTGCACTGAGATATGAAATTTTATCATCAAGAAGCTCTCCATCCTTCCCTTGAGATCAAAATGAATCTTTATTTATGTCAAGTGATCTCACAATCATTGGGATACTCAACATATGTGATTTATCCATACAAAAACATCATAAACACTTTTTGCTGCATGTTAATCGAGGGACAAATGTTCCATTTGTCAAATTCTTTGAGTATACATATTCAGTAATATGCAGTGCTAGCTACCTCATTAAAAACTTTGCCAGAAAAATTCAGTGGGACAGAACCTCAGCTAAGAAAAAAAAGTACAGCGCCGCATTATACTCACACTGATTGCAATATCACTTAATTCTTGTAAATAATGCCGCCAATACATAAGTGCACCAATTTCACTAAAACATGATACTTTTAAACTATTTTCATGAGATCAAAATTGATCTTTCTTTATGCTTAGCGATCTTACAACCATTGGGATTTTCAATGGAATAACTTTAAAACCTTATAAATCCTTCAAGGATTTTCATATAACCGTCATTGTCTAGCTAAGACAAGATAACCATTCATTCATACGTATTCAAGGTTTTCATTATTTCCAGACTGAAAGAAATCTCATTGCATACATCAGAGGAGAACATGTCTCCCTACAATAATGCAAGGAATTGTACGAAAAGCCTATATGCCCAAGGCATAAGTTGTACTTTATATCTTACGGTTTTACTTTTCGCATATTAAATTATTTGTACCCCACTGACATTATACCTTGGTCTTTGGACAATAAGTCTAAATATTCACCTTTTCAAGTGAAACAAAGTACTTGAATTACGTATTTTTATTTGGCTAATTATTTATCTGTCCACACTTTTTGACAGATTTGAATTCAAGATTCTCGATACAATTTATAAAGTTGAGCGCATACATTATGTAAAAGATACCATCGATGGTCATTTGATATCGATTTCAATACGACATAACTTATCAAAATCTCTTCATATTCTTTATTTTCAGGTACCTGAACCTTTGCCAAGATCTTATGAAGTGTTATGTTGGTGCTTTTTCATAGCACTTGCCTCATTATCACGATCATTTGCTTCTCTCCTTCTTCAAGGAGTTTTACCTTTGGAATCGATTGGTCTATCATGCTTCAGGCATTTCATAGACCCCATCCTTCAAGGACTACTCATTGGCGCACCTGCAGCTGAATTATAACATAGGGTCAACAAATGCATCTAGCAATTGATTTGTAATATTTTGCAAATAGAATTATCTTTTGAACTTCAAGTTTTACTTTTTTTTATGAGGATTTAGATAATTAATTCCACACATAATTTTAAGCTGCTAGTCATTTCTCCCCCTAATGTTAAAAAATCTAATATTTACCCCCAATTTTATTTGAGGACCCATCTTTGTGCATGGTGGAGCAATTTAATCATATATCGCATATTTAAATTTTTAGATGAGAATTATTTGGTTCCTGACCCTGAATCAATTGTGATGGAGGAACCTTGTTGGCTTGATGCATACAAGTGCCGCTACATTTTAAGTATCACATCTCATATCAAAATTCTTTTGGGAGATTTATTCTCATAACCAATGGTTTAGCCATAATTAGAGGCATATAATTTTTGCTAAATCAACTAGCATTATCGATATAATTATAATTTGGAACTGCGCTCTTAATTAGACAATTCGAGTAAATAACCTTACAAAAATTAACTTGCAAGTTGATAGAAAATCACACGTGATCATTCCATAGATGCATCTATTAAATCATATAATTGTAATCGATTCACATGGCAGGTGAACGGACCCATACTCACCCTTTTATACATTCCAAAAATTCAGGGGATGCAATTTCAATCTTAGCTGGTACAATAATCAATTTATTGTGAGAACAAGCAGCACAAGAGAATTCGTGAAGAACTTTCTATTTCAACAATATATAACCACATGAATTCTCAACTATTTTTGCATCGCATTTGAACTGAGATGCTCAACCGGTCATGTCAATTGATATGTGTTTTTAGTAAACTTCTAATTAACTAGTGCATGTGATTCCATCACCATGCTCATATTTGTGTACTACAAAATAAGAAGAGAAGGCGGGTAACCTTTTACATAAATATTTATAACCCGCTTCGATTGTAGTAATATGAAGATATAAATTCTTCCCATAATTAAGAGTCTCAATATAATTTATTTTAGTCAATACCTTTGAAACATAAGAAGTTTCTTTGAGGCTTACTACAATCCCAATATTATGAATAATTTCATTCATTCGTGTAGTAACACATTAGTTCTTTTGGAGCTTTACCATATATTTTATAACACCATTCATATGGTGAATATCTCCTTTTAGAGAGAAATTTATATTCATTATTGTCATGGCCAAAACTTTTATATTCAAGAATAATTTCTTATTTTTACCCTTCAGTAAATTATGATAAGACATGCTACAACGCCAATGACCTTTTATATCAAAATAAAATTTATTTATTTCTCTCATACCTCCCGTAGAGGTGAGTTTTGATATTTATCCAACCTTACATGAGCATGTCCTTACTCATAATTTTATCATATCTTGAAACATTCATTTTCAAGAATGATCGAGCATCTATGATGCTTATCACAAGTCTAATTCTCTTCAAGGAATGGACTATCTCACTCTCTTCAAGGAATGGATTATACAATATGTATGTGCTTCATAAATTTTTATTAGAAGCTCATGTCATACCTTAAAATTTATTACATTTACATGACACACCTCAACATCACTTTGAAAGGTCAAGTGTACCACCGCTTTATATTCTTTTTTTTATGGAGAATTTATAAAACTTATCAATATAGGTCGCACGACAATAGCGTGATCAATACCTTTCATATCAAATTGATGTTATATTTACCTTTGCCTTTGAAGGATAATTTTGAGAATCCATAATGTTCTTCCTTTTATAATTATCAAAATTTTATCCTCTGTCATGCCCAAGTTTATTCATATGGCCACAATAGTGACTTTGTCATCTTTCAGACTTGTCATATATTGTTACCACATTCACTTCACGGAATGGAGCATATTCAATAGGACGCGCTTCACAATTTTTATCAAGAGTATTCAATTTACTCAATTATTATTATATTATTAATATATTGCATTGAAACATAAATTGAACACCTTACCCATATATTTAGTCATATTTGGTAGGATTTGAACCCAATTATCACAATGATAACTATTTCTTTCTTCACGCTCATATTTATACATTTGATCACTTGTCTTCTTTCAGACATATTATGTGCTGCTACCACATTCATATAAGAACATGAAGCAAATCAATTGGGCGATTTCATGACTTTTTATCAAAAGTTTATCATTTTTCTTTAGTCATCATTATACCATTACTATGGTGCATTAGGACTTAAATCTAATATCTTACCCATATAAAGGCATATTATGTCATATTACGATGGGACTCAAACCCAACTTCTTATCATAATAGTGCATCGAAACTCAAGTCGGTGTCTTACCCTTTTGGTGCGATAAAACTTGAATCTACCGTCTTACCCTTAACTTGAATCCACCGGCTTACTACAATCCCAATATTATGAATAATTTCATTCCTCTGTGTAGTAACACATTAGCTCTTTTGGAGCTTTACCATATATTTCATAACATGATCCATATGGTGAATATCTCCTTTTAGGGAGAAAATTATATTCATTATTGTCATGGCCAAAACTTTTATATGCAAGAATATTTTCTTGCTTTTACCCTTCATTAAATCATGATAAGACATGCTACAACGCCAATGACCTTTTATACCAAAATAAAATTTATTTATTTCTCTCAAACCTCCCGTAGAGGTGAGTTTTGATATTTATCCAACCTTACATGAGCATGTCCTTACTCATAATTTTTATCATATCTTGACACATTCATTTTCAAGAATGATCGAGCATCTATGATGCTTATCACAAGTCTCATTCTCTTCAAGGAATCGATTGTCTCATTCTCTTCAAGGAATGGATTATACAATATGTATGTGCTTCATAAATTTTTATTAGAAGCTCATGTCATGCCTTAAAATTTATTACATTTACATGACACACCTCAACATCACTTTAAAAGGTCAAGTGTATAACCACTTTGTATTCTTTTTTTATGGAGAATTTATAAAACTTATCAATATAGGTCACACGGCAATAGTCTGATCAATACCTTTCATATCAAATTGATGTTATATTTACCTTCACCTTTGAAGGATAATTTTGAGAATCCATAATGTTCTTCCTTTTATAATTATCAAAATTTTATCCTCTGCCATGCCCAAGTTTATTCATATGGCCACAATAGTTATTTTTTCATCTTTCAGACTTGTCATATATTGCTACCACATTCACTTTACAGAATGGAGCATATTCAATAGGACGGGCTTCACAATTTTTATCAAGAGTATTCAATTTGCTCAATTATTATTATATTATTAATATATTGCGTTGAAACTTGAATCGAACACCTTACCCATATGTTTGACCATATTTGGTGGGATTTGAACCCAATTATCACAATGATAACTATTTTTTTTCTTCACGCTCATATTTACACATTTGATCACTTGTCTTCTTTCAGACATATTATGTGCTGCTACCACATTCACATAAGAAAATAGAGCAAATCAATTGGGCGATTTCATGACTTTTCATCAAAAGTTTATCATTTTTCTTTAGTCATCATTATACCATTACTATGGTGCATTAGGACTTAAATCCAATGTCTTACCCATATAAAGGCATATTAGGTCATAATACGATGGGACTCAAACACAACTTCTTATCATAATAGTGCATCGAAACTCAAGTCGACGTCTTACCCTTTTGGTGCGATGGAACTTGAATCCACCATCTTACCCTTAACCAATGACATAATTATGTAAAGTACAATAAAATTCACCCTCAAGACTTATAAGAATATTACTACTTTATAATAGGTATAGACATAAAACCATTATGCTATTATATCTTCTTTTTTTATTTGATAGGTAATAAATGTAAAATTGATCAAATATTAGACATCAATATAGATTTTGTAACACAACGCAAATATCATGTATGATAATTATTGTGAGCATAAAATTAAATGGTTCACATCCGTGCATAAATAAGGTATAAAGTTATAACATCTTGACAAAGATCATATATTAAATACTACCAAGACATGTCTACACCATTAATTTATTCAATTATAATGTGTAATTTTTGATCAAATTATATGAGACAATTAGCACAAAATAAAACTATGCAAAAATTTTGCTTTTAGAAATATGAAAACAATATGTGATCCATATCAAATTATACATTACTACAATTAGAAGTATAAACACCTATTTGGACAAAGTCATATTTCATATGGTGTAAGCATAGATATTGTTGACAAATATTAATCCTTTTCAGATTTAATATTAACCACTAGATTGTCAAAATAAAATGGAGAAACACATTCTTTTTTTTTCTGATTAATACAAGTTTGTCAGGATCAATGTACAGAAATAATAAACACTAGAAAAATTAATACACATACTATATAAATGTGATTATTATGTAATGAGTCATCTTACTCTGAATTTGCTTATTATAAATCTTGTAGAAAGGATGTTATGTGCAAAGCATTTTTTAGTTCACACATTAATGAGTTTATTCAATACACATTAATATCTAGTATACATGTAAAGTAACTGGTTAATACATATATATTAGCAAGAAAAATAAATACTTGACAATATTAGAGATTCTTACCATTATGTAATGACCCTTCCGGTCATTCCCGCGTTCATGCTTTTCTTGCACTGTTAGAGCTTTTCTGTAGCGGCCCCAAAATATTTATGGTTTGCTGGGACCGATGGTTCGGTACCCTGGCCGTTCGTTGGGTCTATATGACCAATTTCCTATTTTAGAGCTAAGCTGTAGGAGCTGAGTATCAAATCGTGCGATAGTAATTTGCGATTGTATGACCTCAATTGACCTTGTGGGAAGGTCGATCCTGATTTGAGGTATCGTAATATTTTCGAGGATAGGGTGTCCCCGGTTGACATAAGTTTTATTTTTATTTCCTTCCTAAAATATTTTAAATATTTATGAAAGATACTTTTATTATGATATATTCGTGTATGTATCTATTTTATAAGAGTCTTATAAATTATTAATATTTTAATGAAGATAGTAAACTCAGTTATGTTGAAATTTATTATTATAATATAGTAAATTTATTTGAAATAATTTTCTATTTATTATGATATATTCAAGAAGTTATATTTATTTTATCACGAACCTATGCAATACCCAAATATATACATTGTCGAAAAAAATATTATGGTGTGACACCAAGACTCCACGTGGAGTCAAGGAAAGCCACACCAAAATGCATGCTGCCACTTGTCCACTAGGTGGCCTAACATTAATTGTGATAATTGGTGTTGACTTAAGTGAGTAGAATAAAAACCTTCCATTCACTAATTCATAAATTAAATTGAAAGAATTGTTGGCAGAAAGAACTTACTACTCTTTATGAATATAAGATATATTGTTGCTAGTTAGTTTGTAGCGTTAAAGGGTGGGTTCATGAAAAAATATTTTGGTGATTTATTTGATTCATAAAAGAAAACCTATTATCTACGTCAAATTATTCAAGCCTGAATTCGAGTTTGATTTTATTTCGGAGCTTCTCAGAGCAGTTCGGGCTCGGAAATTATCGTTCTAGCAGCTTGTCATCGGACGATAGGTAGGTTATGGTCTAAAATCCCTAGACTTAGCATATATAGGATAAAATTATCTAGCTGGCATCCTTGGGTTAGATTATTAGGTAGGTACCACAGACCTTGATCGCTTTATTCATGTCCGCCTACTTTTGTTCCTCTGACGCTTGTAGTACTTGCCGATTCGTTTTATTTACCCTTGTGGTCCTGTGAGACCTTGTTGACTCTGGAACATAGAAGGTGGGTTATTGGGAATTTCCACGAGTCCCGGATATAGAAATATCCTTCTAGGCTGGTTATGCTTGCTGAGTAGCTGTGGGTCTATGCAGGGCCGATAAGTTGATTGTGAGTTGCTGGGCAGCTATTTGCGTTGATCATTCATTTCCATGCATATAAAAGAGGATTTATCCATGTTTTTCTACAGTTTTGGCTTCGGGCCTACTGGAATTGTGTTCTAAACCTTGCATGGCCCCGGGGGCCATTTTCGATGGAAATAAATTGGGAACTAATTTTAGCCTCGGTCGGACCGAGCGCCTGAGATGATTTTCTACTGTTTAGACCCGGTTATGCCCGGGCACCCTTGGAGGAGTTTTTGAGATATTTTCTACTACTTTAGTCCTGGACAGGGTCTGGGCATGCATTTTTGTGACTAGGTCTCTATCTTGAATCTGGACTTGCTTCCGGATGGCAAATTTTGATACTGAGTTTTAGTATGGGGTTCGGGACTTCCATGGACCTTGCTGCTCTGGGCCTGGGGCTTCGGGCTTCGTGTGCCGGAGGGAGGGTATACGGCGGAGTAGAGGTATACGGGCAGTGTCCTTCCATGGAACCTATCTGCTGGGCCCGATCGGCACCGGAGGGGGTACATACAAAGATACTATTTCACCTGAGATATTCATGCATCATATGATTCATTGTTTGAGGCTTCACCCTTGTTTGTTGTTTGTTGATTGTACATTCTGGTAGTATGGGATGCTGGAGGGTTTGTTTTCACTTGTTTGTGTTCCTCGGTTGTATGGGCGGCCGGGAGACTGTAGGTAGACTCTTGTTATTTATTTATGGAATTGTTCCCTGTTATGGCTAGGTTGTTGGTTTCTGGATTTGATATTGTTATGATTAGTTTGATCTTTGATTTCTATTTTCCCGAACATGTCTATCTCTACTCTTCTCTCCCTTTTCCTTATACTTGAGGTTACCAGTATACCGTCCATTTCTAGTACTTGTTATTGTTTATACTGTTGTTGCAAGGATCCCAGGTGCGTCATTTCTTACTTTCACCTGTGCCCGTGTTTATATATCCTAGTTGCTAGCCTCGTATGTTGTTTTGTTTTCTTCCCTCTGGGCTAGTTCCTGTGTACTTTTTCATTGATTTCCGTGATTGCTTGTTTCTATTCTGTCTGTTATTACTCTTTTATCTTATATGTGCCTAGTCGGCCTATGATACCTACTGGGTACCTTATGCTTCGCATTTGGTGCTCACCCTACCCCCTGCATCTTTTGATGCATATCCTAGCGTGGGCTATCGCCGCTAGATCATTATGATTCGTGCTTGGAGATCTTTTGGGGACTACTTCAGACTGAGGGTGAGCTCTTGGCAATCGGAGCTTAGCTTTAGTTTATCTTTTGCTTTATGTACTCTATTACCATTCGGATATATCTGTATATGTTGTTTTGGATCGTTTGTACTCCTTATATGTAGTACTGGCTCTATACTATGATACTAGGTCTTGGGGTTTGGTTTAACTTTCGCATATGTATATACATACTCCTGTTATCCATTCTTTTCATCTTGTTCCCTTACTTTTGCTTATTAAACTGTTCTTCCGCTTATTTGTAAGATAGTAGCCCATTACTAACTGTTCTGGGGGGATTGTAGGTTCCATCATGACCGATTTTTCATGTATCGATGTTGCGGCGGTATGTTCCAGATGAGTCTTATGTGTTGCAGTGGAATTCAGTTCAGTTGGATGAGAGTTTAGCCTTTATTGAGGAGCCGGTAACTATTTTGGCCAGAGATGTCAGGAGATTGAGGTCTCGGGAGATCCCTGTTGTCAAGGTTCAGTGGAGGCACTATACAGTTTAGGAGGCTACCTGGGAGACCGAGAGAGATATGCGGGCTCAGTATCCGCAGCTGTTCGAGCCTTCAGGTACTTCCTTGTTCTTGACTTTTGAGGATGAAAGTCTTTTTAGTAGTGGATGATGTAATGACCCTTCCGATCATTCCCGCGTTCATGCTTTTCTTGCACTGTTAGAGCTTTCCTGTAGCGGCTCCAAGTCATTTATGGCTTGCTGGGACCGGTGGTTTGGTGCCCTAGCCGTTTGTTGGGTCTATATGACCAATTCCCTATTTTAGAGCTAAACTGTAGGAGCTGAGTATCAAATCGTGCGATAATAATTTGCGATTGTATGACTTCAATTGACCTTGTGGGAAAGTCAATCCTGATTCGAGGTATCGTAATATTTTTTAGGATAGGGTGTCCCCGGTTGACATAAATTTTATTTTTATTGCCTTCCTAAAATATTTTAAATGTTTATGAAAGATACTTTTATTACGATATATTCGTGTATGTATCTATTTTATAAGAGTTTTATAAATTATTAATATTTTAATGAAGAGAGTAAACTCAGTTATGTTGAAATTTATTATTATAATATAGTAGGTTTTATTTGAAATAATTTTCTATTTATTATGGTATATTCAAGAAGTTATATTTATTTTATCACGAACCTATTCAATACCCGAATATATACATAATCGGAAAAAATATTATGGTGTGACACAAGACTCCACGTGGAGTCAAGTGAAGCCACACCAAAATGCATGTTGCCACTTGTCCACTAGGTGGCCTAACATTAATTGTGATAATTGGTGTTGACTTAAGTGAGTAGAATAAAAACCTTCCATTCACTAATTCATAAATTAAATTGAAAGAATTGTTGGCAGAAAGAACTTACTACTCTTTATGAATATAAGATATATTGTTGCTAGTTACGTTTGTAGCGTTAAAGGGTGGGTTCATGAAAAAATATTTTGGTGATTTATTTGGTTCATAAAAGAAAATCAATTATCTACGTCAAATTATTTAAGCCCAAATTTGAGTTTGTTTTTATTTTGGAGCTTCTCGGAGAGGTTCGGGCTCGAAAATCATCGTTCTAGCAGCTTGTCATCGGACGACAGGTAGGTTACGGTCTAAACTCCCTAGACTTAGCATATATTGGATAAAATTGTACTAGCTGGCATCCTTGGGTTGAATTATTAGGTTGGTACCACAGACCTTGACCGCTTTATTTATGTCCGCCTACTTTTGTTCCTCTGATGCTTGTAGTACTTGCCGATACATTTTATTTACCCTTGTGGTCCTGTGAGGCCTTGTTGACTCTAGAACATAGAAGGTGGGTTATTGGGCATGTCTGCGAGTCCCGGACATAGAATTATCCTTCTAGGCTGGTTATGCTTGCTGAGTAGCTGTGGGTCTGTGCAGGGCTGATAGGTTGATTGTGAGCTGCTGGGCGGCTATTTGTGTTGATAATTCATTTTCATGCATATAAAAGAGGATTTATCCATGTTTTACTATGGTTTTGGCTTCGGGACTACTGGAATTGTGTTCTAAACCTTGCATGGCACCGGGGGCCCATTTTTTGATGGAAATGAATTGGGAAATGATTTTAGCCTCGGTCGGACCGAGCACCTGAGATGATTTTCTACTGTTTAGACCCGGTTATGCCCGGCCACCATTGGAGGGGTTTTTGAGATATTTTCTACTACTTTAGTCCTGGACAGGGTCTGGACATGCATTTTCGAGACTGAGTCTCTATCTTGAACCCAGACTTGCTTCCGAATGGTAGATTTTGATACTGTGTTTTAGTATGGGGTTCGGGACTTCCATGGACCTTGTCGCTCTGAGCCTGGGGCTTCGGGCTGCGTGTGCCGGAGGGAGGGTATACGATGGAGTAGAGGTATACGGGCAGTGTCCTACCATAGAACCTACCTGCTGGGCCCGATCGTCACCGGAGGGGGTACATACAAAGATACCATTTCACCTAAGATCTTCATTCATCATATCATTCATTGTTTGAGGCTCTACCCTTGATTGCTGTTTGTTGATTGTACGCTCCGATTGTATGGGATGCCAGAGGATTTGTTTTCAGTTGTTTGTGTTCCTCGGTTGTATGGGCTGTCGGGGGATTATAGGTAGACTCTTGTTATTTATTTATGGAATTGTTCCCTGTTATGGCTAGGTTTTTGGTTTCTGGATTTGAAATTGATATGATTAGTTTGATCTTTGATTTCTATTTTCCCGAACATGTCTATCTCTACTCTTCTCTCCCTTTTCCTTATACTTGAGGTTACCAGTATACCGTCCATTTCTAGTACTTGTTATTGTTTATACTGTTGTTGCAAGGATCCCAGGTGCGTCATTTCTTACTTTCACCTATGCCTGTGTGTATATATCCTATTTGCTAGCCTCGTATTTTGTTTTGTTGTCTTCCCTCTGAGCTAGTTCCTGTGTACTTTTTGTTGATTTCTGTGACTGCTTGTTTCTATTCTATTTGTTATTACTCTTTTATCTTATATGTGCTCAGTCGGCCTATGATACCTACTGGGTACCTTATGCTTCGCATTTGGTGCTCACACTACCCCCTGCATCTTTAGATGCAGATCCTAGCGTGGGCTATCGCCACTAGATCATTGTGATTTGTGCTCGGAGATCTTTTGGGGACTACTTCAGACTGAGGGTGAGTTCTTGGCGATCGGAGCTTAGCTTTAGTTTATCTTTTGCTTTATGTACTCTATTACCATTCAGAGACATCTGTATATGTTGTTTTAGATCGTTTGTACTCCTTATATGTAGTACTGGCTCTATACTATGATACCAGGTCTTGGGGTTTGGTTTAGCTTCCGCATATGTATATACATACTCCTGTTATTTATTCTCTTCATCTTGTTCCCTTACTTTTGCTTATTAAACTGTTCTTCCACTTATTTGTTAGATAGTAGCCCATTACTAACTGTTCTGGGCTACGGGGATTGATTCACCTACTGGGGGGATTGTAGGTGCCATCATGAACGAGAAATTGGATCGTGACACATTATATGTGTAAAGAAAGATTAACAAACAGTTACCTCACTAATATGAATTACCCGCGAAAGTTATAAAATCCCTATCATGGATTCTCAACGAAAATTGAGCTTTTCATGCTGATAACGTGTTGTAAAATATCAACAATATAAATATAAGTACAGAATAACAAATGATGACAAGAGTTATGGTATAGAATGTTATTCTTATTTCTTTCTTCTGTATTCTCGTGTGCCTTTCATAATTGAATACCATATTATTTATAGGTTACAAGTAGTTTTCTCAACTTACAAGACTTAAATGCATTCATTTATCTTATACATGAATTGTAAAGGAGTTACGGAAGAGACATCCACATTCAGCGGATTTATAACATTTGAGAAGATTTTTCATAGGCTTATTTGTATTACTCCCTCTATTTTAAATTAATTGACCTGTTTTGACTTGGCATGAAATTTAATAAAATAAAAGAAGACTTTTAAATCTTGTCGTTTTAAATTAAAAATATGTCAAATGTACCAAAATGCCCTTTAATCTTGTGGTCTTAAGTATGTCATGTACAAAGTTGGAAGTAAAGAATTGCTAAAAAGGAAAGAATCATTCTTTTTTAAACAGACTAAAAAGAAAAGTAGGTCAAATAAATTGAAACGGAAGGGGTATATATCAGACCAATTTCTTTTTTGATAAATAAACTATTATTACCAAAATTAGGAAGTTCAACACAATGAAGCTATGCTACTAGACAACTAGTCCCCATGGTCAGCTCAAGTATAATTACATAAGAAGCTCAATAAACAAAATTGAAAACATGAACTCAGCTAAAGGCTTATAGCTAAATTGGATAGAAATTCATCTTGCAATTTGTTCCCTTCTGGTTGCTCTCGTGTGCACCTCCTAGTTGATAAACTTAATAATGTAAGTGGCGTTATGCTTTTCATGTTGAAAAATCCTCTAGTTTCACTCTCTCCATACAAA
The DNA here is from genome assembly GCA_003996215.1 of Jaltomata sinuosa. NCBI lineage: Eukaryota > Viridiplantae > Streptophyta > Magnoliopsida > Solanales > Solanaceae > Jaltomata > Jaltomata sinuosa. The sequence continues at coordinate 33,284 of QJPP01000512.1, forward strand.
ATATATAGCAACTGCTAGCATTATTTTTTACACTTCAGCCTGTGGTGATCTGCCTCTAACATACTGCTCAATCCATTATAATTTCTCATTCCATCTCCTAGGATTTCTCCTGATGCCTAGTCATGTAAGTAGCTTGCTCCAAATCTAAGATGAAAAATCTCGTTAAAAGAAAAGATAATCCATTCTCTCATCTGCAGACTCACAAAAAAGATAGGTTTGGCCATAAGTCACACCCAGTTGCAAAGTCTTCCTTTAGTTGTTAGCCTCTTATAAGCATTCAATAGTACCACAAAAATCCACCTCGACAAGTCAAAGTTATTTCATAAGAGTCTCTTCCATATCACCTTCGAAATTGTCTCTTAAACTTCACATATGGTCATTTAGTTAGGAATTGTTATATGGCCTATACATCAAACATAGAGTATCCAGTTTGGGTGAAGTACTTAGTGTCACGACCCAACTACCGGGTCGTGCGGGCACCTACTCTAATTCACCTAGATAGGAGAACCCTTACCACCCGATCCAACAGGCAATGCAAGAAAAGATGTAAACCATGAAATAAACCTTTTTTAATACATGAAAATGTTTACAAGAATGCGGAAACCTTTTACAATTTTTGAAATCATCCCTCCATAGAATCTAGTCTAAACAGGTACAAGAGCTACTACAAGATGATACAAAATAAAGAAGACTCAACTCCCACCATAGAAGCAAAAGTAGGAGTTGCTGGAGAATCACCGTCATCCTAAACCTGTGAAACATCACCAACCCTGCAACCAGGCTATACCCAAAAAGGTATAGCAAGAGTAGAATCAGTACAAACACACGTACTGGTAGGCATCATCGATCGACCCGAATCCACTCCTACCATCATATAAGAAATCAAGGTAAATACATGCTTTAAATACATCCAACCCCTTTCATATCCACCTTTATCAAAACCCACTTCGAAACAACCTTCCTATCTCTTAGACTTCCCAAGTCACCTTATCATCTAGACTTTCCAAGTCACCTTGTCACCTAGATTTTTCGAGTCACACTTGACACCTAGACTTCCCAAGTCACCTCGTCATTACCCAAAATCTATTCCCATACCCGGACTATCATTCCTTTACCCCAATCAACCACTATGACTCAACAACTCAGAGTAAAACCCCACTACTTAGTGATGTAGACCACAACCGTCGTACCACCACCTACTAGTACAAACTGTCCAAATGACCCCCAGGTCCATACCCAACAAGTAACCACAACCAACATTATAACCATACCATAAGTCTCCCTCTTAGCTCATCAACCGCACATAACAAGTCTAACCAACATTGACGATTCTCAGTGACAGTAAATATATGTCACATTTTTTATAACCCGGACCAAACAAGGACCCTAGGACATCATCTATGCCAATAACATGCGACCCCGGTCCATAGAAGGACTACCTTGTCACTTAATCATGCTAACCCAGCCCTTCAAGGATCGACTATATGCCAATAATAAGGATAACTCCCGGCCCTCTCAAGAACCCAACATGTGAAGAACAATAAGTAATAATTAGAACCGTAATAATATAATTCCAGACTCTCAGTCTAGATTCTAACTTATCAACCACATGGAACAGGTTCAACAACTAATCTTAAGCAATGAGCAAATAATAGTAGAATATACCCTTCTTATCCTTCCTGGACCGACCATGGATCTCTATACCAACACCTATTGTTAACATGCAATACCTGGTCCACCCCAGGACCATCCCTACATTCAAGTGAAGCAACCCAGCCTCTCAAGGACCGATATAATCATTCACATATTCAACAATTAACCATTAAGTATGCCATTTTACATAGCCCGGACCAACCCTGGGGTCCTCCCTAAATAACACCTGAGTGTTAGACATGCAACCCGGTCTACACTAAGACCAAACTCACAAATCAATACAATGATAACCTGGTCTCTCAAGGACCATATACACAATCACAAATCATACACACAAACCGGTCCACTCAGGGAACCATTATAAAAATGCAATAATACAATAAAGTAAACTCGTACCAGGCGTGATACCCGAGCCAACTAGTTAGTATCCCGTACCAGGCGTGGTACCCAAGCTAATTGTTAGTATTCCCATACCAGGAGTGGTACCCAAGCGTGGTACCCGAGCCTACTGTTAGTATTTCCATATCAGGCGTGGTACTCGAGCCAAACAAATGTCACATAGAAATCCACAGTCACAAATAATGAATAATCAGTACTTGTAAACCAACAAGCAATAACACCTAGTTGAATTCACAAGACTGATAACAGGACCCTTAGATATTTCTAAATCATTCCCTAAGTATACAACTCGTACAATGCTTAGACAAAGGTACCCAAACATACAATGCATACATGAATCAATAACCATTACCTACCCTATTTCAGGTACACAATGAACTATTAATTTCATTTAGAGACTAACCCTGAATTACCCTCTTAAACATACTATTAGATACCTTTATTCCTGACCCTCCTTCGAGTACCGAGATACAATATAGGAAAACACCCAAGCCTTGGAAACACAACCATTATGATATCCTAATTATACCAATTCATTTCCTCAAACTTTCGTTCCTTGCACATTATTTAATTACTAACTGTGATGACCCTTCTAGTTATCTCTGCATTTATGCATTTATTATACTATTAGAGCTTTCTTGTAGCGGTCCCGAGTCATTTATGGCTTGCTGGGACCAGTAGTTTGGTTCCCTGGTCGTTCATTTGGTTGTTTTGCCCTTTATCCTATTTTAGAGCTTTAACTTAGAATAATGTTGACTTTAGTCAACATTCTTAGCTAACATACTACGAGCTGAATTCTGATAGTTCTATTAGCTCCAAAGCATTGAGTTTGGTCTAGTTGGACCTTCAGGTGAGGCCTGAAAACTTTCGGTGTGGGTTTTGTGTTATTTTCTCTGTTTTTAGGCTATTTGGGTTGAAAGTGTAACTTTGGGTGACTTTCAATGATTGGAGCGTTAGATTCAATATTCAATGATTTCATCTGCTTTAAATGCTGAGTTTGGGTTAGGTAGGTGGTTGGTTTGGGATCCAGGTGAGTCAAGCTCATTTTGGGTGATTGGTTGCATGTTAGTTAGTGTTCACTTGGGTCAACATTTCTTTGAAATGACTTCGTATGGAAGTTTCGTTGATTCCATTGAGTCTAGAATGTCTTTTCCACTCTATTTTCATTATCAGGTTTTGAATATCGGTTTCTGATTGAGCCCAAAATTCCCCATCGTGTTTTAGAAAGTTGCAGACTTTTGTTGTTGCAGGTGCAGGCCGCAGGCCTTAATCGCGATCGTGAGCCTCGTCCCTCGCGATCCCGATGAAGCACCTGGTGCCCTATTCTTCATGATCACGTGATCACCTCTCGTGATTGCGATGAAGTCCCTTCCTTTTTGTTCATCGCGATCGCGTGGCTAGCCTTAGTAATCGCGATGGTCTAGCCAGCATGGTCCTCATGACCGCGAGGGGTCCCATCGCGATCGCGATGAAGGAACCCTGACAGTATTTAAAGTTCTCTCTTCATTTTTCTAGCTTTCTTGGTTAGTTCTCCCGACTCTAATCACAAAAACACTCCCTACACTTTGCTCTTATCAGTTCATAGACTTGGGAAAATCAGTTGCTCATCAAATTCGTCTCATCTGGTTAATTTGGTAAGTTCATTTTCCCCAAGCATACTTCTTCTCCTTTAATTTGCCAAAACTCCGTTGTTGAAATCCTTGGAGCTTGGGAACTCTTGTAGGTTTTGTTCCCCCTTGTGATTGGATGATCGTGGGTTCGTGAGCCTCACTATCCGGGTGTAAATTCTCGCTTTTGGTAAGCTCCCTTGCTCAAATTCCCAATTTTTATTCCTTAGTTTTGCTCTTTGTATTCTTGACTTTAAGGGATGTTTTAGCTCAAATTTGTTGCCCAATTTCCTTGATTTCTCGGGCATGTACTCCCTTGGTCATTGTGATCATAATGCTTTTATTTTTGGTAATAGGTTGCGGAGTCCACGGGCTATCAGTAACCTAAATTTTGACCTAGCTACAGTTGTAGCAATATAGGTATCGTTAGACTTATTTTAATATTTTATTCATGTTCTTGATAGTTTGATTATCATTTGGGATCTCTAATAGTGATTCGGGCTTGGACGTTGTTGTTCAGGCAGCTTGTCATCGGACGACAGGTAGGTTATGGTCTAACTCCATAGACTTAGAATATATTGGATAAAATTGTACTAGCTGGCATCCTTGGGTTGGGTTATTAGGTTAGTACCACGGACTTTGACTGCTTTTCCGTGATTCACCTCGTTTATTTCCTCCATTGTGTGTAGCATTCTCCATAGTAGATATTATCACCCTTATGGTCCTGTGTGGCCTTGTTTTGACTTTGGACCATAGATGGTGGGTTATTTGGGGGTGCCCATGAGTTCCGGGCATCGTTATTGTGATATTATGCTGGCTATATATGTTGTAAAGCGATTAGAGCCTGTGTAGGGTTGATAGATCGATTGTGTGCTGCTGGGTAGCTATTTGTGTTTGATCATATCATTTACATGCATATAAAGAGGATTTATCCATGTTTTACTACGGTTTTGACTTCGGGCCTACTGGAACTGATTTTCTAAACTTTGAATGGCCCCGGGGGCTCATTTTCGAAGGAACTGAATTGGAAATGGTTTGACTTATCTTGTGGATCTTCTTGGGGTGGAAGAAAGATAAATTATGATTTCTATCACCAGTTTTAATATTAACGCTAGACTCGGCAGGGCTGGGGTACTAGTTGAGTCTTCTTACTGAATTGGGATGATTTTAGTCTCGGTCGGACCAAGCACCTGAGATGACTTTCTACTTTTTAGACCCGGTTATGCCTGGGCACCTTTGGAGGGATTTTTGAGATATTTTACCCACTACTTTAGTCCTGGACAAGGTCTGGGCATGCATGTTCGAGACTGGGTCTCTATCTTGAACCCGGACTTACTTCTGGATGACATGTTTTGATACTGAGTTTTAGTATAGGGTTTGGGACCTCCATGGACCTTGCCGCTTCAGACCTGGGGCCTAGGGATGCATGTGCCGAAAGGAGGGTATACGGTAAAGTAGAGGTATACATGTAGTGTCCTTCTATCGAACCTACCTGTTGGGACCGATCGGCACCGTTCCATTTCACCCTGAGATCTTCATACATCAGATCATTCATTATTTGTGATTTCACCCTTGTTTGCTATTTGTTGAGTGTACGCTCCGATTGTATAGGCCGTCGGAGGGTTTGTTTTCACTTATTTGCGTTCCTCGGTTGTATGGGCGGCCGAGGGACTGTAGGTAGACTCTTGTTACTTTATCGCGGGCTTATCCCCTGTTACACTGATACTTATAAAGATTATATTCGACTAAATTTTTACTTGTTGGATTTGAGATTGGTATGATTAGATGGGTTATTGATTTTTATTTCCGAGCATGTCTATCTTTACTCCCCTCTTCCTTTCTTGTACTTGAGGTTACCAGTATACCGTCCACTTCTTAAACTTATTATGATTATACTATTATTGCAAGGATCCCAAGGGTGTTATTTCTTACTTTCACTTGTGCCTGTTGTGTATATATCCTACTTGCTAGCCTTGTATGTTGTTCTGTTGTCTTCCCTCTTGGCTAGTTCCTGTGTACTTTTTGTTGATTTCTGTGACTACTTGATTTTATTTTGTCTATTACTATACTGTTATCTTATATGTGCCCAGTCGGCCTATGATATCTACTGGGTACCTAATGCTTCGCACTTGGTGCTCATACTACACTCTGCATCTTCTGGTGTAGATCTTAGTGTGTGTGCCATCACCGTTAGCTCATGGAGACTCGTGCGAGGAGCTTCTTTTGGGATATTCTGGACTGAGGGTGAGCTCTTGGTGATCGGGGCTTAGCTTTTAGTTTATCATTTGATTATGTAGTCTATTTCTACTCGGAGACAGCTCTATATATATTATTTTGGACCCTTGTATTCCTTATGTAGATCCGACTCTTATACGCTATGATACTAGGTTTTGGGTTTGGCTTAGCTTCCGCATTGTTTATATTATTCCTGTTATCTATTTTCTTCATCTTGTTTCCTTGCTTCCGCTTATCAAACTGCTTTTCGCTTAGATTGTTAGATGGTAGCCCATTACTGACCGTTCTGAGCTACGGGGGTTGGTTCGCCTACTAGTGAGTTGTAGGTGCCATCATGACCAAGAAATTGGGTCATGACAGCTTGGTATCAGAGCCCTAGGTTCACTGGTGTCATCGGTATAGGAGCCAATGTCTAGTAGAGTCCTGCGGATCGGGGCGGAGACGTCCGTACTCAGTCTTCTAGAGGCTATAGTGACATCCTAGGAAAAATTGGACTTTTCATATTTCTATCTCGTGCGTAGTACCCTTGAAAGTTTCTGGAAATCTCACTTATTCAGGTTCACTCTTTTGCAGATGGTTCATACGACATCTTCAACTTCTAGCGGAGGAGAGCCTCCTGCCCCTGCACCTCCTGCTCCAGTGTAACGACCGGGTCCATCATTACAATTAGTCCAATCATGCCAAGTTTTAGAGTTAGAAAACTCCGGGTTTGGGAGTTTAAAATTCTGGGCTAGGCTAGCCTCAGTCGGTTTTGGAGTGAGGTAGAGTCTAGGGAAATCTAGGTAAGGATTGGTCTTTGTGTCTTGTTCTTAGCTAGTTATACATGTATCCAATACATAAAGGAGTCCAGGGGACTTTTCGGAATCGAATTTGGGTAAGTAGAACTCCCGGAATCGCGTTTGACGTGAAGGGGTTATTTCAGATCGACGGGGAAAGCACGTGTGTTGTAGAATGGCCAAAACTGGGAGATTTCCAGATATTCTATCGGTGATGAGCGCAATGGTCCACCGTAGAGACCTCTGGTATAGCGGTGGAAAATACCGCTATAGCGGTGGTCAAGGTGCTCAACACCCACTTAAGACCGCTATAGCGGAAGTCATCCGCTATAGCGGAGCGGGGACCGCTATAGAGGGATGACGGGTTTTTAATGCAGAAACTTTCCCAAAATAGTTAAGTTTTCTACAATTCATTTGGGAGAAGAACTAGGGCGATTTCAGGCGATTTTCCTTTTTTTTCCTTCGAAATTCTTTCCTAAGGTAACGTTTTTACCCCCCAATCTTTGTACATCATTTCCTATGCGGTAGAATTGCTAGGAGGGAACTTGGAGAAGGTTGGAATAATCTAGGAATGGTAGAATCCAGGGAAGAAAGGGAATTCCAAGCATGAATGTTCTTGGGCATTGTTAAAAGTATGTTATTATGATAATAGATTGTTAAATTCCTTATTTTTATTAGTAAAAATAATAGAAGTAGGTGAATTAATGGTGGAGAAGCCCGAAAAAATGGTGGGATGATCATGGGTAGCCTGGGGTTTGAGGATTTGGTGTAATCGGGGTATTGTGCAGGCCTTGTGTGTTAATTTTATGTACTTGTGTGTTATTTTAGACCAAGAACGAGAAAGGAATCTGGAACATGGGAAAGCTCGGGTTGAATAGAGCTTGGATCATTTTGAGATAGGTGATGGATTACGATATTTGTGAATGTTGTATATTCTTGTACCCATATCTAAGTGATTGTATGAATTACATTGCTTAGGGAAGTTGTGTAGAATGTCTAAGGTTCCTGCTTTACAGTCTGTGATTTGAACAATATTTGCTTGTTGGTTTACAAGTTGTGTGTTCATGCATTTGACTATGAATTATTGACATTTGGTTGGCTCGGGTACCACGCCTGGTACGGGTATAAAAAATGGTTGGTGCATGTACCACGCCTGGTACGGGTTTACTTTTGTTGCATTATTGCATTGTTATTATTGTGTTGCATTGATTGATATTGGTTCCGTGAGTGGACCGGGCTGCTTATTGAAATATGTTATTGATTTGGTGGTCCTTGATAGGCTAGGGAAATTTTGGTTAACTGTTGTGTTGGTCTTGGTTTAGGCCGGGTTGTTCATTGACATTTGTGTTGGTCTTGGCTTAGGCCGAGTTGATTCAACGTACATGTGTGTAGTCTAGAGCGGATCCCAGGGTGGGTCCGAGCTATGAGGAAAAGGTATAGTTAATGATATTTGGTTGTGGCTTAGAGTTAGGTGGTGGATTTCATGCGGGAACAGGCTAAGTAGCGACTGGTAGTCTAGGTGTGTCTATGGCTATTGTGCATGTTTTCCATACCTTCTACTTGATATTATTGTACTGCTTATACACTATTATTTGGAAACTGGCTGATGATCCTACCAGTACACAATGGTTGTGTACTGATACTGTACTTGCTTGTCTTTCGGTGAGTACAGGAAATTTTCCAGCGGCTGAGACGCGACCTCATCTTTAGCGCCGACGATTTCTGATTACAAGGGTGAGCTTTTTGATCAAGCTACCTTGGGCTTATCTTTAGAGTTGCAGTCCACTTGTTTCGGACTTGAACTATTTCTTATTTTCTTTTGGGGTTGCATCCCCGTATTTTAGATATTGGTAGTGATGTTTGGTACAGTGACTTTCAGTTCCTAGGAGGGATTTTCCGCAGGATATATATATTAAAGCTTTAGTTTTTGCATTATTTAATTGCTAGTTTACTTCTGTTGCTGGTTTTAGGCTGTTAGTCTAGGCAAAGGGTTGAACTCTATTGGTTCTCTTATCCGGGGGTTGGGTGGGTGCCACTCACGATGGTCTGGGTCGTGACAAAGATGGTATCAGAACTTAGGTTCGTTGATCTCGTCGTACCAAACAGGTTTAGTAGAGTCTTGCAGAATGGTGCAGAGATGTCCATACTTTTCTTCGAGAAGCTATGGGGCTTGAGGAAACACTATCTCTCCCTTCTTTCCTTCTTGCTATAACTTGATACCAATTGGTATCTGGTGATACAAATTGGTATCTAACCTCATTCACTCTTCTGTCAGCAGATGATTACTACAAGGAACAATGGAGCAAGGCCAGCAGTCCCAGCAGCGGGCCCGACAGTTCGTGGCATAGGTAGGGGAAGGGGCAGGGGAAGGGGCAAGAGATGAGCTGGAGCCACACTTGCAAGGGGTAGAGCTTGAGCTGCTGTTACACGCGAGGTAACCCCTTCCCCACCTCAGGAACATGTGGCTGAGGACATAGAAGAAGTGGTTGTAGAGGATGTAGGGGCTCAAGCGGAGACGGCACCAGTTGGGGGTGCATACTTTCCTACTATGACACCGAAAGCTTTTAAGCAGGCGTGGGATATCCTGAGTGGGTTGGTTAGTGCTAGAGCCATACCCGCAACTTATGAAAATCAGGCCTTGGATACTCAGCCAGCGGTTACTACAACACCTAGGATGGACGCAGCTTCGGGCACAAATGATCTCCTCAGGCCAATGCTTGGCCCAGTGATGACAGAAAATGAGCATGAGATGCTGACTAAGTTTCTTAAGCTGAAACCTCCGACGTTTTAGGGTACATATAAGGTGGATGCCTATGAGTTCATCCTGTATTACCACGAGAGGTTGGATAAGTTGGGTATTGTACATTAGCATGGGGTTGAGTTTGTTACTTTTTAGCTGCAGGGTGATGCCAAGCAGTGGTGGAGGTCTCATGTTTAGTGTCAGTCTTCTGTTCTACCTCCACTGACTTGGGAGCAGTTCCACACATTATTTCTAGAGAAGTACGTTCCCCATACTTTGAGGGACTGGAAAAAAAAATGAGTTTCTGAACTTGGAGCAGGGTAGCTGTCAGTCTTGGCTTATGAGGCTAATTTCCATGCGTTGTCTCATTTTTATACACAGATAATGGGTTACGAGGAGGAACGGGTCCGGGTTTTCATCAAGGGTGTGAATAGTGAACTGCAGGTACTGGCAGTGCATATGACTTCGTCAGGAAGGGGCTTTAATGATGTGGTGGATTATGTAAAGAAGATATAGGGAGTTAGGCAAGCAGGGATGGCTAAGGCTTTAGCCAAGAAGCCAGGAATGAGGGAAACTATGGTGGTTAATACTCCAGGAGCCAGCATCAGCAGGCTTACCCGGCCAGTCCTATTCAGTTAGCTCTACCAGCTACTACATGTGGTCGTCAGGGAGCTCAGTATTCAGCTCCTAGAGGACATGGAGCGTCCTATACATCAGCTAGAAGACCTACTCTTGACCGTGGTTGCTTCTATTGTGGTAAGCTTGGCCACTTTAAGAGGGAGTGTCCACATAGGCAGACAGGTAATCAGGGTCAGTAGAAGACTAGAGCAGTGGTTCTGGCAGGCAGAGGCGGTAATGCAAGGGGTCATCCATAGGGTGGGTGAGGTAATTTTCAGGGAGCCCAGGGAGACTGAGGGAATGGCGGCGCAGGCAATGGTGCGACACAGCCAGCCCAGAAAGTTGCCTGGATTGATGATCGGGCTCATTGCTATGCTTTTCCAGGGAGGACCGAGGTGAAAGCCTCAGATGCAGTGATCACAAGTACTATTCTTGTCTGCGATATAATTGCTTCAGTATTATTTGACCCAGGCTCTACGTATTCTTATATGTCTTGAGTTTCGCTTTGGGGCTGGGTTTGACTTATGATATCCTTGATTCTCCTATCCATGTTTCAACCCCAGTTGGAGAGTCTGTGATTGTGACTCATGTATATCGTGGTTGTTCCGTTGTGTTTGTGAGGTTACATACTTGGGTAGACTTGGTAATTCTGGATATGGCTGATTTTGATATTCTTGGGTATGACCTAGCTATCTCCTTATCATGTTGTGCTGAACTGTAACACCAAGACTGTGGCTTTAGAGATTCCGGGTAAGGATAGACTAGAGTGAGAGGGTGTGTACATGCCTAAGCCAATTAAGATAATATTATTTGTTCGGGCTAGGAAGCTAGTGGGGAGGGGGCGTCTAGCCTTCTTGGATCATCTCCAGGATGATAGTGTGGAGTCCCAGCCTATTGAGTCAGTTCCAGTAGTTTCTGAATTTTAAGAGGTGTTTCCAGCGGACTTGCCTGGTATGCCTCCGGACAGGGATATAGATTTTTGTATTGATTTGGAGCCAGACACTCATCCCATTTCCATTCCTTCATATCGTATAGCTCCGGCAGAGTTAAGGGAACTTAAGACTCAGCTGTAGGAACTCTTAGATAAGGGATTTATACGTCCCAGTGCTTCGCCTTGGGGTGCTCCAGTTTTATTTGTGAAGAAGAAGGATGGTAGTATGCGGATGTGCATAGATTATAGGCAGTTGAACAAGGTGACCATCCGGAATAAGTACCCTATACCCCGTATATATGATTTGTTTGACCAGCTTCAGGGTTTATCAGTGTTCTCAAAGATCGACTTGAGGTCGGGGTACCATCAGTTAAAGATTAGGCCTGAGGACATTCTGAAAACTACTTTTTGGACTTGGTATGGGAATTACGAGTTTCTAGTAATGTCGTTTGGTTTGACCAATGTGCCGACAGCATTCATGAGTTTGATGAATGGGGTATTTAAGTCCTACTTGGATTCCTTCGTTATCGTGTTCATCGATGATATTTTGATCTACTCTAAGAGTAGGAAGGAGCATGTTAATCATCTTCGTATTGTGCTGGATATCTTGAGACACCAAAAGCTTTATGCAAAATTTACTAAGTGTGAGTTTTGGTTGACTTCCGTGGCATTCTTGGGGCATGTAGTGTCATAAAAGGGGGTGATGGTGGATCCCCAAAAAATTAAGCCAGTCAAGAGTTGGGTTTGGCCTAGCTCTGTGACACATGTGAGGAGTTTTGTTGAGTTCGCGGGGTACTACCAGAGGTTTGTTAAGAAATTTTGCTTCTATTTCTACACACCTGACAAGACTGACATAGAAGGAGGTACCATTTGTGTGGTCCGACAAATGCGAGGAGAGCTTCCAAAAGATCAAGACACTTTTGACCACAACCCCTATTTTGTCTTTGCCGGTTGAAGGTAAAGACTTTGTTGTTTACTGTGATGCTTCACATTCTGGTTTGGGTGCTGTGTTGATGAAGGATAGGAATGTGATAGCCTATGCATCCAGGCAGTTGAAAGTGCATGATAGGAATTACCCGACTCACGATTTAGAGTTGGCAGTGATGGTTTTTGCATTGAAAATTTGGAGACACTACCTTTATGGTGTCAAGTGTGAGGTATTTACAGATCATCGCAATATGTAGTACGTATTCACTCAAAAGGATTTGAATCTGAGGCAGAGAAGGTGGATGGAGCTATTGAAGGATTATGATGTGACCATTCAGTACCATTGGGGTAAGGCTAATGTGGTGGCAGACGCATTAAGCCGTAAAACTATTAGCATGTAGCTTGGCTTGTTTGGGGGTGTCCAAACGACCCTAGCTAAGGAAATTCGGGCTTTGGAGGCCAAGTTCATGCACTTGGGTGTTTCAGATCAAGGTGGGTTGTTGTCCAGCATTGAGGTCAAGGCCACCTTCATAGAGGAAATAAAGGCAAAACAGTTTCAGGATAAAAAATAGGGTAAGTTACGAGGTAAGGTAATATCCGTGGAGTCCAGAGATGTCATGTTAAACTCTGGTGGAGTGTTACATTTTAGGGAGAAGATTCGTGTTCCTCAAGTTGATGACATAATTCAGAGAATTTTGGCGGAAGCCCATGGTTTGCGGTACTCAATTCATCCGGGTGTGACCAAAATGTACAGGAACTTGAGGCAGCGTTACTGGTGGTCCGGGATGAAAAGGGACATAGTTGATTTTGTGTCGAAATGCTAGAACTGCCAACAAGTAAAGTACGAACATCAGAGACCTGCAGGACTACTTCAGAGAATGTTAATGCCAGAATGGAAGTGGGAAAGGATAGCAATGGATTTCGTGGTGGGTCTTATCAAGACATTGGGGAAGTATGACTCAATTTGGTTCATTGTTGACCGGATGACCAAGTCCGCTCATTTCATTCCGGTCAGAGTAGATTACAATTTGCAGCAATTGGCTAAGATCTATGTGAAAGAGATTGTGAGACTGCATGGGGTACTAATGTCCATTATTTCAGACAGGGGTACGCAGTTTACTTTTATGTTCTGGGGCAAGTTACATGAAGAGTTGGTACACAACTCACTTTTAGCATAACCTTCTATCGTCAAACTGATGGTCAGTCAAAAAGGATGATCCAGGTATTGGAGGACATGCTGAGAGCATGTGTGATGGACTTTAGGGGTCATTAGGACCAACTTCTACTGTTATGAAAATTCTCGTACAATAATATCTACCACTCCAGTATTGACATGGCACGGTTTGAGGCATTGTATGGAAGGAACTGTAGATCAATGACTGGGTGGTTTGAGGAAAACGATGTAAAGCCTCTTGGCGTAGACTTATTATATGAAGCGCAGAAAAAGGTAAGGGGCATTCAAACCAAGTTGCTGGCTGCTCAAAGTAGGCAGAAGGAATATGCAGATCGCAAGGTCCGGGACATGGACTTTCAGGTTGGTGAACAGGTATTGTTGAAGGTGTCACCAATGAAAGGGGTTATGCAATTTGGTAAGAAGGTCAAGCCTAGCCCTCGGTTCATCGGTCCATTTGAAGTTCTTGAAATTGTGGGGCCAGTGGCTTACAGGTTAGCACTGCTACCTAGTTTGTCAGACGTCCATTCGGTATTCCATATATTCATGCTTAAGCGATACCATGGGGATGGGGATTACATCATTAAGTGGGATGAGGTACTTTTCGATAAGGATCTTCGTTATGAGGAGGAACCAATTTTGATTCTTGATCGGGATTTTCGGAGGTTGAGGACAAAGGTGATTGATATGGTGAAGGTTCAGTGGAAGCATCATTCGGTTGAGGAAGCCACTTGGGAAATTGAGAAGGACATGCGGGACAAGTACCCTCAACTATTTGAGGATTCAGGTACTACACTTCCCTCTTTTTATTTTTGTAATTTTGTGTTTGATCATTCAGGGATGAATGATGGGTGAATTGGTATCTGTTGTAATGATTGGGTCCATCGTTATGTGTAGTCCAATCGTGCCAAGTTTTAGAGTTAGAAAACTCCGGGATTGGGAGTTTGAAATTCTAGGCTACGCTAGCCTCGATCAGTTTTGGAGCGAGATAGAGTCTAGGGAAATCCGGGTAAGGATTGGTCTTTGTGTCTTGTTTTAAGCTAGTTTTACACGTAGCCAAGATATAAATGAGTCCTGGGGACTTTTCAAAATTGAATTTGGGTAAGTAGAACTCCTAGAATCGCGTTTGACGTGAAGGGGTTGTTTTGGGTCATTGGGGAAAGCAAGTGTGTTGTAAAATAGCCAAAATTGGGAAATTTCTGGATATTTTGTCCGTGACGAGCACAACGGTCCACCGTAGTGACCTCCACTATAGCGGTGGAAAATACCGCTATAGCGGTGGTCAAGGTGGTCAACACCCACTTAAGACCTCTATAGTGAAAGTTGTCCGCTAAAGAGGGACTGCTATAGCGGAGCGGGGACCGCTATAGAAGGACAATGGGTTTATAATGCAGAAACTTTCCCAAAATAGTTCAATTTTCTACAATTCGTTTGGGAGAAGAACTAGGGCGATTTCAGGCGATTTTCCTTCTTTTTCCTTCAAAATTATTCCCTAAGGTAAGGTTTCTACTCCCCAATCTTTGTACATCATTTCCTATGTGGTAGAATTACTAGGAGGGAACTTGGAGAAGGTTGGAATAATCTAGGAATGGTAGAATCCGGGAAAGAAAGGGGATTCCAAGCATGAATGTTCTTGGGCATTGTTAAAAGTATGTTATTATGATCATAGGTTGTTAAATTCCCTATTTTTATCTGTAAAAATGATAGAAGTAGGTGAATTAATGGTGGAAAATCTCGGGAAAAGGGTGGGATGATCATGGGTGGTCTGGGGTTTGGGGATTTGGTGTAATCTGGGTATTGTGCAGGCCTTGTGTGTTAATTTTATGTACTTGTGTGTTATTTTAGACCAAGAACGAGAAAGGAATCTGGAACACGGGAAAGCTCAGGTTGAATAGAGCTTAGATCATTTTGAGGTAGGTGATGGCTTATGATTTTTGTGAATGTTGTATATTCTTGTACTCATATCTAAGTGATTGTATGAATTACATTGCTTAGGGAAGTTGTGTAGAATGTCTAAGGTTCATGCTTTACAGTCTGTGATTTGAACTGTAATTACTTATTTGTTTACAAGTTGTGTGTTCATGTATTTGACTGTGGATTATTGACATTAGGTTGGCTCGGGTACCACGCCTGGTACGGGTAAAACAAATGGTTGGCACGGGTACCACGCCTGGTATGGGTATAACCATTGGTTAGCACGGGTACCACCCTTGGTACGGGTTTACTTTTGTTGCATCATTGCATTGTTATTATTGTGTTGCATTGATTGATATTGGTTTTGTGAGTGGACTGGGCTGCTTATTGAAATGTGTTATACGTTTGATGGTCCTTGAGAGGCCAGGGAAATTCTGCTTAGCTGTTGGGTTAGTCTTGGTTTAGGTTGGGTTGTTCATTGACATTTGTGTTGGTCTTGGTTTAGGCCGGTTGATTCAAGGTACATGTGTGTAGTCTAGAGGGGATCCCAGGGTAGGTCCGGGCTAGACGAAAAAGGTATAGTTAATGATATATGGTTGTGGCTTAGAGTTAGGTGGTGGATTTCATGCGGGAATAGGCTAAGTAGAGACTGGTAGTCTAGGTGTGTTTGTGGCTATTGTGCATGTTTTACATACCTTCTACTTGATATTGTTGTACTGTTTATATACTGTTATTTGGAAACTGGCTAATGATCCTACCAGTACACAGTGGTGGTGTACTGATACTGCACTTGCTTGTCTTTTGGTGAGTATAAGAAATCTTCCAGCGGCTGAGACGCGACCTCATCTTTAGCGCTGATGATTTCTGATTTCAAGGGTGAGCTGTTTGATCAAGCTACCTTGGGCTTATCTTTAGAGTTGCAATCACTTGTTTCGGACTTGAACTATTTCTTATTTTCTTTTGGGGTTGCATCCCCGTATTTTAGATATTAGTAGTGATATTTGGTACAACGATTTTCAGCTCCTAAGAGGAATTTTCCGCAGGATATATATATTAAAGCTTTAGTTTTTGCATTATTTAATTGCTAGCTTACTTCTGTTGCTGGTTTTAGGCTGTTAGTCTAGGCAAAGGGTTGAACTCTATTAGTTAACTCATCTGGGGGTTGGTTGGGTGCCACTCACAATGGCCTGGGTCGTGACATCCAGATAGGGGTCGGGGTGGTCGCAAGGGTAGAGGCAGGGGTCATGGACGCCCCAGAGCAGCGGCACCTGCTAGAGCTGCTAGAGCTTCTAGAGTTGAGATAGAGCCCTTTTTTGACTACGAGCCAGAGTTTGCTCTAGAGAAGCAGCATGTGGACCCGGGGGAAGCCTAGGTGCCACCTGTTCCAGCACCAGTTTCTGTGACAGCTTCAGCCCCAGCTCAGTCTTAGGATATTAGGGGTTTACTTGTTCAGCTTCTGGCTATGTTTGGGGAGAGACCTTTTGAGGTAGCACCTACTCCCGCTCAGGGGGAAACCCTGGGTGTTCAAAGTTCAGGAGCACAACCTGCTACTGTGGCTCCCCATGCCAAGTTTATTCTGGTCCCTTCAGTTGCACAGCATCTTGCTCCTCTCCCAGCTATGACAGATGGGGAGCAGAAGGCCTTGGGTAGATTTTTGAGGTTGGCACCACCGAAATTTATTGGTACGCCGGGTCAATACCCACACGATTTTATTACTACCTATAAGGAGATGTTGCATTATTTTGGGTTGTTAGATACTCACAGGGTTGGCTATACTACTTATCAATTGGAGGGTCCGACGAAGTTATGGTGGAGGGAAAAGGCTGCTTGCAGACCTTCTACATCACCTCCTTTGACTTGGTCCGAGTTCTGTGAGGCCTTTATGACCAAGTTTTTGCCGCAGAGCGACAGGGAGCGTCTGAGGGAGGAGTTCACTAGACTTGCTCAGGATTCTATGACTGTCTCACAGTATGAGACCCATTTTCATCAGCTAGCACCTTTTGGAGCTATGATCATTCCTACCAAGGTAAATAGGATTTGCAGATTTATATGGGGTTTGAGGCCAGAGATTAGGCAGCCAGCTAAGATATTGGTTGCTGGTGGTCGATCATTTCAAGCTATCGCAGACTATGCCCGTACTGTGGAGGACTTATAGCGATATGATCAGGGGGGAAGAGATAAGAGGCCTCGACATTAGGGTGGCTACAGTGGTTCCCGACATGGTGGTAGAGGTTCAGGCCAGTGGGACCGGGGTTATCAGCCATAGCAGCACCAGGGTCAGTCCAGCCGACCAGTTTAGGCTTCACTTAAGACTTCCGATAGTACCCAGTTTGAGTAGGGTCAGAGCAGCCATCACGGCTACAGTGGTCAGTCTTCGAGGGGTACAACTTTTGGGGCATCAAGTCGTGGTGGCGATACGGGTTCTTCTGGTTCATCCTGACCGAGTAGGACTTCAGGGGCTTGTTTCACATATGGTATTATTAGTCATTTTGCTAGAGACTGCCCCCATCAGGGCGTGGTTCAGCCAGTTGCTCCACCAGCTCAACCTATTTGCTCAGTTCAGCCACCGGCTCGAGGAGGTAGTGGTTAGGGTAAAGGTGGTGCTTCACGTGGCAGAGCAGGTGGTAGGTATGGTGGTCGGGCAGGTGGAGGTTGTTGTCAGTTCTATATGGTCCCTGGGAGACCGGAGGCAGAGGCCTCAGATGTTGTGATTACAGGTACAATTTATGTATGCCATCAGTCAGCTACAACTTTATTTGATCCTAGATCCACTTTTTCATATGTATCTGCCTACTTTCTACCTTGTTTGGGGTTGGCTAGTGAGCCATTATCTGATCCTGTTTCTGTTTTGACCCCAGTAGGAGATTCTTTAGTAGTGGATCAGACTGTGAGATCTTGTGTGATATCTGTTGGTGATTTGGAGACTTGGGATGATTTGATGATCCTTGACATGTTAGATTTTGATGTGATACTGGGCATGCACTGGTTATCCCCTCACCGTGCGGTTTTTAATTGTTATGCCAAGACCGTTACCATCGTCGTGCCTAGTGTATCCCTGGTTGTGTGGCAGAGATCTGTTAGACATGCACCGTCTGGGATCATAACTTTCCTTAAATCTAGGAAGATGATTTCCCGTGGGTGTTTAGCTTATCTAGCATATGTCCGAGATACTAGTGCTAACCTGTCGTCTCCTGAGTCTGTTCCTATGGTTAGAGACTTCCTAGATGTGTTCCCTACCGACCTGTCAGGCCTTCCACCTGAGAGAGATATTGATTTTGCCATTGAGTTAGAGCCGAGCACCAAGCCCATTTCTATTCCTCCCTACCGTATGGCTCCTGCTGAGTTGAGAGAGCTTAAGGAGCAGCTCCAGGTTTTGTTAGCTAAGAGGTTTATTAGACCGAGTGTGTCTCCTTGGGGTGCTCTTGTTCTCTTTGTGAAGAAGAAAGATGGGTCGATGCGGATGTGTATTGACTATCGGTAGCTGAATAAGGTGACAGTGAAGAATAGGTATCCGATGCCGAGGATTGATGAATTATTTGATCAGCTTCAGGGTTCAACCGTGTTTTCGAAGATCGATTTGAGGTTCGGCTACCATTAGTTGAGGATTAGGGCAGAGGATATCCCTAAGACAACATTCAGGACACGTTATGGCCATTATGAGTTCTTGGTGATGTTTTATGGGTTGACTAATGCCCCCGCAGCCTTTATGGATTTGATGCATAGGGTTCTTAGCCCGTACTTGGATATGTTCGTGATAGTCTTTATTGATGACATTCAGATATACTCGAGGAGTAGGGACGAGCATGAGCAACACTTGAGGACTGTACTTCAGACTTTGAGAGATCATCAACTTTATGCCAAGTTCTCAAAGTGTGAGCTTTGGCTTGAGTTAGTTACATTCCTAGGACACGTGGTGTCTAAGTATAGGATTAGAGTTAATCCAGGTAAGATTTCTGTGGTTCGTGATTGGCCTAGACCCACTAATGTTATCGAGGTTCGCAACTTTGTTGGTTTAGCTGGGTACCACAAATAGTTCATTGAGGAATTTTCTTCTATAGCAGCACCCTTGACTATGCTGACTAGAATGGATGTTCCATTTCATTGGTCGGATCAGTGCGAGAATAGCTTCCAAAGGCTTAAGGCCTTATTGACTTCCGCTCCAGTTTTGACTTTGCCGGTTGAGGGTCAAAGTTTCTCCGTGTATTGTGATGCTTCAAGTGTTGGTCTTAGTTGTGTGTTGATACAACAAGGTCGAGTGATAGCATATGCATCGAGACAACTGAAGGTTCATGAGCGCAACTACCCCACTCATGACTTAGAGTTAGCAGTGGTAGTCTTCGCGCTCAAGATCTGGAGGCACTACTTATATGGAGTTCAGTATGAGATATTCACCAATCACCGTAGTCTTTAATACATTACGAGTCAGCGAGAGCTGAACTCGAGGTAGAGGAGATAGATTGAGCTACTGAAGGACTACGATTTCACTATTTTATACCATCCAGGTGAGGCAAACATGGTAGCGGATGCCTTGAGTCAGATGGCGATAAGTATGGGCAGCCTAGCTTCACTTTCAGTTTCTGAGTGATCATTGGCCTTGGACATCCAGTCCCTGGATAACCGATTGATAGGCTTGACTTGTCGGATCCTAGCAGAGTTCTTGCCAGTGTTGAGGTCCATTCTACTCTAGTTGATCAGATTCAGGGCTGATAGTTTGAGGATCAGAGTTTCTGTGACCTTCGTGATCAAGTAATTTGGGGTGAAGCCAGCCGGGATACTTTGGGTTCTGATGGTATTTTGAGGGTTGATGGTCGACTTTGTGTTATGAAGGTTAGAGATTTGATTCAGCTGATACTTCGTAAGGCGCATTGCTCTAGATACTCCATTCATCCTGGCGCAGCAAAGATGTATAAAGATTTGAGATAACTTTACTGGTGGTGCGGTATGAAGTAGGACGTAGCTGAGCTTGTATCTCGGTGCTTGAACTATTAGAAGGTGAAGTTTGAGCACATGAGATTGGGGGGTTTGATGCAACGACTTCCCATTCTTGAGTGGAAGTGGGAAGGTATTACCATGGACTTTGTTGTTGGTTTGCCTAGTACTTCTCGGGGGTTTGATTTGATTTGGGTGATCGTTGATAGGCTGACTAAGTCAGCATATTTCTTACCGGTTCAGACTTCTTATGGTGCAGAGAGGTTAGCCCAGATCTACCTTCGTGAGATTGTTCGGTTGCATGGGGTCCCAACTTCTTTCATTTCAGATCGCGGCACGCAGTTCACATCTCAGTTTTAGAGGGCTATTTAGCGAGATTTGGGTACAGAGATTCAGCTTAGTACCTCTTTCTACCCTCAGACAAATGGCCAATTCGAGAGGACTATTCGGGTCCTAGAGGACATGCTTCGGGACTGCATTCTTGACTTTGGAGGTTCATGGGATCAGTTTGTGCCATTAGCTGAGTTTTCTTATAATAATAGTTTTTATTCGAGCATTGGCATGGAACCTTTTGAGGCTTTGTATGGTAGGCATTGAAGATTGCCGATTGGTTGGTTTGATGGGTTAGAGTCCAGACCGCAGGGTATATATTTGCTTAGAGATTCCTTGGACTGAATCCACATGATTCAGGACAGACTTAGAGCGGCCCAGAGTAGGTAGAAGAGCTACGTTGATCGTAGACTTTGTACCTTGGAGTTTAGTGTTGGTGACTTAATTTTCCTTCGAGTATCGCCCGTGAAGGGCGTGATGAGATTTGGTCAGTGGGGCAAGCTTAGCCCCAGATCTATTGGGTCGTTTGAGATTCTACAAAGGGTTGGTAGTGTTGCCTACATGTTAGCTTTGCCTCTGATGTTTGCCGTTGTTCATCTAGTTTTCCATGTCTCAATATTGCGTCGGTATGTCCTAGATGAGTCTTATGTATTGCATTCGGATTCAGTTCAGTTGGATGAGAGGTTATCTTTTTTTGAGGAGCCGATAGCTATTCTGGCCAGAGATATAAAGAGATTGAGAGCTAGGGAGATTCCAGTTGTGAAAGTTCAGTGGAGACATCATCCGATCGAGGAGGCTACTTGGGAGATCGAGAGTGAGTTACGTGCTCAGTATCCGCAGCTGTATGGGACTTCAGGTACTCCTTTCTTCTTGACTTTCGAGGACGAAAGTCTTTTTAGTAGTGAATATTGTGATGACCCTTTCGGTCATCTCTGCGTTTATGCATTCATTGTACTGTTAGAGCTTTCCTATAGTGGCCTCGAGTTATTTATGGCTTGCTGGGATCGGTAGTTTGGTGCCCTGGTCATTCGTTTGGTTATTTTGCCCTTTTTCCTATTCTAGAGCTTTAACTTAGAATATCGTTGACTTTAGTCAACATTCTTAGCTAAGGTGCTCGAAATTGAATTCTGACTGTTCTATTAGCTCTGGAGCGTTGAGTTTGGTCTAGTTGGACCTTCAGTTGAGGCCTGAGAACTTCTGGTGTGGGTTTTGTGTTGTTTTTTCTGTTTTCAGGCCATTTGGGATTGAAACTGTAAGTTTGGGTGACTTTCAATGTTCGGAGTCTCAGATTCAATATACGACGATTCCATCAGCTCCAGAATGCTGAGTTTAGGTTAGATAGGTGGTTGGTTCGGGATCTGAGTAAGCCGGGCTCGTTTTGGGTGTTTGGTTGCGTGTTAGTTAGTGTTGACTTGGGTCAACATTTCTCTGAAATAACCTCGTATGGAAGTTTCATTAATTCTGTTAGTCTGGAATGTCGTTTCCACTCTGTTTGCCTTATTGGGTTTTGAATATCGGTTATTCATCAAGCTCGGAATGCCCCATCGAGTTTTGGAAAGTTGCAGACTTTTATTGTTGCAGATGCAGGCCTCAGGCCTTAATCGCGATCGTGAGCCTCATCCCTCGCGACCGCGCTGAAGCACCTGGTACCTTATTTTTCACGATTATGTGATCGTATGTCGCGATCGTGATGAAGTCCCTTCCCCTTTGTTCATCACAAATGCATGGCTAGCCTTTGTGATTGCGATGGTCTAGCCAGCATGGTCCTCGCGACCGTGAAAGGTCCCAACACGATCGCGATGAAGGACCCCTGGCAGTATATAAACTTCTCTCTTCATTTTTCTAGCATTCTTGGTTACTTCTCCCGACTCTAAGCACAACAACACTCCCTACACTTTGCTCTTATCAGTTCTTAGACTTGGGAAAATCAGTTGCTCGTCAAATTAGTGTCATCCCGTTAATTTGGTAAGTTCGTTTTCCCTAACCATACTTCTTCTCCTTTAATTTGCCAAAACTCCATTATTGAAATCCGTAGAGCTTGGAAACTCTTGTAGGTTCTGTTCCCCCTTGTGATTGCATGATCGTGGGTTCGTGAGCCTCAGTATCTGGGTGTAAATCCTCGCTTTTGGTAAGATCTCTTGCTCAAATTCTTTAATTTTATTCCTTAGTTTTGCTCTTTGGATTCTTGACTTTAAGGGTTGTTTTAGCTTGAATTTATTGCCCAATTTCCTTAATTTCTCGGGCATGTACTCCCTTGGTCATTGTGATCATAATGTGCACTTTCATTTTTGGTTTTCGGTTGTGGGGCCCATGAGCCGCTGGTGACCCAAATTTTGACCCATCTATAATTGTAGCGATATGGGTATCGTAAGACTCATTTTAATGTTTTATTCATGTTCTTGATAGTTTGATTATCATTTGGGATCTCTCAGAGCAATTCGGGCTTGGACGTTGTTGTTCAGGAAGCTTGTCAGCAAATGACAGGTAGGTTACGGTCTAACTCCCTAGACTTAGCATATATCAGATAAAATTGTACTACCTGGCATACTTGGGTTGGGTTATTAGGTTGGTACCACGGACTTTGACCGTTTTTCTGTGATTCGCCTCATTTATTTCCTCCATTGTGTGTAGCATTCTACGTAGTCGATATTATCACCCTTATGGTCCTGTGTGGCCTTGTTTTGACTCTGGACCATAGATGGTGGGTTATTCGGGGCTGCCCGTGAGTTCAGGGCATCGTTATCATGATATTATGCTGGCTATCTGTGTTGTAGAGCGATTAAAGTCAGTGCAGGGCCGATAGGTTGATTGTGAGATGCTGGGCAGCTATTTGTGTTTGATCATATCATTTCCATGCATATAAAGAGAATTTATCCATGTTTTTACTACGGTTTTGGCTTCGGGTCTACTGGAACTGATTTTCTAAACTTTGCATGGCCCCGGGGGACCGTTTTCGAAGGAACTGAATTGGAAATGGTTTGACTTATCTTGTGGATCTTCTTGGGGTGGAAGAAAGTTAAATTATGATTTCTATCACCAGTTTTACTATTAACGCTGGACTCGGCAGGGTCGGGGTGCTAGTTGAGTCTTCTTACTAAATTGGGATGATTTTAGTCTCGGTCGGACCGAGCACCTGAGATGACTTTCTACTGTTTAGACCCGATTACGCCCGGGCACCCTTAAAGGGGTTTTTTGAGACATTTTACCCACTACTTTAGTCCTGACAAGGTCTGGGCATACATGTTCGAGACTGAGTCTCTATTTTGAACCCGAACTTGCTTTCGAATGACATGTTTCGATACTGAGTTTTAGTATGGGGTGTGGGACCTCCATGGACCTTGCCGCTCCGAACCTGGGGCCTAGGGCTGGGTGTGCCGAAGGAAGGGTATATGGCAAAGTAGAGGTATACGGATAGTGTCCTTCCATGGAACCTACCTGCTGGGCCCGATCGGCACCGGAGGGGGTACATACAGAGTTACCATTTCACCCTGATATCTTCATGCATCATATCATTCATTGTTTGAGATTCCACCCTTGTTTGTTGTTTGTTGAGTGTACGCTCTGATTGTATGGGCGACTGGAGGGTTTGTTTTCACTTGTTTGTGTTCCTCGATTGTATGGGCAGCCGAGGGACTGTAGGTAGATCTTGTTACTTTATCGCGGGGTTATCCCCTATAACAGTGATACTTATAAAGATTATATTCATCTAAATTGTTACTTGTTAGATTTGAGATTGGTATGATTAGCTGGGTTATTGATTCCTGTTTCCGAGCATGTCTATCTTTACTCCCCTCTTCATTCCTTTGTACTTGAGGTTACCGGTATATCGACCACTTCTAAAACTTATTATGTATATATTGTTATTGCAAAGAACCCAGGTGCGTTATTTCTTACTTTCACTTGTGTCTTTTGTGTATATATCCTACTTGCTTGCCTTGTATGTTGTTCTGTTGTCTTCCCTCTGGGCTAGTTCCTGTGTACTTTTTGTTGATTTCTATGACTGCTTGCTTCTATTCTGTATGTTACTACGCTTTTATCTTATATGTGCTCAGTCGACCTATGATACCTACTGGGTACCTTAAGCTTCGCATTTGGTGCTCATACTACACTCTGCATCTTCTGGTGCAGATCCTAGTATGGGCCATCACCGGTAGCTCATGGAGACTCGTGCAAAGAACTGCTTTTGTGATATTCTGGACTGAGGGTGAGCTCTTGGCGATCGGGGCTTAGCTTTTAGTTTATCATTTGATTTAGTTTATCATTTGATTATGTACTCTATTTCTACTCGGAGACAGCTTTGTATATATTCTTTTGGACCCTTGTACTACTTATGTAGATCTGTCTCTTATACGCTATGATACCAGGTTTTGGATTTGGTTTAGCTTCCACATTGTTTATATTATTCCTGTTATCCTTTTGAATAAGGCTACGCTCCTTCAAGCCTTTGAAACTATTGAAAATAGAATCTTTGTTTTCAGGCGGGTTTTCTTCTCCACCAACAACCAAACAGCCCAACCCTTGGAACATACTACAGCCTATTTGCTTCATCTTGTTCTATTGTTTCCGCTTATCAAACTGTTTCTTTCGCTTAGATTGTTAGAAGGTATCCCATTACTGACCGTTCTGGGCTAGGGATTGGTTTGCCTACTGGGGGGTTGTAGTTGCCATCATGATCAATAAATTGGGTCGTGACACTAACCCCTTCCGGTTCCTCAAACGTTCCCGACATTCTAGTCCCTGAATTTTATTATCATACAACACCTAATTAAGCATAACAACCCAAAATGTCACAACATATTATTACAACTCCATCAATTCTAGTTTAACCAATTCAACCCAAACAATTCTCCTCCAGACTCCGTGCCCAAAAGCATAACAACCCAAAATATCACAACATGGATTCTCCCTTTCAATCTATACAACAAGTACGAAATGGAAATAGGTCAATCTACTCAATAAAGAAAACCCAGCCTACCTGGATGTCAAGCAGTTGTTCTATGACCTTTATGGCTCCGTGAAGGCGTTCCCTGATGATTCTGCAGGCCCGAATTCATGGTTATACATCCTTTCAGCCGGAATCCCTCCTCCCCATGGCTCCCAAGCTTTGGAGCAGCCTAAAAGGGTTCTTCGAGTAACCCTCATCTGTTTTGGGGTTGAATGAGAGAGAATGAAAATATAAAACTCTTTTTTGAGTTTTCTTATCCCGTCGCTCTGCTATAGAGGTCCACGCTCCGCTATAGCGAAACCTACCGCTATAGCGGTGCTAACTGGCATTGACTTCCACTATAGCGGTAATTTGTCCGCTATAGCGAAGGTCGCTATGGCGGTGTGTCAACCGCTACGGCAAAAAGGTCTATTTACAACACACTTAATTTCCTGCCATTCCGGAACAACCCCTTCACGTCAACCTTGATTCCGGGAGTTTTACTTACCCGAATTTGATTTCAAAAAGTCTCCCAAACTCCTTTATGTCTTACCCAAATAGGAAACTAGCTCAAATTAAGACACTTTACCCAAACTTTACCCAGATTACCCTAGATTATTCCTCGCTCCAAAATTGGCTGAGACTAGCTTAGCCCAGAATTGTTAACTCTCAAACCCGAAAGTTTTCTGACTCAAAAATTGTCGCAAAAAGTTTACCCATAATGATGAACCTGGTAGTTACACTTAGTTGTCTTGGAAATCCTTTGAACAATCTAGTAGGCCTGTTTTAGGATATTATTGATGAAATATTTGTTCCTATCATAATAACAGTGAATCCATTTAACTCATAACTTGTCTTGTTTAGCACATATATTCTATATCAGCTTACAAATAGCTTTTTTGTTATGATTTTTCACATCAAGTATGTTAAGTCCACCAGTTGATCTAGGATAGCAAATCCCATCCCAAGCTAGGAGAACTTTCTTTGACAGTTCAGTGTCTCCAGTCCAAAGAAAATTCCTACAAGTTGCTTCAATAATCAAGATCACTTTCTTAGGCAAAAAAAAATACTTGTGCGCAGAATACTTGAATTGAAAACTTGATTAGTTGAGCTCTTCCAGCATAGGAGAGGAATTTAGTGGTCCATGATTTGATTATCCCAAGCATTTTTTCTAGTAGGGGTTGACACTAGACAATGAAAACCCTTTTGATACTTAGTGGGATACCTAAGTACCTAAATGGTTAAACATCCATGCTTATACACAACATATCCACTATTTTCTGTCGCATAATATCTTTCAAGCCACCATAATAAAGTGAGTTTTTATTCAAGATTGACAATAAATCAAAAAACATTAGAGAGAAGCCTAAACTTTTCATAGAGTAGTTTAATAAACTCTACATCACCTTACCGATCAGTAGTAAGTCATACGAAAAGTCTAACTGAATAATCATTAATCTTCATACTTAGGGATGAAAGTGGAACTGGGGTTGTTTCCCCAAGTGCTTCAACAGTCTAATGAAGTATTTCACATTCATAACAAAGAGAAAAAGGGAGGGAATCTCCATGGCCTTAGCCCTTTTTCAACATCAAAGGTAGGTTTTAGTACACAGTCCATTTATGACGACAGAGTATGAGAGTTATTTTACACACATCATGCTCCATTACAAAGATTCAGTAGAAAAATTTAAAGCAACAAGTACTTGTTCAAGAAAACCACATTCTAAAAAATGATAAGCCTCATTCATGTCAATTTTGAATATGCATCTAGGTGATTATCCCTTTCTAGTATAGCCTTTAATTAGTTCAACTTAAAAGAATATTATTAGTAATTTCCCTCCAAGGAACTAAGGTTGCTTGACTGCTATCTATTAGTCTATATATAACACCCCCTGAAATCTTTTGGTTAAAATTTTGATAGATCAACTTATACATTGTATGTCTAAATTTCTTAACATAAAAAGAATTTTTTACCTTAAGTATTAAGGTAACTGTTGTCCAGTTTATGACTTTGAACATCTTCTTTGTTTTCAGGGACACAACATCAACTACTCAATCTCTGTTGATTGGTCAAGTTTTCTTAAGAAAGAAAACATTGACACCATCACATACGATCCAGGAACTTTAAGATTTGAGATGTCCTTTCGGATATCTTGAATCTTATTCTTAAAAATAGGTGCTATGAGTAGTAGTTGTTGATCTCTCTTGAGGAATGGACCAATGAGAAGGACATCATGTTGGATACCAGGCAACTCAGAAGTACAAGATCATAACAATCTTTTATAGAAACCTGTAATTTCCTCCTCAACCTCCACTTTGGTTTGTAAAATTGATCCATTATCAGAAACAAGCTTCTTGATATGGTTCTGGCTAATTTTATCTGGCCAACTTTTAGATTATTGAATTTAATGGGTCAAAACAGATTGAGATATTAAATAGATGGTTTATTAATTACCTAAATTTAAGCAGTTTCATGAGTCAATTTAGATTAAATATTAGGCTAACTTTTAGATTAACTGAATTTAACGGGTCAAATAGATTAAAATAATAAATAAATGAATGACTATCTCACTCAAATTTAAGTGGTTTCATGAATCAATACAGATTACATATTAGATCAACATTTAGATGGGCTAAATTTGACAGGTCAAATAAACTAAGACAATAAATACGGGTCACTAACCCTCCAAAATTTAAACGGGTTAGATAGGTCATATTTTCATAAGTTAATTTTGTTACCCCTAGTTATCACAATTTTTAGTTCAATTTTGTGGTTAAGAAAAGATAGATCAGTGCAATGAGCTTTCACTATCCGCAGGATTTAAGAAATAGTCAAACCCTATACTAGATTCATTCCAAACTATGTGAACGTGTTTGATTGTATATAAATTTTTTCTTAAAAAGAGAAGACTTTGTGAACGTATTTTGATTGTGTATGGATTTTTTCTTAAAAAAGGAAGATTTTTAAATTTGCAGTTTAAAATAAATCCATAAAATATTTGTAGCTATAAATTATTTCATTAAGGGTAAATTGAAAAATTTGAAATTAAATTGTTAGATGTCATTCTTTTTGGATTGACTAAGAGGGTACTAGAATTGACTTATTTTAAGTGCTTTTAGTTTTTAAGTATTTTTTTTATTTTTGAAGGTGTTTAACAAAGACAAAAAATGCTTTTAAGCATATTTTAGGCTTAAAAAGTAAAAAAAGAAAAAAACTAAAAGCCAAAAATTGGTTGCTACCAACTTTTGGCTTATAGCTCTTAGGGAATGTTTGTATTGGCTTTTTTGAAGTGACTTATAGGCTAAAAGCTAAAAGTCAAAAGTTGATAGCAACCAACTTTTGGCTTTTAGCTTTTTTTTTATATACTTTTTAAGCGTAAAGTAAGCACTTTTTGTCTTTGCAAACACCTTCAAAAATAAAAATGTGCTTAAAAACCAAAAGCACTTAAAAATAAGTCAATTCAAACACCCTCTTAGCTTATAAGTCACTTAAAAAAAAGCCAACTCAAATATCCCCTAAGTAAAAAGAGTGTCATATTAATTAGGACAAAGTACAACAATAACATACCCAGTGTAGTCCCACAAAGTGGGATCTAGAAGGATAGAATGTACGCAGACCTTACTTCTACCTCAGAGGTGAGGTAGAAAGGTTGTTTCTGATAGACCTCCGGCTCAAGGAAGAAATAATCTAGAAAATGACGTAATAAAAGTATAAAAAATAATAAATAGGACCCCATTATATTAATTAGGACAGAGTGAGTAATATTTATATTATATTTTTATACGAAGCAATTTTCATAACTTGAATCCGTGACTTTCTTTGTCACACTGATCTCATTGATAGAGTCAAAGCAAAATTGTAGAGTTGGAAGGGTAATATGGTATCCTATGGTGGTAAGGAAGTGCTAATTTGTAGTGTCTTACAGAGTACCTCTAGTATGTGTCCTAAAAGAGCTTCATAGAATCTTTGCGGAGCAACAAGGTCACTGGCAAAAGTAAGCACTGGGCTGCCTGGAACAAAATATGTTTGCCTAAAGAGGAGGGAGGTCTGGGATTTAGATCTATGTTTGATATGTCACAAGCCTTATATTCCAAATTGTGGTGAAAGCTTAGAACTCAAAATTCTCTATGGTCTAATTTCATGTGGAATAAATACTGTAAGAAGCAGATTTCAAGCCTGGTTCAATGGAAAGGAGGATCACAAGTATGGAAGAGTTATTAAACAGGGACACAATTGAACATTATCTTTGGTGGGAACCTAGAGATGGTACATCATCTATTTGATTTGATAATTGAACAAGATTGGGACCCTTATATTCACTGCCAGCAGAAATTCAGACCTTTCATAATATCACGGACATTGAGATATTCATGAATAAGGATGATTGGGATTATGATAATATGCAGATGCAAATACCTCATCATGTGGTAGAACATGTCAAACATAATATGGATTATGTAAGACAAGTTGATCTATGTGAAATACCTTAGTGGATAAGGAAGGACAAGTGTTGGTCAATTTACAGTCAAGAGTGCATGGGAGCTGCTCAGGAAAAGAGAGAAGGAAACATGATTCTACAAGAAATTATGCGAACAAGGTATCCCTTTTAAAATCTCATTCTTGGCATAGAAGGTGTGCAGAAACAAAATTCTAGTAGCCACTGTTATGGCACAATGGAATTCTAATATTTCCCCACTGTGTGAAAAATCCAACAAGGGAAACAGTGGAACACTTGTTCTTAAATGGTGAAGCTGCAAATACTATGTGGGTATATTTCTCTGGAGCAGCTGGTCTATTCGGTCCATGTATCCAGGTGAAGCAAGTTCTGATGAAATGGTGGGACACAAAAGGTGACTCCAGAAAAAAATTGATTTTTCAAGCAATTCCAAAAATAGTTCTATGGTTTCTTTAAAGAAGAAGAAACACCCTGCTACATGGTGGTTCCTATTCTATCAATAAAGTGATATGAGATATTAGTAGTACTATCAGAAAATTCATTAAGCTAAAATTCAAGTATACCAGTATTCCTAACACTTGGCCTAGATGGTAGCTCTATTGGATGACTATAGGCCTCAATTCCAAACCAAGGTGATTAAATGGTTGCCACCACCATTGGGTTGGTGGAAATGCAACACAGATGGGGCAATTAAAGGTAACCCAGGCCCAAATATTCCTACCTTTTGTATTAGAAATTCAGAAGGTGATATAATTGGAGCTAAGGGAGTGAAAATCCCTGATACTACTAGCTTAGTGGTTGAAGTTGTTGCTATAAGGGAAGGACTACAATACTGCTTGGAGTATGAGTTTTCACAAGTCCTAGTGGAATCTGACTCTTTTGCTGTAGTGCAAATATTAAATGGAGAATGAAATATCCCATGGAGTCTGATATTGGATATCAACTCCATTAATAGAATGATGGAAGAGATGACCGTAAGAGTACAACACTCCTTAAGGGAAGGAGATACTCTTGCTGATTATTTTGCTAACCTAATTTTTTATTTTGCAGGTACCTTTGAATTTAACCAATTTCAAGAAGTTCCAAATACAAGAAAAACAATTATCAACACAGATAAACATGGTATCCCTCATCTGAGAATAAGGCAGACTACTTAAGACTATCAGAACAATGTTGCATAGTTCCATCTCTCTCTATGACTGGTTTTAAAATGTTCCTAGAATAGATTGGTTATATTTTCCCTCACTGTTATCTGAATTAGATTCGTTTGGTTACAATATCATGCACCTGGTGAGAGCTTGAGGTGTTGCATATGAATAGAATCAGGACAAGTGGGTCGAAAGTAGCTTCTATATTTCAAGGTCTATTTTTAAATCATAGTCATCAATAATTCAAAAGTTTCATCAAAGTACAGGGAGAAGTGTACCTGATGTGAACCAGTTGCAAGAGTTCTCCAGTTGAATTCATTAGCATGGGGGTGATGCTTAACACTTCCATCAGAGCCAACCTCGAAAAAAGTGATAGTTAGTACCCCCTTTCGAAGATCTAAGCTCAGGTGGTAGTATTATTTCCATTGAGGGGTTCAACCCATCGGGCTTAGATCCAAGGAGTAAAGGTACAAAACTTACCCATGGTTACCCGAGTAAGCTCCTGATATATGGCGTCATTACGTATGAAGATATGTAATGAGAAAGGTGATTCATCAAAAGACCTTTAGCAAAAAAAGCTAGAGATACTCAGAATTACCTCTTTCATTGCCGTGAAACTAAGATTCAACCTTGACCAAGCCTCACTTCTTTAGTATGAAACTATTTGGAGCTCCAATGGTGTCTGGGTGAAAGATCGCAGCAGAGACGTCCCCTCGAGTTCCTCCAAGGCTGACAAGAAGATGCAGAAGCCACGAAGTATGGTGAAGAAGAACCCACCTGAACGCCTCCAAAACTCCACCACCAGAGATGCTGCGGCGAGATCGAGGAGTTCTCTAACAGCTCTGTGCCTTTCCCTTTTCCCATTAGTCTGATTTCCTTTTTCACTTTTCCAATTTGTTTATTGTTATTGCTTGACTTAGACCTGGGCCTGTCTTTGGGCCGGGTTGAAGTCCTGTTACTTGTAAAGTGGACCTTTTATTTGGATTAATAACAAGGCCGCTTAGGCCACCCTTTTGTTTTAAAAAAAAAAAAGACTTTCTTTGTCACACGGTGACAACTCTTATTATTGCGTCAAGCTTTCACGACTCAAAAAATATATAAATTGATAAATAACTTGTAAGTAGATGCAAATTCACAAAGCCATATATCTTGGCACCTTGATGTCATAGTTACATTATTAGACTTTTATCACAACCGACGCTCATTAGTTATTCCTATAAATAGAAGTAAGAAAACATTACAAAAGAGAAGATTAGTTCACATTTACTCCCCTGGTCAATCCTAACAGCTAATTTACAACCCAACTTCTCCTCTCTCACACACACAAAAAAATAAAACACATTATATATATCTGCACAAATAAAGAAGAAGAGAGGTACAGAGAATTTTCAGAGCTCTGTCCCAATTAAATATTTCTGATCAAATTAATGGCTGAAATAGAGGAGATGCCTAGAGTCATAAATTTCATGGCTTCTGTTCTTGAAAGAGTGGCAGATACAAATGACAGATTTAGTACCCAAAAGATCTCTATGTTTGATGGACTTACTAGGCCTACAATTTCTGTTCAGAGTTATTTGGAGAGGATATTCAAATATGCCAATTGTAGCCCTTCTTGTTTCATTGTGGCCTACATTTATCTTGATCGCTTCTCACAGAGGCAGCCATTGTTGCCAATCAATTCTTTCAATGTTCATCGCCTTCTCATCACTAGTGTCTTGGTTTCTGCTAAATTTATGGATGATATGTGAGTTCTCTTCTCCTTTGTTTTCAAATTTCTTTTATACTGTCAGTATATATATATAAATTAAATCCATTTAACATCTTAAACATAATATGATGATGAGTTATGATTTTAGCAAAGTCTTACCAAACACATTGTACATATGCACAAAATAAAGAAGAGAGCTTAGAGAATTTTCGGACTTCTTGCTTCGCATCTTTCTATACTCGGAAAATATTATTATGATACGACATGATCAAGATCATGAAATTTCAATCTTTCTTAAAAAATTGTGGCCAATCAAACATACTTTCTCCGTTTCATATTACTTGACCCTTGTTGACCAGACATAGTACCCCTTAAAAAAATTGTATTTTACTAAAATAAACTTATTTGTATGCTTTGAAATTTTAAATTTGACTATTACTATTTTACGTAGTTATTTAATACTATGGATAATATGAAAATAAAAATAATTAAATTATCTTGATTTGTTAAAATGAACAAGTATATTAAAATATTTATTTTTCGGTATAGGGGTCAAGTTAAATTAAACAAACGGAACGGATGGAGTAATTGGGTTTACTTCTAATGTCATTAGTATAACAGGTCATCTGCCAGATAGGATGATGACTATAATAATTGAATGAGCTCTCGATCTTAATTATAATGATTTGATTTTGTGTGAGGTATAAAGTATAATAATCTCGGGATAAAATGCAGGATTATTTTATTTTGCACTTGGTTGGAGGTATTAGTTAGTCTCGATATTATTTAGCCTACCATTTATGCCACATTGATGAGATAAATTATCTCATATACATAATGAGATAACTAATCCCGTTATAGATTAATCTCGGAATAACATGTTTCCAACCAAACGACCCCTTGATGGACTGGATTTCAGAATGCCCACAGACAGATAGACTCTGCTGTAATTTTATCAGTTTCTGACAAAACTCCTTGAAACTCGTGTTTCGTATGAAAGCTCTTGCGAAAGAGTAGTTTCTAAGCATCATGTATCTTGACTTTGACATAATTGGGTAACTTACCAATTGATCGAACTTCGTTGGCCTTGAATGATAAATTCCTAAAACAAATACTACTCCCTCCGTCCATTTTTTACTTGTCTATTATACTAAAAGTAGATGTTCATTTTTTATTTGTTTAGTTTTGAAAATCAAGAGATAATTAATCACTTAATTCATAATTTGCCCTTGTTATTAACTATAGTCATTTTTCAAAGAATTGAATTTATTATATTCAAATAATGATATAGTAAACTTCTCATTCTATTTATTATTTCTTAAAAGGTATGTCAAGTTAATACTAACAAGTAAATATGGACGAAGATAGTACTATATAGGCGAAATCTTACACATCATTGTAATTTAATTTGCTATAGAGTGTTACTTGAGTTGTTTTCCAGAAAACTAATTCCACCTATTATAGATAATTATCTTTAAAGTGCATCCAACAATGTGATCCAATGTTCAATGAAGTAAGTAAAAAATCATTGATATCCAAAATCACCGGCTGATATCTTCTCATATATCTTATGAGCAGAGTTATCCGATATATACATGAAAGGTAGCTGATACGTAGTGAAGTAGTCGAGGAATAGGTGAGCAGGCTTGAACATCAATGTCATATAATAAATAGAAGACATAATTATTTTTAAATTACTAAAATAACCTGATAGTATAAAATATACTATTATTTTAAGAATTATGAGTGTATATATAAAAGAAAAACTCCTCAGAAAATTACAATGTATCTACCCGTCGAATTAAAAATCCGTGGGGATGTGCCTAACATAGAGTAGAAGTCCACTAGTGAACAGACAAAAAAGCGTACAAGGTGAAGGGTAACGTAGTAGAAACATGGATTTAACTACCAAGCTGCCGACGCCGTCCTGAGTGCAAATAAGAACATGTGGATTTTGGAAATGTCCATGTTTCAAATCCAGACAAAATCACCTAAGATGTGCTGTCTTTTGTCTCTGCTGTCCCTCACCACATTTTAGCCAAGTTGAATGAATATACAACTGATGATGCCGCTCTACATATACTTAGTATTACCCATGAATCAAGTCAGAAGGAAAGTTCGTTTCCCACTTATTTAAGTTGCTACTTAAGGTATTAATTAAGTTCTGATCCCTGATTTAAATGTCAAAATGCTGTTTCCTTCACTGGAATATTAGCCACCATCCATGGGCTAAATGTGACCTCTACATTGATCCAAATGAGATGTCTCGAGTTTGAATTTTAAGAATAAAATATTTTCTGCTATAGAGTATTTTTTTCCCCTTCGATGCGCCCTACACTCTAGATTAATATATAGGATTGGTGCTTTCTGAATACTACATAATTATAAATTAAAACTGTAGTGCTACTATATGCTAGCTGCAGCTTTGACCTCTTCCTTTTTCGTCGGTTGATCCTTCTGTTTTTGTTTTCTATTCTTTAAAAAAGAAAAGATTGATTTTGGTGAGTGGAATATCCAATTGTAGATCTGAAATGAGCTTGATTTAGAAAGGTATTGTTAATCGAATTAGCTGTCATTCAACTCTTGCTATTGTCACAAATTAAAATATCACAACTAATTAATACGACTACTCATTCGCTTTCAGTAGCTTTCGACTTAATTCCTTGATGTGAAGTTTATAATCAGTGATGCTCCAGTACCATTTCTTCCACCGGCCCCCACCACCCCAACAATCTAATTAAGACTATTTTACATCACATTATTATATTTAAGATACTCCCTCCGTTTTAATTTGTTTGACCTACTTTTCTTTTTAGTCCGTTTAAAAAAGAATGACCCTTTCTTTTTAGCAACTTTTTAATTTCAACTTTCCACGTGACATGTTTACAACCAGGGTATTTTAGTACATTTGACAATCTTTAATTTAAGACAACAAAATTAAAAAGTCTTCTTTATTTTCTTAAACTCCGTGTCATGTCAAAATAGGTCACTCAATATGAAGCAGAGGGAGTATTAAACAATCTATTTGTCATAATTATCTTAACATATAATTATGATTAAGGCATTGGACCTAATCTATTGTCTAAGACATTGCCAGTTGCTTCAAGTAATTAGAAGCCCTTTAGGACTCTCTTGTATTTACCATCTGGTAGTTGTGTTCACTGTTCACTTAGAAGACTAATGTCTCCTTGTACTATATATATATTCTTTGTGTACGTGCTTGTGAATTATATGCAGAAAAGCCTTTCTGCCCTGTAATTTAACTTAACATAAGGTACTAAGAAATTTTTATCTAAAAAGTTGAATTAGCTAGCTCGAAGGTTGTTTAATCAGATATTCAAATAGATGCTGATAGTTCTCATAACGTAAGTATGCCATTCATTTGGGAAAACAGGAAGCATAAAGGTTTGGGAGAGTAAATATTTCAATTGTATTTTTTATCTCTCACTCTGTCTCGAGTATCCATTTTGGGACGTAACTAATCTGGATTCACTTCGGGAGATCCCATCTTAAGGGGTAAAATAGTGCTTCTTAGTTCTTATGCAAAGACGACCCCATAAGAATGGAGGGATACTTACTAGTGGTGGAGCTAGCATGTTGATTGCGGGTTCGACAAAACCCAATAGCTTTGGTGTATGCCGATTTTATACTTTTGTTAAAAAAAAATCACTTAATATGTATAAGTAATTTATCAAGAACCACAAACTTTTTTTTTTTAGAATCTAGAACCCATAAAATCAAAATTCTAGCTTCGTCTCTAAACTACTTATTACCATAACCTTTTAATTGTTATGCATAATTGCGTTGTCTAGGGTGGCTGTTATATAGGGAATTACAAGAAAGTTGAAAAATGTTTATTCTTACCACGAAATTTGGTTTTGAGTGCAGATTTTACAACAATGGTTACTATGCAAAAGTAGGAGGAATAAGCACAAAAGAGATGAACCTACTAGAGGTGGACTTCTTATTTGGGATAGGGTTTCAATTAAACGTGACTCCCACCAGTTTCCACACCTACTGCTCTTATCTCCAGACTGAGATGTTGCTGCTCCAATCCCCATCCATCCCAATTGCCAACCAACAATATTGTTGCATCAACGAGGATATTGATGAATCCACTCATCAACATCATGAGTTAGCCGTTTGACAAATAAATAGAAAACTTAATTTTGTCACTACTGAGGACTTAATTGCTTAATGAAGAAGGTCAAGATTCTATACTCCTTGGCTGGCCTTGTCAAGTTTGTAATTTGTAAACTAGCATTAAGTAAGTTGCAGCTTTGTGGACTGTTAATGTTCCATTTTTTGAACGTTTTCTTAATGAGTTTTGATACAGAATCGGACTTTTTCAACCTCTTATATTTATGCCCTTTCTCACAATTTATTATTTGAGATTTTGGGTTAATGAGCTTTTTATTAGTCCTGAGAAAAGCGCTATCTGTCTATAATAAATAAAGTTAGTAACTTGAAACATCATAAGACATGTAGCATACTATAACATTGAAAATTACGGTGTTATTTTTTACGATAATTATATATAAAAGTTAAATTCTTACACTAGCCTAAGTTAAACATTTCAAATTTGAAGCTCTTTCAAACTATTGTTAGACCTAAAATTTAGGCACCACTGTCACATGAAAAAATCTTAAACTGTTTAGTTAATATTAATTTTGTAAGTTAGACAATAAAATGCTTCAGCTAATTATCATATAAAATCTTAATGAAGTTCAAGTAGTACTTTTTCTTAAGACATAACCTGGAACCTATTTTTGAAAAAAAAACAAAAAACTCATCACGACTCCTAAACGTGCCTACAACGACGTTAGATTGTGTTGCCACGGCCCACGGGAGCTACAAATATATCAATGCATCTAACATATTTTTTTTTCCTTCATGAAGGCATCTATTTGACTATTTCATTTTCAGTCACATAAAGTTATTTGGATTTAAGGACCACAGTAGAAAATCAAAATCAATGTTACTTTAAGATTAAAGTACTGGAGTTGAGAAGTGGACCATTCAAGATCCAAAATGATCTGATCTTGTGTTTGCTAGTCTGTATTTGGAAATTTATCGCCTGCTTGAAGAATGGGGAGCAGCTACTCTCCAGTACTAAATCTGTCCATTTGGTCCAGTACATTGCTACTTTTGTGACACCTGTCCATTTAAAGATCTAAGGGTCATCAATTAATTTAATTAAAATTGCTCCTAAACCATGGTTAAGGCCTCTTCCCTAAAATATTATCAAAACAAATCCACAGTTGACTTACCTTGTGTGTCTTCTAACTACCAAAAATATTGCTAAATTTTTAATTAAGATTTAGAAAAGATTATCATACGATGAATAGAATTCATTCAAAAGAGAAATCCAGAAAAATATACTTCTTTATTGTTCTTCATTGGCAGCAAAACAGAAAGAATACTCATTTCATGGCAAACTTTATAAAAATATTTTGTCATGGTTTAAGCCTCCAAAATGGGTAAACTTCCCTCATTCCTTTCTCAAAATCGCACGCTCACGCAAGTTATATTATTGTTTTTACAGATAATTTCAGTACTCCATGAACTAATGTGTTCATATATTCATCATCTTTAACTAAGTTATTCCCTCCGTCCCATATTAAGTGAATTGTTGAGATAATGCACACCCTTTAAGAAAACTCTTCTAGGACATATTTTGAGCATTACTTTTCATTACTACCCTTTTTATTATTCCCACACTATTTTCAAAAGTAGAGTTAGTCATTGTTGGAAATGTGATTTCAATGTAAAATCATAATTATGACTTTGTAAAGAGTGTAAATACATAAAAAATATAAAATACTCTTTCTTTAGAGGAAGGGCAAAAATGGGAAAAAATTTAATAATTATTTTGATATTTGAACAATTCACTTATTTTGAACCATGAAAAAAGCCTCAACAATTCAGTTAATATGGGACAGAGGGAGTAAGATTTATGAACTATGGTGTATCAATATGTATAATA
Source organism: Jaltomata sinuosa (assembly GCA_003996215.1). Lineage (NCBI taxonomy): Eukaryota > Viridiplantae > Streptophyta > Magnoliopsida > Solanales > Solanaceae > Jaltomata > Jaltomata sinuosa. Next base: position 71,737 of record QJPP01000512.1, read on the forward strand.
TTTTCAGATTCTTTCGATACGTTACTTCATACAACAATAACATACTCAGTGTAATTTCACAAGTAAAATTTGAAAAAGATAATGTATGCAAATCTTATTTGACCTTGAAAAGTAAAGAAGTTATCTCCGAGAGACCCTCTGCTCAAGAAAAAACATAACAAAACTAATATGAGAACCTTTTTCTCCATTACTGTTTTTCTCCCATACTGCAAATGACTTCTGCTCATTTTGTCATTCAATTAAGAATTGATTTTAAATTGAGGTAAATTGTCTTCCACTTGTGATTCTTGCATTGTTTCTCTTTTGAATGAATTCTATTCATGGTATGATAATCTTTTCTCAATCTTAATTTAATAATATTTTTGGTAGTCAGAAGACAGAGAAGGTAAGTCAACTGGGAATTTATTTCGATAATATTTTAGGGAAAAGGCTTTAACCATGATTTAGGAGTTATTTTAATTAAATTAATTGATGACCCTTAGATCTTTAAATAGACATGTGTCATAAAAGTAGCAATGTACTAGACTAAATGGACAGATTTAGTACTGGAGATGATCTGCTCCCGAATGGATTGTGCTATGTTGTTACTAATTTGGACTTCCAAAATTGTCTTTTTAAAAGAGCCCGGGGAGAGGTCACAGTTTGGAATAGAAATCTTATTTAACGGTTTATAGGGAGATTTATAAAGATAATCCCTAATATATTCACAAAATCTAATAGGATATATGTAGTTATCTCGTTTCAATTACTGGCAATAGTGTATCTGCATCACCACCTTTTGATTAAAAAAAGGAGCAACTATCTGACATAACAAATCTAAGCACTTAATTATAAATTATAATAACACTTTAAAATAATTGTTATACATAATGAAAATAACAATATTTATAGTGAAACCATCAGTTATACTCCAAATACATTTGGAAGAGTATTAGACTCCTAATATCACTCCTAATTTCTCTCCACTTCTTTTGAATTCAACCTCTTTTCTTACTTTCTCAAAATCTCTCAATTATCCTCGTTACCATTTTCTTCACGATTTCAACCTCTTTCTCTCTCAAAATCGTGTCTTGCATAGAATTAAGTAATCACCATTATTAATATTTTGATCGATTTCATTACGTTTTTCCTTATCTTCCATTGTTGTATTCGATTTACAATTATTAGTAAGGGTGGAGGGCCGTCCCTCTCTCCCATTTTTACTCCCTCCATCATTCCGGCTAGTTGTGGAAGTCATATTTCATTTGCGGCATATCTGAACTGATGGCGGTGCGACAATTTTTTATTTTTGACAGATCTGAGTGATGTTTCATTTTCGACAGATTTTTTTTTCTTTCTGGAATTCTATCCGACAATGATATTTTATTTTTGCGGTGGTTTCGATAGTGATTGGGGTGACTTAAGTTTTATATTTGTATTTTGATTGATAGGCAGTGATGTTACATTTTTGTGGTGGTCCCGATAAGTTTTATGGTGGTTCTGACAGTTTTGTAGTGATTTCGATAGTGATTGGGTGGCTTAAGTTTTATTTTTGTATTTTTATTAGCACCAATGTTTGTATTTGTATTCACACTATCATTTGTATTTATAGTTGACTGCATCATTTGTATTTTCTCGTTGTTTTATTTATTTTGTATTTGCATTTGTAGTTGATGGTATCATTTGTACTTTTAACTAATTGAAAAGAAATTGTTGATTCTCTTCCTATGAATAATTATATTTGTATTTATTGATAAAGATTGAACCATACAAATGATACATTTGTATCAAATGATTCATGTTTATACAACTTGAACCATAAAAATACAAACGATACTTGTTTATATACAAATACAAATGATAAATTTGACATACAAATGATAAATTTATATCAAATGATACATTGCATATTTGTATATGATAGACTCAAGCAAATACAAATAATGCATATACTTATTTGTATACAAAATGTAGTTTATACACAATTAGAATACAAATACAAATGATTTGTATTTTTTGGCTGTTTTGGTATATGTATTTAAACAATGAATCACAAATATATTCTGTATTCTTAATTGTATGCAATGCGAAAATAAATACAAATAATTTGTATACATTACAGATACTCAATATATTAGTTTGTAATAGTATAGTTTTGTGTTATCTGTTGTTTTGTTTATTGGTTATATCTCCTGAATTGCTTTGAGCCGAGGGTCTATCGGAAACAACCTTTTTACTTCATTCTGGGGTAAAGGTATGGTCTGCGTACATCTCACCCTCCCCAGACCCCACTTTGTGGGAATATACTGGGTATGTTGTTGTTGTACAGATACTCAATATATATGTATTCATAGGGTCATACATATATAAATCGAATTTATATATACATATGTACTGTTGAATTTACAGTTTAATCTCCATACGTATTTATGGATACGAATTGAAAGTACAAAAACTACATACATATTCAAATTTGAAAATGGAATCTAAAAAATACTCATTAATGATGCTTTCCTTTTAAATGATTCTTTTAAGGAGAGAATTATACTAATTAATGATCCTTTCCTTGAAAAAATTATACTCATTAATGATTCTTCCTTTTTAAATGATTCTTTTAAGGAGAGAATTATACTCATTAATGATCCTTTCTTTTTAAATGGCAACAGTCAGCTAAAATTATGCTTCACCCTCAATTTGTATTTGTATTTGACTAATAAAACAGACGCGTTAAATATAAAAAAATGACAATACGTTAGCTTAAAAGTTGCTATCGCCCGTAATTATCAACTTTCTGTTATCTCCTCCTTATTTATAGTCTCAAGTTTGCTATTTCTGAAAGTTTCTTAAAAAAAAAAAAAAAACACGGGCGACATGAATAGTAAAAGCGAATTAGATGCAGTTCAAGTAATCACAAGGCATTATTAGATTCTGGACATTAAGTAAAAATTGAATAAGCAAGTGAACAAGTTTTGCCATTGATGAAGTTTTGAAGCAAAATTCAAATTTGCGAAATCGGAATCATTTTGATTGGATGTTGTTCCAAAAGCTTGGGATATCTTGAGGAGCTTATATCTCAAATATGAAATGATTTAGTGCAGATTTGATGAGGATTTGGATCGAATTTAATATTAGACTTTGAGGTTGAAGGACAGTCTCATGTGCATATATATTATGTATATAATATTGATGCAGTTGACATGCATAGAGTATATACAAGATATACACATAATATACAATGCTATACATATGACGTACACAAAATATACATAAAAACGAAGACATTATCCTTTATAGCACAAAAATCCCATTACCCCTCATTTTTCAGATATCCTTCGGCACATCCCCACAAAATACCACCTTAACCACTAGTAGTTCCACCATAAAATACAAAAAAAAAGAAAGATTGATGTTGTCAAAGCACTATAGAACCATTGGGATCTGACTACCCTTGCCGTGTATAATATTGCATGCCCAAGTCTAGGTTGTGTTTTTGCGATTTCATTTCCCTGCCCTCATCTTTCTTGTTCCAACAAGTATAGATACACACACACACACGAATTTAGAAAGAGAGGTAGGTTTAGAGAGAGAGAGAGAGAGAGAGAGAGAGAGAACTCAACAACAACACAGTCAAGAGAACATTCTCGGTTCTAGCTTAACAATGGAGAAATTAAAGTTACTGCTACAAAGAAATTGGAGAATACAAGAGAAATATAAAGCTAGTGCTACAAAGCAATTGAAGAACGTGAGAGAAAGATGGATAAATTGGATGGAGAGAAAATTAGAAAGATTGAGAGGAATAAGTTTTACCAAATTAATTGGAGCATAACATCAAGAGATACACTTATTGTCGCACCCCCAACTCTTACTATCCGTCGAATGAACTCTGTCTAATTAGATAACAGTGACTCTTGCACTTAGCATGTAAATAATTACTTATAAAGTCTTCTAAATTTAAATGTTTAAGGAATTGAATAACAAGTCGAACGATATTGTCTACAAAGATAAACTCATTATCATGTCATGAGTCTCTAACTGAAATTTGAGTATATAAGTCGTCAGAATATTCTTGGAAATAAACACAAGTGTCTAAAATAAATTAGAGCATAAAAAGAATTTGCTATCGGTGGATGAATAAATGAAGTCAGCCAATTGTATTTAGAAGTCTACCTCTAGCCATGTGCATGTTCACCTATGTTCTCAACATCTGTCACACAATATAGTAGCGGCTCAGACGGACGAAGTACTTTGGACAGTTACCTAGTAAGTCTTGATCAATTGTTGGATATTTCAATTAACTTTATGGATGTTTTAATTTGCGATTGATTTTAACTTGCTTTGTGTATGTTTGAACTGTACTTTAGATGTTTTAGTTTTCCTTGACATTTCATAATTTTTGTTGGTTTTGGAGATTGATTGAATTATTGTATGTAGTTTGGTTGGGGTTTGTGGAGTTTTGGTTGGATTTTGGTGTTATGATAGAGTTTTATATGATTTTGTGGAGTTTTGGTAGGTTTTAGTTAGACTTGTTTTTATATATTTTTTTCTTTAGTTTGGCCGGTGGTGTAGCTGAAAAATAAGCATAACTTGTATTATTTTTTTTTTCAAAATTTCGACTTGAATTGACGATATCTATCAGTTTTTCGTTTAATTTTTCCTAGAAATTTGAAAAAACTTACATAATCGGTCGATAGTTCATTTTCTTATCAAAAGGCTAAGTAGCATGACAGACACTCATACTTGTCCCGTTTTGACAAGCCATCCCTTTATTTCAAGAGATTTCATTTACACTTTAATTAATTAAATCAAGACTCTTAAATATCGCTAACCATTGTTTGAGCATATGTGGCAACTTGACAATTGAGTTGTATAAAGTGCATGTATTTCATGTGTATAATGAGAGTGAATTCAAGAATTTGACCTGTAAATGACAAATAAAAAGAAAAGGTAAAAGTAAAATGATTCTTTCTTCCTAGTTACGTTCCCGTTGTCCCCTTTCTCTTCTACAGCTTTAGATTTTATAGCATGTACAAGGAACATATTTTCGTAGCAGATCCAAATAAATTTTGTTACTTCAATTCTCAACTTATCCAGCTTTGAATTTTCCTTCTACACCACTTTCTATCTAGGAAAAAAGCTCAAATATGTCATCAAACTTTTAAAAATGATTTAGCTAGGTCATTCGTTAATAGTTGAACTTATTTATGCCATTGCCGTGATACATTTGGTTCATTCATTTCACTTATAACCACTAATAGAGCCTTACTACTGCCACACCCCAAACTCGGGGGCGCAAATGACACCTGATGCCAAAACTTAGGCCAAAGCCGATCCTGCTGAACCATTTGCCAAAGGTGTATATCAGTCACACACAATCAAGAAAACAAATAAGTATATCGCGGCTTAAAAATCAGTCCTTGACCGGCAAGATCCATGTCAACAGCTCTACAAAAAAAATAGCTACTCCCAACAGTTCATGTAAAGCAATAAGCAGGTAGCACACAAGTCCTGCTCGGGCCGTCGAGGCCGCCATGATATCTAGGAAAGCATTAATGCTGCTGGCCTTCAAGGCCACTAGGATCTCTATACATAAGCTCCAAACAAGTATATAAAATATAAGCTAGGCCAACAGGCCGTTGAACTACCAACAACAACAACAACAACAATGCCCAACTGACCAACAAGCTACAACTAATCAACATACAATGCCAAAATTATCACCAGCATAGCTATACAACCCAACTAACTCTACAAGTCTCTATGAATACAATACTTGGTGTGACAGGGCCCCAATCTACCCAAAAGCTATAAACATCAAAAAGGAAATCCTCTGAGACCATGGCAACCCCTGAAAGGAAAGGAGTCAACCAATTTGTTAAAAACTCGACTATGCTACCTAAAGGGTCTATCTGGTCGTTGCTCAGGACTTGCAAGCATGAATGCAGCACTTCCTAGGCAATGAGGCATCAATACGAAATAATGTACCGAGTATGTAAGGCAAACAGAGAACTGAAACTGAAGTGCAAGGATTGAACCAAAAGGACTGGAGTAAAACAGAAATACAACACCTTACCTTCCTGCAAAAAACAATATATAAACACTTAGCAAACAATAACCTGACCTGGTTCCAATTAGCCCGACAGGTAAAAATAATACATCATCACTATACATCCTAACGAGCAGAAACAGTCGCTAAATACCCATATTGGCCCCCTTACCTGACCCAAATGATGATTTGATCTGAATTGTCTGAATGTACAGGTGCGTGAATCAATACAACTCTTAGGATCTATGGTACAATATAAGTGCCACCCGTAGGTATAGCCTGCCCGTCCCATAAGTACGATTTGCCCAGCTTGTAGGCATGGTCTGCCCAATCCATAGGCTCGATAATATAATGTAACTGATACCCCGTAGGTACAGCCTACCTGCCCCTTAGGTATGGTCTGCCCAGGCCGTAAGGACATTCTGTCCAGCCTGAAGGCACAATATAGTGGTCAACCTATAGGCTCTAAAACCCTACAATGTTAGTGTCTGTTGAGGCCAAAATAAGCTCATAGGCTGCACCTAGACGACAAAAAAACAAAATAATAGCAAGTAATTACATGTGAACTCAATACGATCATAACATGATTTTCTAGGCCACTAAGTAAGGAATAGAGTGTTGGTAATAGTAACTATATCATACTATGGTAGCAAACTCAATACTATGAGGCCACAAGTTGAATTAAGACGTTATACATGCTATAACAAGCTTTGACCTTCAGGGTCATGTAAGAAAGTGAAAAGAAAGCCTTAACATACCTTTCAACCGAAGCCTCAAGGGTGTCGCTATGAAGATCAATCAACCAATTATAATGCAATAAATGCAAGAATCAATAAGCCATCAAGAACGAGCCATAGCCAATCGATAAGACGTTAGTGTACACTCGCGACTAGCCAATTCCAAAGCATAAGATGAGGCCAATAACAACAATAAATAACGGCTAAATCCAACAACAATATGCTAACAATTACTTAAAGGAGCGACGATCTCTCGACATATTATTTCAAGGCGTACTTCACAACGTCTCAATGGACAACTTTTATATGTGACTCCAAAGAGTGGAACACCAATTCCCCCCACCCTATATCCTTAAATACAAAATCTAAACATAAATAATAAGCTTCCTGGAGCCACGACTTCCTATCACCGTCCTGTGGCTCGATAAATGACGAGAATAAATATAGTATCTTAAGAATATTGAGGGGGATGTTAAAGGGAGAACATTCTGCACAAAAATGATGCCAATACCAATCCTAATAATCTGCCATAACACCTTTACATTACTAAATCAAGGTGAAAATCCAATCAACCAAAAGAACATGAAGCACTAGGAGAATCTGACAAAATATACAAATTTTTGCCAAAAAATACTATTTGGGATCTAAAGTAACTATAAACTGATAAAATATTATTCTTACCTTGATAAACATACCCAAGAAACTGCCACAAACTCCATACATAGCTGCAACCTTGCTGCCACAACACCCACGAATATACGCCATAAAATCGATGGGGCGCACTATACCAAAATGTCGAGCTTGTGACGTAGAGCAACTTTCGTTAAACTTTTGAGTTGAAAGCATCAATATCAATGGAGAATTTAGGGGCTTTATCTCTAAATTTATATGGTTTTTGGTTTATTTTATGAGTTTAAAACAAAAGAGAATAAGCTTTCATAAATGTCAACCGACCTAGGGGCTAGGGGGCCACTTCATATGCCTGCTTGTGTAATCTCACAAAAATATGAATATCTCTATATTCTGAATTCGTATAGATGAACGATTTAGTGTGTTAAAAAATAGACTTGTAGACCTTCGATTTGGTAGGACGGAGGCTCACTAATTCTTTATAGATTGGGAGAAAAGTTCCAATACATTTGACCCCATTTTTCTGAGAATTTATTAAAGGAACTTACAATAACTTTTAACGACTTTTATTTTGCAACTTGCTTGACTTCATAACTTAACATACGACCATTGAAAAATTAAAATACCTCATAAACCATTCTTTCTAACATATTAAGAACTCTAAGTCTTATCTCAAAAGTATGAGTTAATTAAAATATTCGAATGGCCGGGGTGTTACATCCTTCCCTCCTTAGGGATATTCATCCTCGAATGATGATAGTATACATGACATCATAGTAAAAATACAAGAACTCATATAATACACAAGGAACGTACATTAGGTACTCAAATTTGGGTCTATTATCTTTCTGTTTTGAACATCATTTGAAGGAGTGAACATGTGGGGATATCTAGACTTTATGCCCTCTTCAGCTTCCCACATTATCTCCTCAATATTACGATTTTGCCATAATACTTTTACTGAAGCTATATTCTTATTTTTCAATCTTCTAATCTAGCAGTTTACTATAACAACATGGACTTCTTCATAAGATAGTTCATCTGAAATCTAAACATCTATATCGATACTATATGTGTTGGATCTCTGATACACTTCCATAACATTGAAATATGGAAGACTGAGTGTGCTGCCTCTAATTCTTGAGGTAACTCTATCTGGTAAGCAACTCTACCTATCCATTATATAACACGGTAAGACCTAATATATCAAGGGCTCGACTTGCCCTTCCTGCCAAACTGCATAATGCCCTTTATCGGTGAAACCTTCAAATAGACCTAATCATCAACACTAAACTCTAAGTCCCATAACCTAATATCTGAATATGATTTTTGGCGGCTCTAAGCTGTCAGCAATTGCTCTCTAATCAGTTTAACCTTCTTCACAGCCTGCTGCACTACGCCAGGTCCAAGCAACCCTGACTCTCTATCCTCAAACCAACCAAAAAGGGATCGGTATTTTTTCCCATATAAAGCCTCGTACAATGCCATACTAATGCTTGAATGATAGATGTTATTATAAGAGAACTCAATAAGTGACTAGTGATCTTCCTAGTTCCCCCTGAATTCTAGAGCACACACATGTAAGATGTCCTTGAGCGTCTAGATCATAGTTTGTCTTGGCCATTGGTTTGAGGATAAAAAGTTGTATAAGATTAACCTTAGTTCCCAGACCCTTCTGGAAAAATCTCTAGAAATGTGCTATAAATTGTGGCCCTCTGTCTGAAATAATTGTAACACCCTGAAAATCAAGCCAGCTATCTAAGTTAAAAACCTCAGAAAATTTTATGTTTCAGGAATGACGGGTCCAAACCACAGATCGTGGTTCAAACCACGAGTCGTGGAATGGAAATGTGGTTCCTGTCTGTGTGGTCCATAGAGGTCTGGAATCATGAGTGGGTTCCACGAACCGTGGTTCAAACCACGGGTCCATCATGTCCACTTGTGGAACACAAATCAGAGGGATAGTAAGTCCCCCAGGTTCCACGACTTGGTTTGATGACTCGTCGTCTGAACGATGACCCATCATTTTGAGTTATGGTTTGACCCAGAGATCAGCTGAGTCCCCAGCAATAACGACTCCAAATGATGACCCGTCGTTTTTTCTACGGGTCCATTCTATTGACCCGTAGAAATATTCTGCAGACTGTCTAGTCGACCAGGTTCCATGAGTTGGAACCACGAGTCGTTATTCAAACGACGACCCATGGAGCCAACCCGCAGACCCTGAAGCCAACACTTTTTAACAGTTTTTCTAAAGTAAGTCTTGGGGGTATTTTAGTCATTTCCCAACCTTTAAACTCCTAAGTGAGGTCATTTTGACTATTTCAAGAAGGGTTTTCACCCTTATTATTCTAAGACCCTTCTAAATCCTTCATTCACCTCCCAAAAAGGAAAATATTCTTCTCCAAGCTTCAAGTATCAAGCTCCAAGTTTAAGCCTCCTAAGTCCTTCCAATTTAAGTAGCTCATCTTCAATAAAGGTATATGGGTAATCAACAATGGGTTCCTTCCACCCTTGTGCCCAAAACCCCTAATTCAAATTTTGATTTCATGATCTTCAAATTAGGGTTCTTATTTAATTGTTATGGGTTTTGATAAATATGATCTCCTCATGATTTGATTAAGAAATTACTACTAAAATTGCATGATTTCACATGGGATTTTGCATGCTAACTCTTATTTCACGAATTGAAGTTTAACCATGGAAATCTCTACATGCATAAAGTTGATTTGAGTAAATTGAATTTTGATAAGTATGTTCCTTATGGATTTTCAAGCATGTGCATGCCTAGTTCCTATGATTCTATGAAAGTATAAGTTTTATGAAAATTGAACTAGAGCTATGCAAATTTTACAAATCATGAAATATGCAAGTCTTTCCATGTTATGAAGTATGATGCAAGATAAGACACCCGATGTTCTATCAATGCTCATGAATCAATTTCAAAATCCTAATTCATGAGTAGTATGACGATCCGGAGTATGAAAATATTATGAACAAGTATGAACAAGTTTGGCATTTGATATGTCATATGTATGTGAGATCATGTCATGTATATATATGTTTTGGGAGTAGTATTTAGCACCGATTTAGACCGGGTGAGAGTACCCTTAGTCCCAGAACTAAGTGCCACCGTAGGTTGCCCTTTTGAGGCTAATAATGTTAGGATCCTGGTATGAAATGGTTCTAACCTTGGCCGGTTTAGGAAAACTCTTTCAGTATGGGTGCAAGACACTGAACTCCATGTATCTCAACATGGTTTAATGTCGGTTAAAAGAAACTCCCGTATACTTATTTTACGCTATGAAGTTATATGATGTTATATTTACAACTTAAGCTTTTTTCATGACTTATGCTTCTTATCTTATTACATGTTCATGTCCTTCTCTTTATGTAATAAATCACTATAAGCATATTTTAAATTGTTTTACTATGATTCATGCATCGCTCTCATACTCAGTATATTTCATAGTACTGACGCATATTTTGCGCTGCATCCTTTGATGATGCAGATTCAGGTGTCCCTTCTCAGATTCGTGGCTAGAGTTCCCATTCCACTTTCTCAGTTAGCTGTTGGTGAGTCCTGTTAGGTCGTGGGCTAGTTATGTTCTTAGTTTATGTTAGCTTTTATTTCCGTACTTTGAGTTAGCTAGGGTCTTGTCCTAGCAACTCTTTATGTTATGAGTAGAGGTTTAGACATAGACAGTATGTGAGTCTTCGTTGGATGTTGTACTTATTTTGACTCGACTAATTATTTATGCTATTCTATCTTTATCTAATATACTTCCGCTCATATTTTGTTATGCTTGAGAATGCTACGACCAAGGGTTAACTTGGGATCCTTGTGGTCCTAAGTCCCATGTTACGTCTAGGGGGTAACCTCGGGGCGTGATAAACTTTGTATCAGAGCCTCAAGTTCAAGAGTCCTAGGATGTCTGAAAGCCGCATCGAGTAGAGTCTCTTTCATGTGTGTGAAGCGCGCCACATATATTAAGCGGAAACTATGAGAAGTCTTAGGAAAACTTCACTTCTTTCATGATCACATCGTGCGATAGAACTTAAATTTAATGTTCCTTTAATCCTTATCTTGTACGTTTCTGACTATGCCTCATCGATGTGCTATGCCTCTCCGAGCCGCTCGGAATGCTGTTCCTCCCATTCCAGTTCCCGATGTCATGAATGAGGAGTTCAGGAACGCCATCCATTTGCTAGCCCAAAATTTGTCCACTCAGGCCAATCAGCAGGCTCCTGCCCCCGTTCATCCTCAAGGTGGGGTAGCGGCCTGAGTTTGTGACTTTGTCCGGATGAATCCACCTGAATTTTGGGGTTCAAAGGTGAGTGAGGACTCGCTCAACTTTATTTATGAAGTGAAGAAGATCTTTGAAGTTATGCAAGTGGTTGGGGTTGATTGTGTTGAGCTTGCATCCTATCAACTCAAGGATGTGGCTCATATTTGGTTCACGCAATAGAAGGAGACTAGGGTGAGGGACGCGGTCCCCACGACTTGGAAGTGTTTTGAGAGGGCCTTCCTTGATAGGTTCTTTCCACGAGAGTTGAGGTAAGCGAAGGTGGAGGAATTTGTGAACTTGAGACAGGGTTTGATGTCGGTGCAAAAGTATAGTCTGAAGTTCACTCAGTTGTCTAGATATGCTCCCTCCATGGTAGCGGACTTGCATGATCAAATGAGCAAGTTTATATATGGGGTTTCTGATGTGGTAAAGAAAAAGTGTAGGTCTGCTTTGTTGTTGAGTGATATGAACATTTCTCGACTCATGACTCATGCCCATCAGATTGAGGGTGACAAGATTAAGGATATGGAAAGGGAGAACAAGAGGGTTAGATTCGAGGGATCAGGTTTTGGTCACCACAGGTCCAGAGGTGGACATCGCTCTTCTTTCCAGAAGAAATAATCAGGATCCGTTCATTCTTCTGCTAGTGCTCCTACCCAAGCTCAGAAGCCTCATCATGATCAGGGTGGTAGAGGATCTGTTTCTTATTCCCAGTCTCAAAGAAGTGTTGCTAAGGGGCCTTCTTTCCACGTTTGTACCAGGTGTGGGAAGAATCACCCAGGAGAGTGTCGTTTGGGCATAGTGCATGCTATGGGTGTGGACAGACTGGACACTTGCTTAGAGATTGCCCTTCAGCTAAGAAGGGGCAGGGAAGTGGTAGGACTCAGTATACCCCAGCAGCTTCAGGAGGTAGACCAGCCCAACAGGGCACATCTTCTAGTTCTGGTAGTCAGCGCCAGAACTGCCTTTATGCTATGTCCTCTCGTCAAGATCAGGAGGGTTCCCTAGATGTGGTTACTGGTATGTTGAAAGTCTTGGTATGTTGAAAGTCTTCTATTTCGATGTGTATGCTTTGTTGGACCCCGGTGCCTCCTTATCTTTTGTGACGCCTTATGTGGCATGTAAGTTTAAAATTTGTTCTGAATTGCTTTTAGAACCCTTCTGTGTTTCTACTCCTGTTGGTGAGTCAGTCCTAGATGAATGAATCTACTGAAATTGCCCTATCTCAGTCTTTCATAGAGTCACTTCAGAGAATCTAGTAGAGTTGGAGATGACTGATTTTGATGTCATTCTTGGTATAGATTGGTTGTATGTATGTTATGCTTCTGTTGATTGTCGTACTCGGGTTGTCAGTTTCAAGTTTCCTAATGAACCCATTTTAGAATGGCAAGGTAGTCCCCCTTCCTCGAAAGGTCATTTCATATCTTATCTTAAGGTTAAGAAGATGATTTCAAAGGAGTATGTTTATTACATAGTGGGGGTTATGGACACAGAGTCCAAAATCCCATCCCTTCAGTCTGTTCTGGTTGTGAATGAGTTTTCATAAGTGTTTCCTGAGGATTTTCCCGGAGTCCCTCCCGAGAGGGAGATAGACTTTGGGATAGATCTTCTCCCAGATACGAATCCTATCTCTATTCCTCCCTATAGAATGGCTCCCATGAAACATAAAGAGTTGAAAGATCAGTTGAAGGATCTTTTTGATAAAGGTTTCATCAGGCCTAGCATTTCTCCATGGGGTGCCCTAGTTTTATTTGTTCGAAAGAAAGATGGTTCCCTTAGAATGTGTATTGATTACCGTCAGTTGAACAAGGTCACAATCAAGAATAAGTATCCCATTCCAAGGATTGATGACTTGTTCGATCAGCTTCAGGGTGCTAACTTCTTCTCTAAAATTGACCTTAGATCCGGTTATCATCAGCTTCGTGTTAGAGAGTGTGATATTTCAAAGACAGCCTTCAGAACTCATTATAGTCATTATGAATTTGTTGTGATGTCTTTTGGTCTAACGAATGCTCCTGTAGCTTTTATGGATTTGATTAACTGTGTGTTCAAACAGTACCTAGATATGTTTGTGATTATTTTTATTGATGATATCCTTATCTACTCTCGGAGTAAGGAGGAGCATGCGGATCACTTAAGGGTTGTGTTGCAAACTCTCAAGGATAGACAGTTGTTTGCTAAGTTTAGCAAGTGTGAGTTTTAGATGCAGTCTGTTGCTTTTCTGGGTCATATTGTGACTAAATATGGTATTCGGGTTGATTCTCAAAAGAACTGTCCTAAACCTACTTCTCCATCTGATATTAAGAGCTTTTTGGGTTTGGCTGGTTACTACAGAAGGTTTATGGAAGGATTTTCTTTCGTTGCTGCCCCTTTGACCTGATTGACTTAGAAGAAGGTAAAATTTCAGTGGTTCGATTTGTGTGAGAAGAACTTTCAGGAATTGAAGAATAGATTGACCACAGCTTCAGTGTTAGCTTTACCCCAGGGCCTAGATGATTTTTTTGTGTATTGTGATGCTTCTAGGATTGGTTTGGGTTGTGTTTTGATGCAGCGTGGTAAGGTGATTGCTTATGCTTCGAGATAGCTTAAGACTCATGAGAAGAACTATCCTTCATGATCTTGAGTTGGCAACCGTGGTCTTTGCTTTGAAGATTTGGAGACACTACTTGTATGGTGTGCATGTGGATGTATTTACCGATCATAAGAGTCTCCAGTATATGTTCACTCAGAAAGAGTTGAATTTGCAACAAAGGAGATGGCTCGAGCTCCTTAAGGATTATGATATGAGTATGCTTTACCATCCGAGTAAGGCGAATGTCGTGGTGGATGCCTTGAGTAGATTTTCCATGGGAAGTGTGTCTTCCGTTGATGAGGGGAAAAAGGAATTGGTTAAGGAGGTTCATAGGTTAGCTCGGTTGGGAGTTCTCCTTATGGACTCGACAGAAGGTTGTGTAATTGTACAAAATGGTGCTGAATCATCTTTAGTAGCTGAGGTGAAGTCAAAGAAAGACAAGGATGCCATTTTACTTCTACTTAAGGGTCCGGTTCATCAGCAGTGGGTAGAGGTTTTCTCCCAAGGGGGATATGGTGTGCTTTGTTATCAGGGTTGCTTATGTGTGCCAGATGTAGATGGGTTGAGACAACAAATTCTGACTGAGGCTCACAGTTCTAGGTATGCCATTCATCCGGGTGCTACTAAGATGTACCGTGATTTACGGGAAGTCTTTTGGTGGAACGGTATGAAGAGGGACATAGCCGGGTTTGTGGCTAAGTGTCCCAACTGTCAACAAGTAAAGGTGGAGCATCAAAGGCCGGGTGGGATGATTCAGGATATTGACCTTCCCACTTGGAAATAGGAAGCAATCAAAATGGACTTTATTACTGGTTTTCCTCATACTCGAAGGCAGCATGATTCCATTTTGGTGATTGTCGATCGGATGACCAAATCATCCCACTTCTTAGCTGTTAAGACTACTGATTCAGCAGATGACTATGACAGACTCTACATTCGGGAGATAGTTCGATTGCATGGTGTTCCCTTGTCTATCATTTCTGATAGAGGTCCTCAGTTTACATCTCAATTTTGGAGATCGTTTCAGAAAGGTCTTGGTACTCAGGTGAAGCCTAGCACAACTTTTCACCCTCAAACAGACGGTCAGGCAGAGCACACTATTCAGACTTTGGAGGATATGTTGAGAGCGTGTCCGATTGATTTCAAAGGTTATTGGGATGATCACTTAGCTCTTATAAAGTTTGCCTACAACAACAACTTTCACTCTAGCATCCAGATGGATCCATGTGAGGTGCTTTATGGCAAGATATGTATATCTCCTATTGCTTGGTTTGAGGTAGGTGAGGCAGCCTTGATTGGTCCAGATTCGGTTTATGAGACTATGGAGAAGGTTCAGCTTATTAGGGAAAGATTGAAGACCGCTTAAAGTCGACTGAAATCTTATGCGGATGTGAAGAGAAGGGAGTTGGAATTTGAAGTTGAGGATTGGGTCATCCTTAAGGTGTCACCCATGAAGGGTGTGATGAGATTTGGCAAGAAAGGGAAACTTAGTCCCTGTTTTGTAGGCCCTTATCGAATTCTGAGGAAGGTTGGTAATGTTGCGTATGACTTGGACTTGCCATCAGAGTTGGAAGTGGTTCACCCCGTTTTCCATGTTTCCTTGTTGAAGAAGTGTATTGGTGATCCAAGCTTGATTGTCCCTTTGAAGGATGTGGGTATGAAGGATAGTCTCACCTATGAGGAGGTTCCCGTGGAGATCCTTGATCGTCAGATTAGGAGGTTGAGGAACAAAGAAGTCGCTTCGGTGAAGGTCCTTTGGAGGAATCAGCTTGTAGAGGGTGCTACTTGGGAAGCGGAAGAGGCCTTCCTCATCTCTTTCCTTCCTGTTTAGTTTCAGCTTAAGGTACTAGTTTCCTCCTCAGTATGTCCCTCCAATCTTATTCCATCAGTTCCTTTCATGATTCTAGCATGGATCCATGTTTTACGAAGTTAGTTTATCATGTTTTCAAGTTGAAAAGTTCAGTTCTTATGTTTACTCTTTGATTTCCATGTTCTGTTGCTGGTTGGGCTATTTCCTCTTCAGTTTTCCTTTGCTTAGTCTTCATTCAAGGATGAATGATCCCAATGGGGAGATATTGTAACACTCCGGAAATCAAGCCAGCTATCTATGTTAAAAACCTTAGAAAATTTCATGTTTCAGGAATGACGAGTCCTAACCACGGACCGTGGTTTGAACCACAAGTCATGAAATGGAACCGTGGTTCCTGTCTGTGTGGTCTAGCCTCTGGTCTGGAACCACAAGTGGGTTCCATGGACCTTGGTTCAAACCACGGGTCCGTCCTGTCCACTCGTGGAACACAGATCAGAGGGATAGTAAGTCCCACAGGTTCCACGACTTGGTTTGACAACTCGTCGTCTGAATGATGACCCATCATTTTGAGTCGTGGTTTGACCCAGAGGTCAGCTGAGTCCCCAACAACGATGACTCCAAATAATGACCCGTCGTTTGTTCTATGTGTCCATCCTGTTGACCCGTAGAAATGTTTCTGCAGACTATCTAGTTGACCAGGTTCCATGAGTTAGAACCACGAGTCGTGATTCAAACGACGACCCGTGGAACCACCCCGTAGACCTTGAAGCTGACACTTTTTAACAGTTTTTCTAAATTAAGTCCCAGGGATATTTTAGTCATTTCTCACCCTTTAAAATCCTAAGTGAGGTCGTTTTGACTATTTTAAGAAGGGTTTTCACCCTTATTATTCTAAGCCCCTTCTAAATCCTTCATTCACCTCCCAAAAAGGAAAATATTCTTCTCCAAGCTTCATGTCTCAAGCTCCAAGTTCAAGCCTCCTAAGTCTTTCCAATTCAAGTGGGTCATCTTCAATCAAGGTTTGTGGGTAATCAACAATGGGTTCCTTCCACCCTTATGCCCAAAAACCTTAATTCAAATTTTGATTTCATGATCTTCAAATTAGGGTTCTTATCCAATTATTATGGGTTTTGGTAAATATGATCTCCTTATGATTTGATTATGAAATTACTACTAAAATTGCATGATTTCACATGGGTTTTTGCATGCTAACTCTTATTTCATGAATTGAAGTTTAACTATGGAAATCTCTACATGCATAAAGTTGATTTGAGTAGATTGGGTTTTTATAGGTATGTTCCTTATGGATTTTCAAGCATGTGCATGCCTAGTTCCTATGATTCTATGAAAGTATAAGTTTTATGAAAATTGAAATAGAGCCCTGCAAATTTTACAAGTCATGAAATATGCAAGTCTTTTCATGTTATGAATTATGATGCAAGATAAGACACCCAACGTTCCATCAATGCTCATGAATCAATTTCATAACCCTAATTCATGAGTGGTATGATGATTTGGGATATGAAAATATTATGAACAAGTATGAACAAGTTTGGCATTTGATATTTCATATGTATGTGAGCTCATGTCATGTATATATATGTTTTGGGAGTAGTATTTAGCACCGAGTTGGACCGGATGAGAGTACCCTTAGTCCCAGAACTACGTGCCACCGTAGGTTACCCTTTTGAGGCTTACGATGACAAAATCCTGGTATGAAATGGTTCTAACCTTGGCCGGTTAGGACAACTCTTTCAGTGTGGGTGCAAGACACTGAACTCCATGTAGCTCAGCATGGTTTAATGTTGGTTAAGAGAAACTCCTGCATGCTTATTTTACGCTATGAAGTTATATGATCTTATATTTGCAACTTAAGCCTTTTTCATGACTTATGCTTCTTATCTTATTACATGTTCATGTCCTTCTCTTTATGTAATAAATCACTATAAGAATGTTTTAAACTATTTTACTATGACTCATGCATCGCTCTCATACTCAGTACATTTCATAGTACTTATGCATATTTTGCGCTGCATCCTTTGATGATGCAGATTTAGGTGTCCCTTCTCAGATTCGTGGCTAGAGTTCTCAGGCCAATTTCTCAGTCAGTTGTTGGTGAGTCCTCTTAGGTCGAGGGCTAGTTATGTTCTTAGTTTATGTTAGCTTTTATTTCTGTACTTTGAGTTAGCTAGGGTCTTGTCCTAACAACTCTTTATGTTATGAGTAGAGGTTTTCAGACATAGACAGTATATGAGTCTTCATTAGATGTTGTACTTCTTTTGACTCGACTATCTATTTATGCTATTCTAGCTTTATCTAATATACTTTCGCTCATCTTTTGTTATGCTTGAGAATACTATGACCAAGGGTTAGCTTGGGATCCTTGTGGTCCTAAGTCTAATGTTACGTCTAGGGGTAAACCTCGAGGCATGACAAACTTGGTATCAGAGCCTCAGGTTCAAGAGTCCTAGGATGTTT
This sequence comes from Jaltomata sinuosa, assembly GCA_003996215.1. Classification (NCBI taxonomy): domain Eukaryota; kingdom Viridiplantae; phylum Streptophyta; class Magnoliopsida; order Solanales; family Solanaceae; genus Jaltomata; species Jaltomata sinuosa. The sequence goes on from QJPP01000512.1 coordinate 90,275, forward strand.
GAAAGCCGCATCGAGTAGAGTCTCTTTCATGTGTGTGAAGCACGCAACACATATGAGGGGGAAACTATGAGGTGTCTTAGGAAAACTTCACTTCTTTCATGATCACGTCGTGTGATAGAACTTAACTTTAATGTCCCTCTAATCCTTATCTTGTATGTTTCAGACTATGCCTCCTTGATGTGCTATGCCTCTCCGAGCTGCTCAAAATATTGTTCTTCCCATTTTGGTTCTCGATGTCACGAATGAGGAGTTTAGGAACGCCATCCATTTGCAAGCCCAGACTTTGGCCACTCAGGCCAATCAGCAGGCTCCTACCCCCGTTCATCCTCAAGGTGGGGTAGCATCCTGAGGTCGTTACTTTGTCGGGATGAACCCACCTGAATTTTGGGGCTCAAAGGTGAGTGAGGACCCGCTCAACTTTATTGATAAAAGCTATAGACTTCTTTCAGGGTCATGGGTCTAGGACAAGTCTTCATAGCCTCAATCTTTCGTAAATAAAACTGAATACCAATATCTGATAAAATATGACCTAAAGAGGCCACTGAATGCAACCAAAAATTACACTTCAAAAGATTAGCATACAACCTCTGCTGTTGGAGTACTGAAGCACTGCTCAAAAATAGTCTCTATACTAAGTCTCTGATCTTGATTATACCATAATATCATCAATAAACACAATGACAAACAAGTCTAAGAACGACCCAAATATAATATTATCAGGTCTATAAATACTGCTAGGGCATTTGTTAACTCGAAAGACATCACAAAAAACTCAAAATGACCATATCTGGTCCTAAAGGCTGTCTTTAGAATATCACTCTCCCGAACTCATACCTGATGGTACCCTAAATGTAAATCAAATTTTGAGAAATATTGGGCACCTTGTAGTTGGTCAAATAAGTCATCAATCCTTGACAACTGATATTTGTTCTTTCTAGTAACCTTATTTAGATGTCAATACTCTATACACATCATAATGAGCCATCTTTCTTCCATACAAACAACACTTGTGCACCTCACAGTGATGCACCAGGCTTGATGTAGCCCTTATCAAATAAATCTTTCAACTGCTCTTTTAATTCTTGCTGGTGCCACTCTATATGGGGGGATCAATATTGATTGGGCATTTGGTAATGTATCAATAGTAAAATCAATATCCCATTCTAGGGGGATACTAGGAATCTCATATTGAAACTCATTAACCACTAGAATAGACTGAAGAGTCAGTGGCTCAACATTAACATCTTGAACTCAGATAATATGGTAAATGCAGCCTTTGGCGATCATTTTCTTTGCTTGAAGATAGGAGATACACCTGCCTTTTGGTGTTGCCGCATTACCATTCCATTCTCAAACTACTTCCCCTGGAAAGTGGAATCTAGGCCTTTGATCGGCAGACAACATTGGAGTAATAAGATGCTAGCCAATCCATGCCCATAATATTATTGAAGTCAAGCATCTCTAGCTCTATTAGGTCTACAAAGGACTGACGGCCAATAATCTCTACCATACAACATCGCTAAATCCTTCTAGTGATATTAGATTTGCCCACTGGGCATAGCAAAAGATCGCTGCAATAACTCTAGTACTATACTTAAATTTCCAGTAATAAATAGGGTAACATACGATAATATGGCGCCTATATCTATCAAAGCATAAACACAGTGGAGCAAACACTCAATATACTTGTCACAACATTTAGCGGTGACTCTAAATATTGGTGACCCATCAGTGTATAAGTGTGATTCTAACCACTGACAGAACTAGATGCTCCCCTTTGGCCTCGACCTTTACCTTTTAAAATCTAGGACCCATGCTCTACAGGATATACTAAGGAAGACGATCCTATTGCTGATTCATCCCTCTATCATGAACCCTACTGGTCCCTTGACGGATAATATCCTTATATATGACCCTCTTGGTCACAAAAATAGCATGTTGTAAAGTTCTAATGACATCTCCCGGCATGTGTCTACCATAAGTGTCACAATGCAGCACAACTAATCTAGGCTGCTCTGGGAACCCATACTTCTGCGAGCCTGACGCTTGTGAGCTTTCACCTAGAATTGACTGCCTCTAGTGATCCAACTTGATACCCTCGGACTATTGGGGTTGTTTTGATCCTTTTCAGGAATGGACGGAAAAACATGGCTTTGTTTGTTGAAAGGTTCATTTTGAAAATCTAATTAAAGTTTCCGAAACGTTTTCAATTAAAAGCAAGAGTCGCCACTTAGTTTTTATAAAGTAAAAACTAAGAAAAAACTTTTAAAAAAAGATTTTAAAACCCCAAAATAGATAAAGGTTTAAAATCGAGAGATTAAGGGTAAGGGTTCAGGTTAATACTCTTGGAAGGGTGTTAAGGCACCAAGAGTATCCGCTAACTTGCGGTTGCCCGGGCTTGCTTGCAAAATCAACGTATTTGACTAACTTTTGAAAACGGAAATGATTTGTAAAACATCTCATTTTTGTATAAAAAAGGGATTGATTTTAAAAGACAGTTTTATATATAAGAGGGTTATTCTATAAAGACAATATGAAAGAGTTTGTTTTACATAAAAGAGTTGATTTTAAGCAATTAAGCAAGTCAAACAGTAAGTTATTACATAAAAAACGTTTATCAGAAATATTTATGTCGTTTGAGGATAATTTAACTATGTTTTACAAAGTTAGTTCAATTATACAATTAAATCTATCAACTAAGTAAAGAAGACATATTTAAAACATTAATCCCTGTCCTAATACTAGTGTGTGGGCCCTCTTTTAGGCCCACAACCAATTTTTGATTTGGACTTAGTCCAATTCTTCAGTTTTTCAGCCCTTTGGGCTACTGCTGCTACTGAATTTTATGGGCTTAGCCCATTTCACTTTGTTCAATCCATTTGGACTTCTGCTAATCATCTCCATTGGGCTTGGCCCATTTCTCCACTGTTGCTGCTGAGGCTGACTTAAACAATTTTAGCCCTTTTGGGCATGCTCATGCCAGACCATCAAGTAGTGTTTGGCTTAAGCCCAACTGGAAAATGCAAAGTGAATTTTGGGAGTCCAATTGGACTCCACCGGATTTCACACATAGAAAAAAAATTAAAATAAATAAAGATTAGTATATATTTTAACCATATTAAGCAAAAACAGTAATTTAAACAATGTAGATTTCACACTTAAGAGAAATATATGCAGATTTTTATACCAAATTAAGCACATGAAACAGGGATACTCATACAATAGAATCACTAATTTTATCATTAAGACATATACTTGATAAGACTTAGGCATTTTCAAACACTTATAGAGGCTAATTATTCTCCAAAAATCATAAGGGGGGAGGGATTGGTTCAAGCAAAACATATATACTCAGATGCACAAAAATGGTATCACATAGGCATAAGGCCCATATTCAGCACTTTTGATCATATCTAGACACTTTCAACATTTAAATTTAAACATATAAGGCAGATTCCAGATAATTTACGCAAAAGGACTAGTTAAAGAACCTAATTTAGGAATCACATATTAATCATAGACAAATCAAGTAGGCTGGACAGGTATTTAACACTTATTACTAGTATAACTAATAGGTAATCACTCAAGAACACAAAGGAGTGGTATGTGAGAGAGCTATTAACATGATATAGGACGAAATCATCTCATGGTCCATACAGGTAACATGTAAAGCAAACAGGGAAGTGTTCATATTGATGAGGATTAATCAGAAGAAGCTACAGGGGTGAGGAACATGTCACAAGGAGGCATGCCTCACCTCTAGTTCTCTTCCATGACAGAACTTACACACACAACAATCATGGAGTTCAGATTCTTAAAACCTTAGACCTAAACAAATTCTAATCACACAACAACCATCTAGTATGCTAAAATCATTTCAAGAGAAGGGGGAAAAGGAACAGGGTAACAGATAAAAAATTAGGGAAAGGGGATGAGAGTTGAACAGGTCTAAAAACCTATAACATCTTCATATAGCAAACAAAGAAATATAGTAGTCTTGAAGCTTTAATAGGTCACAATGTTCTACAAGCATTACTAGACACCAATTCAAAGATAAGAAGATAACAACAAAACCTAACTATTTCATATGTATCACTTAGTCATTTCAGCATTAACAAAACAGTGAAAAGGGAAAGGGAAGAGGATAATCATGATTACTGTTAAACAAAGGGAAGCAAGGAGGGGGTTTGAACATTTTTCATCAACAAACCAATAGGCAACATGTGCTTATGCTATACTTAATCAAACCAACAAACTTATGAGAAGAAATCAGGACTCAAAGATGACCCAAACATCATCCTAAATGATACTTACAGTTCAAACATGTAGACTGATACCACATAGAAAGAACAGTAGGGAAAGAAAGAAAAACCATTTAAAAGCAAGTTCAAATCTAAGGGTAAATAGGGTAGGGGTTTAACATGCTCAAATCAATTAACAAATATGAAAATCCGTACTCAAATATATATATACTACACAGTTTACCTAAGAACCAACTAAACCATAGACAATCAAGGTTTAAAACTAACCTAAGCATCACTCCCAAGTATAAAAGAGTAAGGCTAACAGTTTATACATAGTCAAGACAGTAAAGAGGAGAAAACAGTTTCAACAAAGAGAAAGACTAAGCTTTTCATGAACAAAATCAGCCTTAAATTCTAGCAACAAATTCATGCTCAAGTTTGTTTCATTTAATCATCATATTAGTTGAACACAGGCTAATGAAATCAAGGGTTTTATACAGGGGAAGGGAAAACAAGTTTAAAAATCATCACAAACAGCCATGAGCAAAACATATCAACAATTAATTAATACATATACGAAATATCAGTTTAGGCAAAGTTGGTAAGCCAATAAGAACATGATTATGAAGAGGGGTTGGGGAACAAACAAGGATCAAAACCAAACATTTTTATGAACAAAGACAGACAGATTTAACATCATTTAACAACAATCTAGGTTCAAATTTATGCTCATACTCACTGTTTTAACAAATTAAACAAAATCAGTAAAATACCACACTTCTAACACAAGATTGCTACTCGAAATCATAATATTAGTCTAACATTTAAGCACAAATCTTTGATACTAACAAACAAGACCAGAAAAAGATTTCACCAAGGTTTAAACATTATAAAAGCAAAAATGAAAACAACAAAAACAGTAAAGGAGGAGGTTAAGGGATTCACCTTTTTTAGGGCAGCAACTCGGGCTTAGAACTTAACCGGAAGAGCTTACCACCACCGAACTAATACCCAATCCTTTAGAACTCGAATTTAGTGCTTTTTCTTCCCAAAGCTGACTGGTTACGTGAGGTTAGAGAATCGATTCTCCAGAACACCAATAATTCCCCAAAATCAGCTCCCCCTTATGCAACTAGGGGGGTATTTATAGGGGATTTCGGGTGAAAATGGGGGGAAAAACAAAGGGCATTTCTGGGATTTTTGTTAAAGAAAATTTGAATTCCTTCAACGGACGAGGTTGAATCATCAAGAAATGGTACAAACTCGTACCGATTTTCACAGATTTCACGGAGAAATCAACACCTAGGCAATTTCTAAAACATTCTAGTCTACTAGCTCATTTTTTGATGGAGCTAAGGACGACGTTTGGGAATTTTAACGAAGGTTGAGTGAATTTAAAGCTGAGCTGTTGAAAATTGTACCAACTCGGTATAAGTTTTGAGCGGGATTTGTAAAGAAAGGACGAAGCCTGAGGTGGGATTGTTCCACGTAACTTGTTCTAGGACCTTTGATGTATAATCTCATGCTAGGCACGCAGAACAGTACAGAGGAACGAAGGAAATTGCCTAGGCAGCGCTAGGGTTTGCGGGTGTTGGTGTTTGTACGAAGAAGAAAGAGACAAAGGGTTGTTTGGTTTATTGTTGTTATGAGAAAAGAAAGAAGAGAATATGGGTGTGTGAGTATAAGTGTATGTGTAGAGGTGGGCCGGGTCAGCGGGTAATGGAGTGGGCTGAGCGGGTGGAATTTTGTTTTGAGCCCAAAGTTGGCTGATGAGGGAGTTATAAGGGTGGTTTAGACAAAATGTGGCCATTTGGTCTTTAGAAAACACCCAAATTGGGAGTAATTTGGTGGAATTTGGCTAGGTTTTAAAGGATTTTAGAGATTTAGGCTAAACTAGAAATAAAGACGGATTAATTAAAATTAATTATCCGAGCCTTTTTATCTTTAAACAAATTGAAACAATTATCATGTTCAATACATAATTTCCTCTTTTAACCATCATGAAATTAATTTATCAATTAACTCCCATTTGAATTAATCTTGGAGGAAAATTAAACGTTAATCTTTTAAAAGATTTTTCTTATGAAATCAATTTTAAAATAATTCTTTTAAGTAATTTATATAAATTTCATATGTAAAATATGAAAAAATATAATCACCACTGAGAATCATTGGTAAAGATGATTTGAAAATATTTTATCCCTTTTTGTCAAAACAATTATTTCGAGAATTGTTTAAAAAATTAAAAAGCTCCAAATTAATTCGTAATGTGGCGGGTAAAAATTGGGTGTCAATAGTGGTCATGAACTAGGTGATCTTCAAGAATACCGAGAGTGGAACCACCCCGAGTCTCTATCTGAAACCTCATGGGCCTAGCCCTATTTTGCTGCTCTCTCTCTCTCTGTTGACCCTCTTAATCGTATACTGCTGATGTCGAAGCCCCTTTATGTTCTGTGTAGCAGCTTGAATCCTCAAAATTTCCATATTATTATTAAGTAAAGCTTTAGTACAAGCCCAATAACAATCGTAAGCCGACGAATTCAACCCTTGTGACTCAGCTCTATAGCGCACAATTTGAGCAAAAGAAGGGTAACTTTTCTGAATAATATATGTAGCTTGCTGACTTATAGAATGTGGTGCACAATACATTTATAAACAAGACTCTACTAGACATGGCTTGCAGACTCCCTAGCATACGATGATGCTCTAATACCAAGTTTGTCATACCCCAAACTCTGGGGGCACAACTGCCACCTAATGCTAAAAGTTAGGCCAAAGTCTACCTTGCTGAATCATTCGTTAATGGCGTATAGCATCCATACACAATTAAGAAAACAAACAATCATATTGCGTCTTAAAAATCATACCTCGATCAGTGAGGCCCCCATTAACAGCTCTACAAAGAAAATAGCTACTCTCAATAGTTCATGTAAAGCAATAAGCAGGTAGCACACAAGTCCTGTTTGGGTCGTTGAGGCCGCCATGATATCTAGGATGGCATAAACACTATGCTTGCCTTCAAGGCCACTAGGATCTCTATACAGAAGCTGAAAACAGGTATATACAATATAAGCTAGGCCAATAGGCCACCGAACTACCAAAAACAACAATAATAAAGCCCAACTGGCCAACAAGCTAGAAATAATCAACATAGCTATATAATCTAACTAACTAGTCTGCAAGCCTCTATAAATACAATACTTAGTGGGAAAGGGCCTCAACCTACCTAAAAGTAATAAATAGCAAAAAATCAAACCTCTGAGACTCTGGCAATCCTTGGAAGGAAAAGAGTCAATCAACCCGTTGCAAACTTGACTATGCTACCTAAAAGGTCTGTTTGGTCATTGCTCAGGACTTACAAGCATGAATACAGTGCCCCCCCAAGCAATGAGGTATCAATACAAAATAATGTACCAAGTATGTAAGAAAAACAAAAAATTGAAACTGATGTGCAGGGATTGAACCAAAAGGGTATGAGTAAAAAAGAAATAGAACACCTTACCTTCATGAAATAAGACAACATATAAACACGTAGCAAACAATAACCTGACCTGACCTCCATGATCCTGGAAGGTACAAAAATCACACAATCACTATAAGTACTAACGAGCATAAATAGTCGCTAAATATCCATACTGACCCCCTTACTTGGACCCTAGTGATGATCTGCTCTGAACTGTCAAAATGTATAAGTGCCTTGAATCAATGCAACTCTTAGTCTCTATGGTACAATATAAGTGATGCCCACAGGTACAACCTGCTCATCCCATTGGCTCGATAATATAATGTAATTGCTACCCTGTAGGTATAGTTTTCTCACCTGATTGGTGCAGTCTGCCCAGCCTGTAGGCAAAATCTGCCAATCCTAAAGGCATGGTATAGTAATCCACTTGTAGGCTCCAAAATCCTATAGTGTTAGTGTTTGCTGAGACCATAACAAGCTCATAGGCGGCAACCAGGCGATAAAAATAGCACAATAATAGCAAATAATCACAAGTGACCTCAATAAAATCATAACATATTTTTCTAGGCCACTATGTAGAAATAAAGTGCTGCTGATAGTCACTATATCATGTTGTGATAGCTAACTCAATACTATAAGGTCACAAGTTGAATAATAACGTCATACATGCTATAACAAGCTTTGGCCTTCAGGGTCATGCAAGAAAGTGAAAAGAAATCCTTAACATACCTTTCAACAAAACCTTAAGGGTGTCACTCTGAAGATCAATCAACCAATTGTAAAGAAACAAATGTGAGAATCATTAAGACTGCAAGAACGAATCATAGCCAATTGATAAGGCGTTAATGTCACACTCACAACCAGCCAATTCCAAAGCATAAGATAAGGCCAATAATAACAATAAACAATAGCTTAATTAAACAACAATATGCTAACAGTAACTTGAAGGAGAGATGAGCTCTCGAGGCACTATTTCAAGGTGTACTTTACAACGCCTCAACAGAAAACTTCCGTACATGACTCCAAAGAGTGGAACACCAATTCCCCCCATCCCTATCTCCTTTAAACTATATTTCAACATAACTACTAAGATTCCCAGAGCCACAACTTTCTATCACCGTCCTGTGGCTTGATAAATGACAAGAATCAATGTAGTATCTTAAGAATATTGAGATGGATGTCGAAGGGGGAACATTCAGCACAAAAATAATGCCAATACCAATTCTAATCTGCCATAACACTTTTACACTACTGAATCAAGGTTAAACTCCAATCAACCAAAAGAATAGGAAGCACTAGAACAGTCTGACAAAATATATGAATTTCCATAAAACAATTACTATTTGGGGTCTAAAGTAGCTATAAACCGATAAAAGATTATTCTTTCCTCAATAAACACACCCAAAATACTACCACAAACTCCACACACAGTTGCAACCTCACTGCCATAACATCAGTCCTATTGTTATGGTAAAGTAAAGGCATAAGTACTCGGCTAGAAAAGTCCCTAAGGTGAGAGTTGAAAATCTAAGGCTAGGGTGAGCTTAGACAAAAATATAGTATTTTGTGCCTTAGAGATGAGTGAAGTCTCATGGTTTGATATATGGTAGTATGGAGTTCATTTATGGATTGTTGACTATTGTAGGGTCTCGTATGAAATTTTGGGGCAAGAATCATGTTCATAGAACTCCGGATATGATAGTTGTTGCATCGAGAATAATTTATGATGTCTATTTAATAAAGTGTATTATGAAATGAGGAGTTGGGCAAGAAATTGACGTCCACCATAACAAAGGGCACCTCATCAGAATAATCTATCATGATGAGCCGATCCTCATTATGATGAGAAATGTTCTATCCCGATGAGATAATGGGACAATATACCTGTTCTATTTTTGAGTTATTTTCCCATAACTCTTATTTTATTCTAGGGCTCTAAGAAGTGGTGCTCCCAAGAAACTAAGGCATTCTTCTTCGTTTGAGGTAAGTAATCCATGAAACCTTTTTGTTTATTGATTATTTATGTTCGTGAGACCTTTAGGTAGAGGATTAATGGTGGAATTCTTGAATTGAGCCCTAAAAGCATGAACTTGGGGAAGAACCCTATGGATAGGTAAAATTTCACATAGAATTGATCCTAAGTTATATTTTTATGAATTTTAGCATGGAATTATTAGTTCCTAACATGATTAAGGATGGTGAGTAATCTTGGGTTCCATAAAGGTTAGACTCTAGGTATAAAAATGGCTAAAAAGAGTCGAACTTGATGAGAATTCTAGAAACCTTATTTATGGGTAGAACTTATGGATTAACTTCCCAAGGCCTAAAATGAAGAGTAAATGATTAATTACTCTTATATAATTGTTATTTATAGACCTTGAGCATTCCAAAGAGTTAAGGAGCTAGGCGATTGCGTAGTAACTTACGAGTGGTAATTCTTCACTCGAGGTAGGTTATGGTTTTAATTAGAGTTGAGACTCATTTTATTATATTGTATGTAGTTGAATTAAGTGACTCATGATTAGTCTTCAAACATGTTTGAATTGCTTCTGTTTTGTTCTTGTTATGATTAGACGAATAAGCTAGATATGCAGGAAGTGATAAGTGAGATGAGATGAGTAAGTGTGAGTGTGTTTCGAGGCACTTTGTAAATCATGAGGGATAGGTCTGAGAACCTAATTACTTGATATGGTTATTAATATAATTTCTAAGGGATAGGATAATGGTACATGGACACCTAGGGTCCCTTAAAGGTCATGGCTAGTGGGCAGCAATAAGGTCCATAGCATGTGTGTATACTCTTTCATTTTGCATTGCATTATTATACTATCTTTATGGTGAGCTAGTTGTGAACTGAGATGAGACTAGAGACATAGGGTGACATAACTAGAAGTTTGATGGATATAGGTTCCATATGAGATTTATATTCTAAGTGATTATTCTTTTCCCTTTATGGTGATTTTTGGTGACTTATATACACTTGAGATTATTGTTGTTGGTTTGACTTGAGATGACTACCAGTTGACTGAATTACGTGCTAAGTGTTGAAGTTCCTTTTAGTTTTTATTTAGTTTGGCTATATACTTGTTCTAACCTAAATTGGCATATGATACCTGCCAGTACATAGTGTTTTATACTGATACTACCCTGTACTCTTCTTTTGTTGAGTGCAGATCGTGTTCTAGAGATTGGGATGCGACCTCGGCTAGACTAAGCGGTTGAGTACAAATACAAGGGTGAACACTATTTCTTAGGCTTCTATGGATCCTCTGCGAGTTGTTTTCCTTCTTTCGGACAATAGGACTCTAATTATCTTTACTATTTTTTGTTATTCAGGATATCTTAGATATTGTTTTGGGCTAGAGATTTTATACGATGGCTTTCAATTCTTGGGGATGTTATAGTTAATGATTTTTGCTCATTTTATTTTATACTAGTTGACTTTCATTATAAGTGATAATTAAGCTTGTTTTGATCTATTTCTCCTAAGAATTGGCTAAGTGTAAAGTTATGATTTGGGTTGGTTGGTTCTCCCACCAGAGGATTAGTGTGGGTGCCACTCATGGCCAGCTGGATCGTGAAAAAGGTGGTATCAAAGCCATGGGTCCATTGATCTTGTCATACAATAATGTGTCTAGTAGAGTTTTGCAGAATGGTACAGAGATGTCTATACTTTTTTGCAGAAGGCTACAAGACTTTAGGAAACCTCAACTTCTTTCATCCTTCATGCTATTACTTGATTCCAATTAGTATATGGCAATCTAAATTTATATCTAACTCTTTTACTCTTATTCTTGCAGATAGTGAAATACATGCATCAAAGGCTAGAGCAGTAGTTCCTAAACTAGTCATTGAGGCTGTGATTCGCGGTAGGGGCAGAGTGAGAGGTAGAGCTAGAGGAATAAGAGGCACGCTCACTAGGGTTAGGGCTCGGACTATGGCTCTGGGTTAAGAGAGGTCATCATCTCCTTTTTAGCATGAACATCTTCTTAAGGTTGTGGTAGAAGAAGAGGTTCAGATTGAGAATGACGAGGCAATACCAGTCCCAAGGATATGAGCGACACCCATTCAAGGAGGTGTATCACAAGTCCCAATGTCATATGATATGATCCAGTAGGTTCTGAGCTTTCTTAGTGGACTGATAGAGAATGGGGCTACTTTTGCAGTGCCCATGATACATCATCTGGTGATGTAACATACTATAGCTGTGGCTCCTCAAATCAATGTTGCTTTTGAGACAGGTATGTTTCCGTGACCAGTGACAAGCTCGGTAATGATTGGTGGTGAGCATGATCTTTTCTGCAAGTTTGTAAAGATGAAACCTCCGGTATTTCATGGGATGAAGTCTGAGGATGCTTATGAGCTCATCATTAACTTTCATGAGCAGTTGCATAGGATGGGCATTGTTGAGAGGTATGGTGTTGAGTTTGTTTCTTTTCACTTACAAGGGGATACCAAGATGTGGTAGAGAGCATATGTGGAATGTAGGCTTACTGGGGCACTTCCTATGAATTGGAGCCAGTTCTACCAAGTGTTTTAAGAAAAGTATGTTTCACATACTTTGAGGGACAAAAGAGGGATAAGTTTGCCATTATTAAGAAGGGAACTTCTTTAGTGGCTACATATGAGGAACACTTTCATTTCTTGGCTCGTTACTCTACACAGTTGATTAATACAGAAGAAGAACATATCCGCTATTTTGTGAAGGGCTTGAACACAGGGTTACGAATTTTGGCGTTACAGGTAGCATCTTCTGGCAGGTCTTTTTAGGAGGTGGTTGAATTTGTGAAGAATATTGAGGGGGCAAAGCAAGAGGGTCATATAAGGATGGCTTTGAAGAATCCCCAATCTAAAGGCAACTTTGTGGCTAGTTTTTAAAGGGTTAGGGTTTACGGGGATATCCTGCGCTCCCTCTTTAGTTTGCAATATAGATTTCTACTGGGGTTCTGTTAGGGACCAGTCAGCCTTCATCAGAGTTTGGTAGGTATCTCGCTTTTTCTGCTCCAGTTCAGTTACCTACCTTTGACCGTGCATGTTATAAATGCAGTGAGGTTGGTCACTTAAAGAGGAATTATCCTTGGGTTTGATAGGCAGTAGTTTAGTAGCAGGCTCCTAGAGCTCCGGGTCTAGCAGGTAGAGGTAATGGTTATGACAGGGATCGTTCGCTGGGGGCAGAGTGGTTTACACATCTGACAAGATTGGCACTCAGCCTAACTAGGGCGGTGGTAATGGCAGAGGAGGTAATCAACCCAATAGGGATGGTCCACAGGCTGGTGGTAAGAACTATTTCTATGCTTTTCTGGGTTGAACAAAGGAAGAGGTGTCAAACGCAGTGATCACATGTACTATTCTTGTCTATGATAGCATGGTTTCGATTTTATTTAACCCTAGGTCTACTTTTTCTTATGTGTCTATTGGATTTGCTGAGGTTTTTGATATGATATGTGAACTACTTGATTTTCCTGTTAATGTGTCTCCCTAAGTGGTGATTTTGTGGTTGTGGATAGGTTCTTTTGTACTTTTTTGGTAATATTTATGGGGCAAAAGACTTTGGCTAATTTAGTGATTCTAGACATGGTAGATTTTGACGTTATCCTGGGGATGAGTTGGTTTTCTCTGCACCATGCTATTCTAGACTGTCATGCTAAGACAGTGACTATGGCTCTGCTTGGAATAGATACACTACAGTGGCAGGGTAATTATAGTCTAGCTCCTGTGAAGTTTATGTCTTTCCATCGTGCTCAGAGTCTGATAGGAAGGGGGTGTTTAACCTTCCTAGCTCATCTTTGGGACATAAGTTCAGAGGTCCCAGCTATTGGATCAGTTCCTGTGGTGTGTAAGTTTCATGAGGTATTTCCTATGGATTTGCCTAGCATGCCACCTGATCAAGATATTACTTTTGTATTGACTTAGAGATGAATATGCGTCCTATCTCTATTCCCCTTATAGAATGGCACCGATTGAGTTGGGAGAGTTTAAGGATCAATTACAAGAGTTGTTGAGTAAAAGGTTCATTTGTTGGAGTGCCTCCCCGTGGGTGCTCTAGTGTTGTTTGGTAAGAAAAAAGATGGTAGTCTATGTATGTGCATAGACTACTGACAGTTGGACAACGTTACCATTCATAATTTGTATCCTCTCCCTCATATTGACAACTTGTTTGACCAGTTGCAGGGTGCATCAGTCTTATCTACAATTGATCTAAGGTCCGGATACCATCAATTGAAAATTTTGCCTTTTAATATTCCTAAGACTGCTTTCCAGATTTGGTACAGGCACTACGAGTTCCTTTTGATGTCTTTCGGGCTGACTAATGCCCTGACTGCTTTTATGGGTTTAATTAATGGGATACCTAAGCCCTACCTAGACTCTTTTATTATTGTATTTATTGATGATACCTAATGTATTCTAAAAGTGATGACGAGCATGAAAATCATCTTAGGATTGTGTTGGGATTGTTGAAGGAGAAGGAATTATATGCAAAGTTCTCCAAGTGTGAATTCTTGCTGTCTTCTGTGTCCTTCTTGGGCCATGTGGTTTTGAAAGAAGGGTTGGCGGTAGACCCATAGAAAATAAATGTAGTTAAGAACTGGGCTAGACCTACTTCGGTGATTGAGTTTTGTAGCTTTGTGGAATTATCTAGTTACTAATGTCAGTTTGTTAAGTGATTTACATCCATTGAAACTCATCTAACTCGCCTGACTCAGAAGGAGGTACCATTTGTTTGGTCAGATGAATGTGAGGAGAATTTCCAAAAGCTCAAGACTTTTTTTACAAAAACTCCTATTCTTGACTTGCGGGTTGATGGTAAGGATTTTATTGTGTATTGTGATGCCTCACGATCAGGTTTAGGTGTTGTATTGATTCAGGAACGACATGTTATCACTTATGCTTTGAGGCAACTAAAGTTTTATGAGAAGAACTATCCTACTCATGACTTGGAGTTGGCTTCTGTGGTGTTTGATCTCAAGATTTGGAGACACTACTTGTATGGGGTGCATTGTGAAGTAATCATAGACCACCGTAGCTTGCAATATATATTTACTCAGACTAATTTGAACTTGAGGCAGCGGAGGTGGATGGAGTTACTCAAGGATTATGACATCACCATTTTATACCATCGAGTAAAGCTAATGTGGTAGCTAATGCACTATGCAGGAAGACTAAGAGTATGGGTAGCTTGGCCTATCTGAAAGCTACTAGGCGTCCGTGGGCCAGAGACATTCAGGCTCTAGCTAATAGCTTCATGAGGTTGGAAGTGTCTGAAAGGGGAGGACTATTGGTATGTGTGGAAATGAGGTCATGTTTTCTTGACCAGATTAAAGGCAAACAATTTGATGATGTGAAATCGAGCATGATCCTTGACAAAGTGTTACAGGGTGAGGCAAAGGAGGCCATTATTGATGATGAATGTGTTTTGTGTATCAAGGGGCGAGCTTGTGTTCCCCGTGTTGATGACTCAATTTCTACCATCTTAGCAGAGGCTCACTGTTCCAAGTATTCTATACATCCTAATATGACCAAGATGTACCTAGATTTGAAGCAAGATTATTGGTAGGGAGGAATAAAAAGAGATATAGTTAACTTTATGGCTAAGTGTCAAAATTGTCATCAAGTGAAATATAAGCACCAAAAGCCTGGTGGCACTCTTCAGAAGATGCCCATTCCTGAGTAGAAGTGGGAGAGAATATCGATGCATTTCGTGGTTGGTCTTCCCAAGACTTTGGAAAAATATGATTCGATTTGGGTTATTATTGATAGATTGACGAAGTCTGTACACTTTGTCCCTATTCAGGTGACTTATAATGCGGCTAAGTTAGCCAAGATATATCTTAATGAAGTTGTTTGACTGCATAGGGTGCCTATCTCTATTATTTTTTATAGGGGTACCCAGTTCCTTCTAATTTCTTGCAGAAGTTGCATGAGGAGTTGGGAACAAGATTGGGCCTAAGTATAACTTTTCACCCTTAGACTGACAGGCGATTTGAGCATATAATTTAGGTGTTAGAGGACATGCCTTGCGTATGTGTGATGGACTTTGGGGGTCATTAGGACCAGTATATAGCTTTGACTGAATTTGCTTATAACAACAGTTACCACTTGAGTATAGACATGGTTCCGTTTGAAGCATTGTATGGGAGAAGAAGTAGATCCCTCATTGATTAGTTCAATTCATTTGAAGCAAGGACATGGGGTAAAAACCTTCTATGAGACTCTATGGAAAGGGGAAGTTCATCCAAGAGAAGTTTCGAGCGGCTCAATGCTGGCAAAAAGAGTATGCATACATGAAGGTAAAAGATATGCCTTTCATGGAAGATGAGAAAGTTTTTCTCAAGGTTTCACCCATGAAGGGTGTGATGCGGTTTGGGAAGTGTGGCAAGTTGAGTCCTAAGTATATTAGACTCTTTGAGATTATTCAGAGTGTAGGGCCAGTGGCTTATCAATTAGCATTGCCTCTGAGTCTGTCGAGAGTTCACCCTGTGTTTCCTGTATCAATGCTTAAGAAGTGCCACAAAGATGGTGACTATATTATTCGCAGGGATTCGGTCCCGTTGGATGAGAGCCTCTCTTATGAAGAGAAGGTCATTGCTATTCTTGATCGAGATGTACAAAAATTGAGGACTAAGGATACCGCTTCTATGAAGGTCCAGTGAAAGAACCGTCTTGTTCAGGAGGCCACTTGGGAGACTGATGCAGATATGCAGAGCAAGTATCCTCACTTGTTCACCAATTTAGGTAATCTCCATTTTCTCCTATTTTATTCTTATTGTCATTCGAGAACAAACAATTGTTTAATTTGTATCTGATATAATGAATTGTCCCATCATTATGGTAAAGTAAGGGCATAAGTACCTGGCTAGAAAAGTCCCTAAGGTGAGAGTAAAAAATCTCAGGCTAGGGTGAGCTTAGACAAAAATATAGTATTTTGTGTCTTAGAGATGGGTAGGGTCACATGGTTTGTTATATGGTAGTGTGGAGTCCATTATGGATAATCAATTGTCATAGGATCCCGTAGGAAGTTTTTGGGCAAGAATCGGGTTCATAGCCTCTGGATATGATAGTTTCCATATCGATAATAATTTATGATTTTTATAAAATAAAGTGTATTGTGAAATATGGGGTTTGGTAAAGAAATTGATGTGCTGCAAATTGACATTCGCTACGACAAAGGGGTGCCTCATAGAGAGCCTATATATTCTACGGGTCTACCATCACCCCTTCTTTCAAAACCACATGCCCCAAGAAGGACACAGAAGACAGCCAAAATTTACACTTGGAGAACTTTGCATATAATTCCTTCTCTTCCAACAATCCCAACACAATCCTAAGATTATTTTCGTGCTCCTCATCACTCTTAAAATACACTAGGATATCATCAATAAATGCAATAATGAAGAAGTCTAGGTAGGGCTTAAATATCCCATTCATCAAACCCAAAAAATCATTCTGGGCATTAGTCAGCCTGAAAGATATCACAAGGAAATCATAGTTCCCATACCGGTCTGGAAAGCAGTCTTAGGAATATCATAAGACCGAATTTTTAACTGATGGTATGCGGACCATAGAACAATTTTAAAAAAGACTGACGCACTATGCAACTGGTCGAACAAGTCATTGATATGAGAGAGAGGATACTGATTACGGATAGTAAGTTTGTTCAACTGTCGATAATCTATGCAAATATGTAAGCTACCATTATTTTATTAACAAACAACAATGGAGAACCCCACGGGGAGGCACTCACACCAATAAACCCTTTACTCAACAACTCCTGTAACTGAGCCTTAAGATCTCTCAACTCAGTTGGTGCCATTCTATAATGAGGAATAGAGATGGGCTGCGTATTCAGCTCTAACTCAATACAAAAGTCAATATTTTGATCAGGTGGCATGCCAAACAAATCGTAGAAAATATCTCTTGAAACTCACACACCACATAAACTGATTCAATAGGTGGAACCGCTGAACTAGTGTCCCAAAGATGAGCTAGGAAGGCCATCTATAATTACCCTCCCACTCTGGTGTATCTATCCCAAGTATAGCCATAGTCACTGTCTTAGCATGACAGTCTAGAATAGCATGGTGCAGAGACAACCAACTCATCTCCGAGATGATGTTGAAATCCACCATGTCTAGAATCACTAAATCAACCAAAGTCTTTCGCCCTACAAATATAACCGAACAAGCACAAAAGATCCTATCCACAACCATGAAATCACTCATTCGGGTAGACACATTAACAAAAAAATCAAGTAGTTCATATATCATGTCAAAACCCTCAACAAATCCAGCAGAAACATAAGAAAAAGTAGACACAGGGTCAAATAAAACTGAAGCTATGCGGTCAGAGACAAGAAAAGTACTTGTGATCACTGCGTGCGACGCCTCTACCTCTGGTCTACCCAGAAAATCATAAAAGTGTTGAGGGTAGCACTAATGGCCACCATATTGTTTATGTAGGTAGCACTAATGGCCAGTTGGATCATGACAAATACCCACAGAGATACGTCATAAAATCGACAGGGCAGATTATACCAAAATGACGAGTTTGTGAGGTTGAGAAACTTTCATTAAACTTCTGAGTTGAAAGCATCAACATCCATGGAGAATTTAAGGGCTTTATCTCTGATTTTCTGTGGTTTTTGGTCTATGTTATGAGTTTATAATGAAGGAGAATAAGCTTTTATACAGATCAACCAACCTAGGGGTAGGGGGCCCATCTTCACGTGCCTGCTCTTGCAGTCTCGCAAAAATATGAATATCTCTCTATTCTAAAGTCGTATGATAAACAACTTAGTGCATTGTAAATTAGACTCATAGACCTTTGATTTTGTAGGTTGGAGCCCACTAATTCTTTATATATTTGGAGAAAAGCTCAAAGACATTTGATCCAATTTTTTTGAGAATTTATTGAAGGAACTTACAATAATTTTTGCCGACTTTTATTTTGCAACTTGCTTGACTTTAAAACTTATCATACGATCATTGTGTAATTAAAATATCTCACAAAATATCCTTCCTAACATATTAATAACTCTTAGTCTTATCTCAAAAGCATAGGTTAATTTAAACATTCGAACGGGTGGGGTGTTATAACTACTATCAAATTTTATCACATGACATTATCTAAATCATTCACTACTTACCAGCCCCCACCCCTTTTACGAGTTACATATATATAAGTCATTTTATTATGTTCAATGACATATCTGAGTCTTTTCTTAACACCTTATAATGAGTGACTTTCTTGGGTAACAAAACTAACTAATGTTATTTTTCTCATTATCATGATGCATGACATTCAACCTTTAGAAACGTATTCCTATATAAGCTCCATCTTTTCTAATTTTATATGATAAAACTTATAATTTTATGTAACAAACTTATAAGAACAAGTTTGTCCCTTATACTAATAAAAACATTATCATTTTACATGAAAAAATTATACTCTCTTATTTAATTGAATTATTAATCTAATCTTATATTGTATCATTTACAATTTTCACATATTTTATAGAAAAATATTTTAAAAACACATAAAATTTATAAGAAAAAAATGGATTTAAACGAGAGTACACTAATAAAAGTAGTAGTTGGGTATGAAAAGTATGTACGAGTGTGTAAATTAAGAGTATGTATGTGCTTTTATGGTGGAATTTGGGGTATTACAGTGGTACGGATGTGGTAATGACTTGGGAAAATGACATAAAATTTGTTTAAGAATAAAAAAAGAGATTAAAAGAGACTTATAAGGTATAGCTTGGTAAGTAAAGTACATATGAGTGTTTGAATTAAGAGTATACTTATTTTTTCATGGAGAAATTGAACGTGATGGTGACTTGAAAAAATGACATAAAATTTTATTTAAGAAAAAAAAAAAGAGACGGGTTTAAAAGAAAGTACACTAATGAGATGTAGTATGAGTGTGTGAATTAATAGTATGTATGTCTTTTAATGGTAAAATTTAGTGTGTTAATAGTCATTGATACGTGATAAGAGATTTGAAAATGGCTCAAATATGTCACTGAACTTAATGAAATGACTCATATATGTCACTCGCAAAAGGGGGTAGGGGCTGATAAGTAATGAAGAGTTTAGATAATGCCACGTGGCAAAATATGATGGTAGGGATCCATTAGCGATTAATGGCATGAATGAATCAGACGTGTCATGTTGATGACATAAATAAACCTAATTATAAAGTATTAACATATGGCATGATTGAGCCAATTCTGAAAGTTTGATGGCATATTTGAGTTTTTTTCCTTCTATTTATAATAATCAATCAATTCTAACCAATAAATACTTCTTTGATTTTCATATGTCATCATATATATATATATATATATATATATATATATATGTATATATATATATATATATATATGTATATATATATATATATATATATATGTACTCTCACTCTCTCAGTTGAGGCAATAATGATATCAAAATTATTTCATGTTTTACCTTTTTACCTAGTTTGCCCACTTTATATATATACATAAGAGAGAGTATACTAATGAGGTGTAGTATGAGTGTGTGAATGTCACGACCCAATTTCTCGATCATAATGACACCTACAATCCCACAGCAGGCGAACCAATCCCCATAGCCCAGAACGGTTAGTAATGGGCCACTAACTAACAGGCAAGCGGAAGAAAATGTAATATAAGGGAAAGCAAGGGATATACGACAAAGAAAAGGGACATCAGGAATATATATAGAAGCTAAAACCATCCCAAAACCTAGTATCATAGTATAGAGCCGAAACTACATCAACAGAGTACAAGGGTTCCAAAATAATATATACAAATGTCTCCGAGTAGTAAGAGAGTACATAACACAAAAGATAAACTAGAAGCTAAGCTCCGGTCATCAAGAGCTCACCCTCAGTCTGGGACGGTCCAAAATTTCCTCGTACGAGTCTCCACGAGCTAACGGTGATGGCCCACACTAGGATATGCATCAGAAGATGCAGAGTGTAGTATGAGCACCAATTGCTAGGTAATAGGTACCCAGTAGGTATCATAGGCCGACT
Organism: Jaltomata sinuosa; assembly: GCA_003996215.1. NCBI lineage: Eukaryota > Viridiplantae > Streptophyta > Magnoliopsida > Solanales > Solanaceae > Jaltomata > Jaltomata sinuosa. Next base: position 111,020 of record QJPP01000512.1, read on the forward strand.
GGGCACATATAAGATAAAAGAGCAGTAATAAGCAGAATAGAAGAAAACAGCCACAAAAAGCAACGAATAAGTACACGAAAGCTAGCACAGATGGAATACAAACAGAAAGCAACATACATGCCTAGATACTAGAATATATATCACAGGCACAAGTGAAAGAAAGAAGTAACGCACCTGGGATCCTCGCAATAACAATATATATAGGAGTTTTTAGAAAATGGGAAGTATACCGGTAACGTCAAGTAAAAGAGAAGGAGGAAAGCAGAATAACAAAAGCATGCTCGAACACATGAATAATAACCAAACCAAGCTACATAATACTAGTCTCAATATCCAGTTACAATAAGGAATCAACATAAGGAATTATATCTCGAATAAGCAATAATAAGTCTACCTATAGTCCCAACGGGCGCCCACACACCTGAGGAACACAAACAAGTGAAGACAAACCCTCTGGCATCCCATACTACCGGAGCATACACTCAGCAAATAACAAACAAGAGAGGAACCTCACACAAATGAATGGTATGATACATGATGAAACCTGGGTGGAATGGAAACCCTGTATGTACCTCCTACGGCGCCTAAAGGGCCCAGTAGGTAGGTTCCATAGTTCCATGGAAGGACACTATCATATACCTCAACTCCATCATATACCCCTCCTCCAAAATATGCAGACCAAAGCCCCTTGTCCGGATCGGCAAGGTCCATGAAGGTCCTCGACCACATACTAAATCTCAATCAAATCATCGTTTGGAGTAGATCCGAATCCAATCTAGTAGCCCAAAATCTCGAATATGCATGCCCAGACTCTATCAGAGTCAAAAACAGTGAAGTAAGTCTCAAAAGCCCTATCAAGGTGCCCGGACATAACCAAGTATAAAACAGTAGTAAAACAGATCTGATGCTTGGTCCGATCGAGTCTGGTATCATCTCAAATCATTAAGAAGTCAATCTAGCACTACGACCCTGTCGAGTCTAGTAAAATTAGGAAAAACTATGATATAAACCATCTTTTAACTCTTTTACCCAAAGAAGATCCACGTAAGTCAGTTCCAAACCATTTTAAAGTCATTCCAGCCAAAAATGGGACCTAGGGCCATGAAAAGTTTATAAAACCAATAATAGTGGGCCCAAAGCCAAAACCATAGTAAAACATATGAAAAATCCCTTTATATGCATGAAAATGACATGCTCAATCACAAACAGCAGACCAATGGCTCACAATCAACCTATCGGTCCTGCACAGGCTTCAATCGCTCTACAACAAAGATAAACAGCCTAATATCGCAATATCAATGTTCAGGACTCATGAAAATTCCCATATAACCCACCATCTATGGTCTAGAGTCAATACAAGGTCACACAGGACCACAAGAGTAATAATATCATCTATATTAAATATTACAAACATTGAAGGAAGAAAATGAGATGGACATGAAGAACCGGTCAAGGTCCGTGGTACCAAGCTAATAAACCCAACCCAAGGATGCCCATTAGTACAATTTTATCCTATATATGCGAAGTCTAGGGAAGTTAAACCGTAACCTACCTGTCGTCCAATGACAAGCTGCTGGAACGACGATGTCCAAGCCTGAATCACTCCGAGAAGCTCTGAAAAGTAATCAAACTATCAAAATCATAAATTGACCAACGATACCCATATTGCTATAATTATAGCCAGGTCGAAATTCGGGTCAAAAGAGAGCCCGCGGGGCCTACAACCCAAAATAAAAAATCAAAAGAAGTACGATGACCACAACAATACTAAGAAGACATGCTCCAAAATTAAGCAAATTTGGACAAGGGAAAGGCTCAAAACAGCCCGCTCAAGTAGGAGTTTAAAGATGGAAATTCAAGAAGTAAATCCAGAATTTAATCAAAAGTTACTTACCACAACGAGAGCAACGAGCTAGGGAAGTGAAAAATCCGAATCCACGAGCATGCAATTTCTCAAGAGGCAGTTTCTACAAGAAATTTCCAGCTTTGAGCAACAACAATGCAGTTAATAATGGAGAAGAAGCAAATTTTGGGGAAGAAGAACTTACCCAACTTCAAGGAAACAAGATTTCCCGACAATTAACGAATTCCCCAAGACTATGAACTAGTGGGAGAACTTTGGTAGACACAATTTCAGGTTTGGAGTTGGGAAAATGAAGGAACAAAAGATGGAAAATCGAAGGATGAGGAATATAAACTGCTGGCACATTGGTCAGCGCTATTGGCGCTAAAATAGCTCCATCGCGCAAAAGGAGGCCGGGCGCCAGAAGAGCGCTATCGCGCTGCAGGTTGGGATGCGCACGCGATCGTGTGGAATAGGATGCCATCGGCGCTGATAGGCGGGAGCTGGCCTAGGCGCCATCGGCGCTGGCTGGGCTGCAAGCATTGAGGTGCTATCGTGCTAATTGCTTTTCGCGATTGCGCTGAGGGCTGGCCTGCAACAGAAAACCAGTTGCACTAGATATTTCTAAGGGGCATTTCAGGTATGATTGGAACCTGATACTCAAAAACCAGTAATGCTAATAGAGTGAAAACGGTGTTCCGGACTCAACCGAATCGACGAAACTTCCATACAAGGTCATTTTAGAGGAATGTTGACCCAAGTCAACACTAACTAAAGCCAACCAACTAGCTGAAATGAGTCTGGCTCACCCGGGACCCGAACCAACCACAACCTAACCCAAACTCATCATTTTGGAGCTGATGGAATCGTCAGATTTTGAATCTGATGCTCCAATCATTGAAAGCTGACCAAAGTTACACTTTCAACTCTAAATGGCCTAAAAATAAAAAAACCAACACAAAACTTACACTGAAAGTTCTTAGGCCTCGACTAGAGGTCCAACTAGACCAAACTCAATGTTTCGGAGCCAATAAAACTGTTAGAATATGATTCCGAGCATGTTAGCTAAGAATGTTGACTAAACTCAACAAATTTCTAAGTTAAAGCTCTAAACAAGGAAACAACCATAACGACCAAATGAACGACCAGGGAACTGAACCACTGGTCCCAGCAAGCCATAAATAACTCGGGGTTGCTACAGGAAATCTCTAAGAGGACAAAGAAAGCGTAAATGCAAAAATGACCGGAAGGGTCATTACATCATCCACTACTAAAAAGGACTTTCATCCTCGAAAGTCAAGAAGAAGGGAGTACCTGAAGGCTCAAACAGTTATGGATACTGAGTCCACATATCCCTCTCGGTCTCCCAAGTAGCCTCCTCAACTGGACGGTGCCTCCACTAAACTTTCACAACTGGAATCTCCCTAGATCTCAACCTCCTGATATCTCTGGCCACAATAGCAACCGGCTCCTCAACAAAAGCCAACCTCTGATCCAACTGAACCGAATCCCACTACAACACATGAGACTCATCTGGAATATACCATCTTAACATCGAAACATGAAAAACTTGATACATATCTGAAAACATCGGAGGCAAAGCTAACAGATAGGCAACACTACCAACTCTCTAAAGAATCTCAAACGACCCAATGTACTTGGGCTATGCTTTCCCCACCTACCAAATCTCATCACGCCCTTCATGGGTGATACACGGAGAATTACTAAGTTATCAACACTGAACTCTAAGGCATGAAGTCTACAATCAGCGTAGCTCTTCTTCCTTCTCTGAGCTGCTCGAAGTCTATCCTGAATCACTCAAACTCGCTGTAAGGAATTTCAAAGTAAATCTGTACTCTGTGGCCTAGAATCCAACCCATAAAACCAACCAACATGCAATCTGCAATGCCTACCATACAAAGCCTCAAAAGGTGCCATGCCAATGCTAGAATGGAAGCTATTATTATACGTAAACATGGCCAAAGGTACAAACTGATCCCAGGAACCTTCAAAGTCAAGAACACAGGCCCAGAGCATGTCCTCCAATACCTGAATAGTCCTCTTGGACTAGTCATCTGTCTGAGGGTGTAATGCAGTACTAAGCTAAACCTCTATACCCAAATCTTGCTGAATAGCCCTCCAGAACTGAGATGTGAACTGAGTGCCGCGGTATGAAATGATAAAAGCTGGGACCCCGTGCAACTGAACAACCTCACGAATGTAAATCTTAAGCTAACCTCTCTGCACTGTAAGTAGTTTGAACCGGCAAGAAGTGCGCGGACTTAGTCAGCCGATCCACAATCACCCAAATAGAGTCGATGCCTCTAAAAGTACGAGGCAATCTAACTACGAAGTCCATAGTAATCACTTCCCACTTCCACTCATGAATGGGAAGTCGCTGCATCACACCACCAGGTCTTATCTTCTCAAACTTCACCTGCTGACAGTTCAAGCACCGAGATACAAACTCTGCTATATCCTGCTTCATACTGCTTCACCAGTAAAGTTGTCTCAGGTCTCTGTACATCTTGGATACACTAGGATGGATAGAATATTTAGAATAGTGTGCCTCACAGAGTATCAACTGAATAAAATCCCTAACTTTTGGAACACAAAGATGACTGTCGAACCTCACAATACTATTAGAACCCAAAGTAGCCCAGCTGGCCTCACCCCAAACCACCTAATAATGAAGGTCACACAATATCTAATCCTCAAACTATCAGCTCTGAATATGATAAACTAGAGTAGAGCGAACCTCAATACTTGCAAGAACCCTGCTAGGATTCGACAAGTGAAGCCTAACTAAATGGTTAGCCAAGGACTGGATGTCCAAAGCCAACGGCCGCTCTGAAACTGAAAATGAAGATAGGCTACCTATACTCACCATCTTCTGACTCAAGGCATCTGCTACCATGTTTTCCTTGCTTGGATGATATAGAATGGTGAAATCATAGTCCTTCAGTAGCTCAATCCATCTCCTCTGCCTCGAGTTCAGCTCTCACTGACTCGTAATGTACTGAAGACTATGATGATCGGTGAATATCTCACAATGAACTCCATATAAGTAGTGCCTCCAGATGTTGAGCGCAAAAACTACCGCCGACAACTTCAAGTCATGAGTAAGGTAGTTGCGCTTGTGAACTTCAGCTGCCTTGATGTATATGCAATTACACGACCCTGTTGTATCAACACATAACTAAGACTAACCCTTGAAGCATCACAATAAACCGAGAAACTCTAACCCTCAACTTGCAAAGTCAACACAAGAGCTGAAGTCAACAAGGCCTTAAGCCTCTGAAAGCTATCCTCGCACTGATCTGACCACTGAAATGGGACATCCTTCCTAGTCAGCGTAGTCAAAGATGCTGCTATGGAAGAAAACCCATCGATGAACCTCCGATAGTACCCTGCTAACCGAACAAAGCTGCAAACCTCAGTAGGAGTAGTAGGTCTAGGCCAATCACGAACAACTGAAATCTTACCCGGGTCCACTCTAATCCCATCTTTAGACACCACGTGTTTTAAGAATGCAACTGATTAAAGCCAAAACTCACACTTTGAGAACTCGACATAAAGTCGATGATGTCTCAAAGTCTGAAGTACAGTCCTCAAATGTTGCTCATGCTCATCCCTACTCCATGAGTATATCAAGATGTCGTCTATGAAAACTATCACAAAAAAGTCCAGATACGGGGTAAGCACCCTATACATCAAGTCCATGAAGGCTGCAGGGGCATTAGTTAACAGACATCACCAGGAACTCATAGTGACTATAACGTGTCCTGAATGTTGTCTTAGGGATGTCCTCCACCCTAATCCTCAACTGGTGATAGCCTGACCTTAAATATATCTTTGAAAACACGACTAAACCCAAAAGATGATCAAATAAATCATCGATACACGACATCAGATACCCATTCCTCACAGTCACCTTATTCAGTTACCGATAATCAATACACATCCGCATCGACCCATCCTTCTTCTTAACAAACAGAACAGGAGCACCCCAAGGAGACAAACTCAGCCTAATAAAACCCTTAGCTAACAAGTCCTGGAGCTTCTCCTTAAGCTCTCTCAACTCAGCTAGAGCCATACGATAAGGAGAAATGGAAATAGGCCTGGTGCCCGGCTCTAACTCAATATGGAAATCAATATCTCTCTCAGGTGGAAGGCCTGTCAGGTCGGTAGGGAACACATCTAGGAAATCTCCAATCATAGGAACCGACTCAGGGGAAGAAGGGTCTATTTTCGAAAAAAATGGTTTGTTTGACTTGAAAAATCATTTTGAAAATCAGGTTGAAGTTTCAAAACAATTTTAAGTAAAAGCAAGAGTCTCCACTTAATTTAATTTAAGGAAAATCTAAGAAAAACCTTTTAAAAATTCTATAGTTAAAAACAGATATAACTTCAAAATTTTAGAGATTAAGGGTAAGCGATTCTTATTAATATTCCGAAAAAAGTTTTGAAAAGCACTCGGGATATCCACTAACTCGTGGTAATCTGGTCTTGTTAAAAATCAACTCATTTGACTATTTTTTTTAAAAAAATATTTATTTTTGGAGAATATGAAAACTACAACTTGATTAAAACTAAATAAAAATTCTAAAATTTTGGTAATCAACTGGAAGAGATAGCGAAATCATTTGCAGAAAATAGTCCGCATTTTTTCGTGTAAACAAATTTGATAAGAAAATATTAGCACCAGAAATAACAACTCTTTTAGGGAAATTTTAATTAAGTTGCTGCCAGTCCAGTTAGTTACAAATAATTCTAACTAACAAAATACAAAGAGTAAAAAAAGGGAAGAAATTAAGCCTTGAGCTTAATAATTTGGACTTTAGTCCAACACCTGTCCTAAGCTAAATTTTTGGGGCTTTGCGTCCCATTTTCGCTGCCATATTCGGACTTTTAGTCCAAAGTCCTCCAAGTTTTAGCCCATTTGGGCCGTTACTGCTGCTCTTAATGGACTTGGGTCCATTTTCTCCAAATTTACAGCCCATTTTGGGCTATTACTGTTGTTGTTTTGTTCATGGGCCCTAGCCTATTTTTCGTTATCTCTTCAACTTGTAACTGTAGTTGGCGAGCTGACTCGACAGAGGATGAGGTGTTGGCCCACAGCCCAACGAAAATACGAAGGAGGTTGGGGGAGTCCAAATTTGGACTCGATATTGTCATGCACCAAGGAAAAGGAGAAGGATTAGAATTAATTAAAGAGTCAATTTCCAATATCTCAATCTAAGTAAATGAGACAAAAACCACGGAACACAGAAACAAAATATATTATCTACCAAACTGAACATTCAAAAGATTGTTCATATACAACCAACAAATGAAGGCATAAACAACACTAAACAAGGGAAAAGCTTTTACTCTTGTTCAAATTTTTTTTAATGAAAAGGGTGATATAACGCTTGAAATGGGTAGATTAACTTACGACTCCAGCTAAGCAAGCAAGAAGTATAATGACGAGCCACTAGTCATGAAAATATAGATTTTCAATCAAATTTAAACTCAACACTCTTTGTTCCATAAAACTTAAGCATACCATGAGCCATATAATTGACATTTTAACCACACTAATACGGAGAGCAAATAGGACTGATGAGGAAATTGCATATGAACTATATGAAAAGAATGAGTTAGTCCAAAGACTTCACACTTCACATTACTACTCTATATCCATACTGGTCATGAGATAAAGTATTTAAAGCTATGTTTCAAGACTCAAGTTTAATGAACTTATTCAATTTTAAGGCAAGGAAAAGAGATTTTAGCCTTTAGACATGATTCAGATAAATGCAACAACAAATTATCTTGACAGATTTAAGCATGACAGATTTTGTGATGAAACTTAGCATCTAATACATCTTGAAAAGAGCAACCTCTACTCAATGAAATCAGACATTCCATATAAGGGAACAAGGGAAAGGGATGATGACTAGAAGAGCATATTGCATTTAAAGTTTAGCTTCTATCTTAATAGACACATTCAAGTTTTAAAAATAAAGAGAAGGTTATTTGTGCAATTAGACATGGTTCAAGTGAGAAGAAATCTAAATCATTATCAAATTAACTAAAAGCAGTGAGACTTTGAACATGAGGAGTGTGAAATATACATCATAGACCACCAAGCAGAATTTTATGAAATTACCAAACGGATCAGCCCAAGTTCATACATTTGCATATTTATGGAAAAATAAAACCAACCGACTATGGAGAAAACAAACAAAATCAGCCTTATTATGGTTGACCAATTAGTTCTTTGAGTGGAGATTCATATACAAACACAAGAATAACATGTATAGGAACATATAAACGATCATAAAACAGCGAACAAGATCAACAGAGATTTCCAGAATTTAGACTTTGACAACAGCTTCACAAAAATTTTGACAAAATAAACTTAGTACCTCCTTTTTATAACAATAGGATAATTTTAAGCTCCTTATAGACAATAAAGCAAGCAGCATACTAAAGTTTACACAGGAAGCAGTTCTTACGATGAGAAGAAACTGTGAGAAAAAAGATAAAACGAAAAAACACCAACACTTTAATACTCAACAATGACTTCAAATAAACAAATTCTAAGCATTCATTCATGATTTCTCAGCATTAAATCAAACAAGACCAGTTGGAAAACCACCCTAGATTTTAATAACAAAGTAAAATAAAAGAGAGTTGAACAGAGAGGTTACCTATTTCTGGGCAGCGACTGGGTTCTAACGATCTTCGTCGGAAACAACTTTTAACCACCGGAACTTAGCTTTGTTTCGCCATAAGAACACAAATTTTTAGGGCTTATATCTCTGAAACTTTCAATTTCTTTGACGGATTTAGAGAGGGGTTCTCCAAAGAAACCCAAGAAATCAAAAGCCAACCCCTGTTCCTCCATCTTAGAGGGGTTTATATAGGGGAAATTTAGGGTAGAAATGGGGGGAAAACAAAGGGTGTTTCTGGGAAATTAGCTTAGGTTTTTTTTCGAATTTGAACTCAAATTCCTTGAGGATGAAGGATCTGAAGACACGTCTTGTACTATTTAGTACAAATTCAAGGTGATTTTTCCATGATTTTAGGCGATAAGAACATTAGAGAGGCCAGCTGTCCTATTCTTGAACCTCGTGGTTCTTTCAGCTAGCAAACGTAAGAAAATAGAGGTTTTTGACAGAATTTTTTGGATGTAGTTTGGGAATTTGAGCGATTTGATGTTGTTTGTTGCTATTGTTGCTCATCGTTGGAGCTGCACCATTAGGGTTTCATCTGGTTTCAGTGAGAAACATATGAAGAAGATGAAGTACAAAGGGGGAGGTGGCGAGTTGTACGAGGTGCGTTGCTTGTACAATGCGTTATTTTTGGGGAAAGGGAGAGAGTGAAGACACGAGAGTATATTTTGGGGAAAATATATGTTTGTATATGTTGTATAAGCAAATGAGGGAATAAGGGGTTTGGGCCGGGTTTAAGTGGGTCAGGAGAAAATGGAGATGTGGGCTGGAGGAAATTGTTGGGCCAATGTTGGTTGAAACAAAGAGGGTTAGGAGAGGGGAAATGTTATTTAAGAGATGGACACTTTGCTTTGCAAATGTGGCCAGGTTTGGTTTAAAGGATAGCCAAATTAGGTGAACTTTGGCTAAAATTGAAATAATTTTAAGGAATTAGGATAGAATTGAAATAGAGATGAATTAATCAAAATCAATTCTTGAGCTTGTTTAATTCAAACAACTTGAAAAATTATTATGTTAAAGCATAATTATTTCCTTTAAAATATGAAATTAATTATTCAATTAATCTCTTATTTTAAAATGATTTGGAGAAAATTAAGCATTTTCAACTTTAAAAGGATTTTCTTATGAAATTAAATTTTAAAATAGTTTCTTAAGTAAACTTATGTAAATTCCACACAATTAAATATGAAAAATATAAATTCTTACTCAAAACTATTATAAAGCTGATTTGAAAAATATTTTACCCTTTTTACAAAATAATTATTTCAAAACTGTTTAAAATTTGCAAAAGGCTCAAAATTAATTTGTAATGTGGAGGGTAAAAATTGGGTGTCAACAACTGCCCCTCCCTTTGGTTAGGGTGTATGTAAGGAACTCTGGGTAAAAGTAATTGATGTTCCCAATTTTATCCGACCACAAATTCATCTTCAGAAAGCAGTTGGTCCTAGCGCGATTTTTTAGGGATTATGGCCGAACTCTGGTATCGAGTTTCCTATATATTTCAGGCTACATGAGAATTCAGTTCACTTGTAATTCAAGATGCTTGATTTTACGCACGAGTTTTAGAAGAGTTCAAAGTTATCCCGATTTTAAATTAAGGAGAGACCAGAAAGCCAAGGAGTAAGAGGATTAGGGGGAGTTAGGAATGCGGCCGAGTTTTCAACACAGAGCCCGCCTACATATCCCAAGACTCAGGGAATCAAGCTGCTTGTAGTTTGACTCAATCGGTAGAAAAGGTAATCTTTATGTTAAGATAACCTTTGGCTCGGGATGAGTGACAAATAATTGAGTCATTGAAAAGAGGCTTGCAACCTCTTAACCATGAATGTGGTGCAATTCACACCCATAGGTAAGATTTTACCTGGACCTAATTTACAAAGCTCGAGGGGTTTGTCACCCGGATTTGAAGAGAAGGAATATTGCTTCCAGTGCGAGTTCAGAAAGTACTCTGGATGCGAAACTAAGACCCAACGATAGGAAATACCCACATGCATTCTTATAGGTGTGTGGTTTGATAGTGGTGGAAGTCGTTCCTCAGCTCGTGTCCAAAGAGTTTGAAATTCCTCTTTGAACTAAGTCCCAGTTCGCTGCTAAGAAAAAGTTCCACATTGTGATGCATCCTTTTTGGCATAGTTCGTACTTGTGGTTTTATTTTGAGAATTTCATGCTTCTCGGATACTCTCCACAATATATCAAAACAAAATTATTAGTGGTAAGGTAATTCTATTTGGAGAGATATCTTCTTGCCATACCTCATCCTTGAATTATGTTCGAATCTCGTGCTATGATGTTCTTTTGACGTGTTTTGTACTTGTTGTTTTGGTTCAAGATTTTCATCCTCTCGGATGCTCTCAGTAATATTTTGAAACAAAAGATTGTTAGTAGAAAAAGCAGTTTGATAAGGATAGATAACGTGTGTACCTCATTTATGCATCTGTTGTTTCTTGAAGAAGATGCCCTTTTTTTCTGTCCCCGTCATAGGAAATAACAACTCTCATGATAAGTAGACATTATAGCTTTTGTAGCCATCAGATAGGATTGCCTTTGTGGCGGTTGGACGCGATGATATTTGAACATGACGACCTTCTTGGCTGTCGAATGTGACAATTCTTCATATGCAATGACCTTCTTGGCCATCGAATATGAAGATCCCTGTGACCACTTGTAATAGTCTCCTATATGATATCCTTCTTGGTTATCAGTGACAATCTTTGCGTACGACCTCGGGTAAGTCTTGCGAATCATATGTATCGATGCAACTTATAGATATCCCTTAAATTGTCAAGCTTCAAGTAATCTCGCACATCATCTGACTTTGGATGGAGGCAACTTACAGATGTCCCTTGAATTGTCAGCTTCTGAGTATTCTTGCACATCATCCGACTTTGGATAGAGATGGCTTACAAATAACTTTTCAAATTTTCAGCTTTTGGGTAATCCTACACTTTTATCCAATTTTGGATGTAACGCGACTTACATATTTCCCTTGAATTGTTAGTCTTTGGGTAGTCCTGCATAATATCAACGTGGATATGTCATGGCTTATTGATAACCCTCAGATTGTCAATTTTTGATAGTCTTGTACTTTTATCCAATTTCGGATATTATTGTGACTTGCAAATTACCTTTGACCTGTCAACTCTTGGGTGATCTTGCATACTATTCGGCTTCAGATATCGCTGCATCTTATAGATAACTTCTGGTCTGTCAAGTTTGAGAAATCTTGCACACTATCTGGTTTCAGTCATCATTGTGGCTTACATACGACTTTTGGCCTACCAGTCTTAGAAAATCCAGTTCATCATTCGATTTTGGATAGCGTCTAATAGATCTCCCTCGGATAATATGCATTCTTCAAATGTTCCAGCAGGCGTCATTTGATTTTTGGGGTGACAAAAGCCTTTGTCACATGATCAAATATAGATGCCTCTTCCGAACATACGATTATCCTTAACGTCAAACTTCACCATCTTACGCGATATTGGATAAAAATATGTTCAATGCCAGACTCTGTCATCTTTGCATGATAATGAGTATGCATGCATGAATATTCTCAACGTCAGACTCTGTTGTATCCACGCTATATTGTATACAAATGCTCTTGGGTCAATCCTGCACATCAAATATGACTTAGGGATGCCTATGGATGTCATCCTCTTTAAAACTGGCCAGTAGAGGGAAATAATCTTTGCAGCAAATGTGTATCTGCGGTATTTGATGATGATGGTCATCGTGACATAGTCCTCGTGACATAGTCCTCGTGACATGGTTCTCACGACATGGTCCTTGCAATATGGTCCTCGTGACAGGGTCCACATGACATGATTCCTGTGATATAATGCCATACAAAACAATGCACCATGATATAATATGATGCAATACGATATGACATATATGATGCAATATAATAAGATTCCATGTATTGCAGTATGATGAAATGCGGTGCAATGCAGTATGATACAATGCGACATGATGCAATATAAATGCATAGTGTAATGTAATATAGTGTTGTATGATGCAACGGCCCATAGGGTAGTTATAGAGAACATCACCTCCACCTTTGTTGATGCATTGGCTTCTACTTCTGTACCCGCTCTCAAGGTAAACATTTAGCAACCATAGCATTGTTCTTACTGGCTATCGCAGTTAGTATCTAGTAAAGTTTAAAAAGAAAGCATTCACAACGATAATAAAAAATAACTTTGTTTCTAATCATCACACTCTTCTCGAGGTGGTCAGACAAACAATGGGTTATTTTGTAAATAAATGGTTGAACCCGTATCTGAGGACAACTATAAATGCCGCATTTGAACACTGTATGTTCATTGTAATCCCTGATTCACTGGGATTCGAGAAGGACATCATCGATTTCTCATCCGATGGTCCATTGGGTTTTCATGTCAGCACATTGACTCTTTTGTGTGTACCACTTTCAAACATCACGCATTGGTTGTGATCCCTAATCTGCTTGGAAATTTGCGAATGTTGTTGTGCTCTCCTTATCTTGTAGTTCCTGCAAATCACAAGAAGATTCGTCAGTTCTAGGAATCTTTATTTCTTTTGATTTCTTACCAGTACTTTGGCTTTTCTCGACGATCTTAAAAGTTCGACATCATTGTATTGATTTAAACCCATCGGACAATGAGGGACTTTTGTCAATCCTTAACGCTTCTTAGGATAACCTGCATCTACAGAAAAAATTGTTAGTTTTTGGCAAAACTTGATCTGTGTCGACCTTCTTCGATCTTATACTCCTTGCTTTGTCATCTCTGGATATTTGCTACCTTTAGGCATTTGTCACCCTCGACTGCCCGTGTCACAGTTGATGTAAGACAAAGTCAAATTTATAAAGGAGCGAATTAACTTGTAAAATCTTTTCAAAGAATAGTTTTTGAAAGTATTGATTTTGAAGCAATGGCTTAGGAAAATCTATGCCAATTGGTCATGTCATGCACTAGCTCAACGAATGTCTTTCACTTCGAGGCCTTGACATAGGTGACATGTTGTTGGCGAGCTTTGGAGATGCTTCATCATCCTAGTTAGGGGATTTGGAAATGGTCTTTCGAGAAATCTGTCATGGCTGAGAATTAATCCACCTCAGATTTTGTCACAACTGGGGATTTCTGAAGTAGACTCTGATCTCCTGGTGTCGAGGAATTTTTGGAGTTTATTTTTTTGAACTCTCTAATGAAGCTTGGTAAAAATTTTGAGGTCTTCCTCAAAATTTCTGCCTCAGTTGAAGGTTTCGTGATGAATTTCATCCTGCTGATAAGAAATTTGACAGTCTGTGGGGATTATGAGATCTTTTTCTCAAAATTCACTTCAGTTGCTCTTTGGTGCAATTTGAATTCTGATTTTTTGGAGAATGATCTTTGCCTTATGAATTTTTGAGATTCCTTTCTCGAAAATTCTGCCCCAGTTTCCATTTCCTGGAGTAATATGACTGAGTCGTTGTGGCGCCTATGCAACCCGTTGAAGCACGAATCAGGTCAAACATAGTTCCCACAATCGAGAAGATTGAAAATAAATAAAGGGGTGACCAAAGCCGACAAAGGCCACCTATGTATCTCATTCTTGAGAACTCAGGTCATAACGTAGTTTAAGATAAAGAAGGGGAAAGATAGATTTTCCTAAGGGGTTGACCGAAGCCGACACAGGCCACCTACGTATCTCATTCTTGAGAATTCAGGTCAAACGTTGTTCGTACAAAGAGGAAAAGGGAAACTTTAAGCTATTACAAAGCACAAAAATGATTACAATAAGAAAACGTGATTACATGGAAAGAAATAAAAGGAAAAGAAACCATCTTCAGGCGTAGTATCTTTTCATGGCATCGGAGTTGATTGGCTTGGGCCATACTTGGCCATCCATCTTGGACAAGATCAAGGCTCCTCTAGATAGCACTTTGTGGATGATATATGATCCTTGCCAATTTAGTGAAAACTTTCCCTAGTGCTTAGCTAGAGGGAGGCAGGGATTAGTTATCCAATCTCTAGATTGAATGTGAATTGACCAATAACTTTTGGGAGATGATTTTTGTGCTTATTCCTGTCCTATTATTGTAGGACCAGTAAAAAATACACCGATATATGGCTTGAGCAGACTGATAAATTCTTTCTTTTGCACCTTGTTCAAATGAGCACCGGTGCTGATTTCTTTGACTTAACCGTCGTCTCCTAGATTAACTACCTTAATATCTTCTAGGTAGGGACTTTCCTGGTTCTCAAAATCCTTTGACTCTTTGGTTAGTCATTCAAGGACCATGATTTCATGCTCTTCATTTCCAAGTTCATTCAGCTTTTGACATGACATGACATTGGAAGGTTTTGAGGTATTATTAATGAAATCATAAGCAAAACAAGTTAGATAATGACAAGCAGATATATAGAAAAGTTTTTACAATAAGGGAGGCTTTTCATTGAAATAGGAAATATTTATAAACTACGGCTATGAATTGCACGAGTGTAAATCTGTGCCTTTTGGAAAATAGTAAAGACAACACAAGGAAATTAAAGACATAAAGGGTGGGTCACGAGCCTTATCCGGATCATCACTGATTTTCATAAAAATAAAGCCTTTTGTCTACCCACACAAATGGAGAGTCATAAGAAGAGTAGAGGACCAATTCTGCATTGGCCTGGCATCCTTGATCATGGATGCTTTGGGGACTTCTGCTATTATGGCATCACATTTCTCGAACAGATCTCCTATTCCATCCGCTAAACCGTTACTTGGGGGACCAATTCGTACCGGGAATGACTAGTTTAGATGAGGTAGCAACTTTGGAAATCCTGACTGCTATTTTTTTGGTTTTTGTCTTGTCTTCTTGGAGTACATACCCTAGTCCGTGCTTGGACAATTGTCTTGAGAGCCTTATCGGCTCGATTATACCATTATAATTCTTGCCCAGTCCAAAACCTGGTTTGAATCCTCTTTTTAATGTTGTAGTTGCGAGCATCTTGTGAATTAGCAGCATCGACACTTGTGGTGCGAGATCCTCTCCGGTGGCATTGACAATCTCTATGGTGTAAAAGTTGCTCCCTTTCAAAACTTTTTCGATTACGGGGATACAACCATTAGGATGGCTCAAATGACTCCCCTCACTATGAATGACCACCTCCTGATCTTCCCAGACTAATTTCACGATTTGATGAAGGGTTGATGGTACAGCGCTGGCCTTCTGGATCCATGGTCCCCGAAGGAGCAACCTATAATTGGCAGTTATGTCAATGACTTAGAACTCGGTGTGGAACTCAATGGGTCCCATTTGGATGTCTAAACTGACTTTTCCAATAGTGTCCCTTTGACCCCCATCGAAGGCTTTCACATTGATCCTGCTCTGGCAAACCTTTCCCAAATCATAGTATAGTTGAGTAAGCATAGACAATGGACAAATGTTCAGACCTGAACCATCGTTAATCAGAACCTTGTTCATAATCTTTTCTTGACATATAACACTAACGTGAAGGGCCTTATTGTGCATTAACCCTTCGAAGGGTAATTTAGCGATACTAAAAGTAGCTACACCCTTTTCCAGCACTTCTTATTTCTTAGGACTAACTGGCACTATCGACTTGCTCACCGTCCATTCTTTGTCAGCATCTATCATGTTAATCGTGGCTCCTCCGTGATTCAGGAGTTGGTTGTTATTAACATTTAGCGGTGCTTTCTGCAGTGTGACCACCCTTTGATCAACTAAATCTTGAATTTTGTGTCTCAAGTCAATGAAATCTTAGGTATCATGTCCGACTCCTCCGAAATGACAAGCACAATGTCGATCAACCCTAAAGAAATGAGAGTCAGTATTGCCTGGTTTGGTTTGAATAGGCTAAATAAACCCGACAGTCTTCAATCTCTCATACAGCTGAGTTTTGGTTTCGGCTAGTTGGGTAAAAGTTTGAGGAACTTTATTTTCCAAATTTGGACGAGGGAGATTAGCATTGGCGGGAGAGGGAACTTGGCGATTATTCTAGTTCTAGGGAGCCTTTTGATACACTTGGAAGGTTTGGGGAGGAGTTTGGAAAGTGCATATTTAGTTGTGGAGCTTGGTATATGGGCTGAGTATAGAATACTGGTTGAGGATTTTGTGGAGCTGGGGGAGGGGTTGTTGGAACAAGTGATTTTTTATAGTTGGCTCCGAATGTTTTTTTTGGTCTCGTGCTCAGACTAGAGGATACCAAAGACACCTCCTCTCTTTTTTTGGGAGAATCTTGCCGATCCCGAGGATGCTGAGGCCTTGGTAATCTTTCCACTTTGAAGGCCTTTCTCAACAATTTCACCAATCTTAACTAGGTCGGCAAACTTAGCTTTAACCGCCGATATTATTTTGTTGTAGAACTCCGATTCTTGAGAGCCCATAAACACCGCACTAATCTCCTCTTCGATCATGGAAGGCTGGACTTTTGCCGCTTTCTTTCTCCACCGATAGGCGTAATCTCGAAAGCCCTTATTTGATTTCTGCCTGATACGACCCAGAGAGTATCGATCCGGAATAACTTCTACATTGTATGCAAATCTTTGAGCAAAGTCTCTGGCCAGATCACTCCATCTAGACCACTTTTTTAACTCATGAGTAGTGAACCACTCCAAAGCTTCCCCATTCAAACTCCGGCTGAACAGCCTCATCAGCAAGGCTTCGTTCTTCCTTGCGCCGACCATTTGGTCGCAATAGCTTCTCAAGTTAGCCTCAGGGTTCCCAACACCATTGAAGGTCCCGAATTTTGGGGTTTTGAATCCATCCGGCAGATCCAACTCCGGGTGAATGCAAAGGTCATCATAATCATATCCCTTCTCATAAGATGAACCTTGGGATTCTCTGATCCTAGATATTTCCTCTTTCATCTGTGCCATGTCATGATCACGCTTTTTCTCCGTGGACCTCAACTCCTTCTCCATTTTCTCATAGTGGTCAAGCTCGGGGCTTTCTGGGAGGGTGATATATGGCTCTACCATAGGATGAAAAGTAGTAGGTGGCATATTCTGGACGGATGGATACTGGACATGTGGGGTGGTATTTGGGTATGTGGGGGTATAGTTATGTGGGTTAGTGACATTGGGATGGTTATTCTGGAAGTTGTAGGTATTTGGGTTGTTACTTTGGTTAGTGCACTGGATAGGGGGAGTATGAATTTGGTATAAGGATCCGATATGGGAAGGATTATTGGAGATAGGTTTGTTGGAAGGTCTAGGTCTAGAGGCAGGAGGGATATCTCTTGGAAGATTTTCGGTTAACGGGGAATTGAGTGGAGGAATTTGGAGAGGGTTTTGGGAGTTGCCCAGAGTTGGGGTATTAGCGGCAATAGCCAAGCTCGCCATATCCTTTGCTTTCTGCACCTTTTCTTACATCTTCATTAGCTTCCTTTCAAGCTCTTCAATCATCTCACTTTGTTCAGTGATAACATTGTCTTTCATGGCCAAATCATTCTCATCCTCACTATCAGTCATTTTGCCCTTAGAAAAGTGATGGTTAGAGGGGGAATCTGTGTGAGCCTTTGAGCGGGTGAAGTAAGGATGTTCGGCCAGTTTTGTCAACAAAGATCAGTTTCTATTACCTTTTGAATAAAAATAACTCAAAGGCAAATAAATCAGATTCCATTAGTGGTAAACAACACAAGATATCTAACTGAAAATAAATACATAAAGTTGCTCTTCGTCAAGGCAAATTTATCTACGGGTAATTATTGACTCAAGGATTTAATTGACAGGAATTTGCCCATCAATTCTGTATAAATAGATTTCATCAGGAAAGTCGACTTGCTGAGTCCTCGTCTTCTGATACTTTGTCTGTTGCGCTTCCAAATTCTTTGGCACTTTTCTCAAAGTGGGGGAAATGGAAATTTCTTAAAGATAGGGGCCGGGCCTTGAAAGGCTGCCTATGTATCTCACGAAGGAGAATTTAGGCCCTACGTAGTTCAAATTGGTAAGTAAACTTTAGAGGTTTTGTGAAAAGAGGGTTTAGGATTTTTCCGAGAAACTTGAAAACTTGGAGTATTTTTTATCGGACTTTGTGTGGTGAGTTTATATTTTCTGCTTACGGTGTTCTAAAAATTTTGAAAATAAAAGTGGATCAATTCATCCTTAATTCGGGCAACACACGTTGCACATAAGGCAGTTATATCACCTGACAATTTATAGCGCGTCCTATATAGATATGTGATCTTTTTATGCCAAAGATAAGCCTAACGAATGGAAGGACATGTATGTCATTTATAAAACGTTCCCTTGCCCTAAAAATATAATATATACAAATTGATAAATCGAATGAGGATACATAATAAGGGAAAGAGATGTACATTGAATATCAATTCCACGCAGGGGTACAATCCTAAACTAGGCCGCCGTGGCTGGTCCTTCATTCTCAAACTTCTTGTACTTCTTGCAAATTCCAAATCCTTTTTTGATGACAATCTTCAAAATAAAAGACTATCTAAATACATCCCAACCCCGAGGGACAATGGTTCATAACATTCGACATCACATCCTTCAATTAACCACATAAGGGTTGATTGTTCTTTCAGGCCGTGGGCGCTTTCGAACACAAGGTGGTCTTACTAATGGACTTAATATCTCTTGGATATTAAGACATCTTAGGTCAATGCTTATTTTTGGAATTTGATTTCACTCTATCCTAGGTTGACTAGAATTGGTTTATTTGAAAAGGACCAGGAACCCGGGCGAACAACCACGGGCTAAAACAACAAGTGACCGTTAACCGACCGCGGGTCAACTACTTTACTTGTTTGTTTTGAGAAATTGGTTTTTTAGTGAAGGATGACTGCAAATACTTGCATAATCACCCTTTTTACCCCTAATGCAATCTAATGTTTTTCCAAGAGAGGCGGAATATTCCATGAACAATTTATATTTTGTGAAAAGTAAACAAATAAGAAAAGCGATAAAAACTACTAATTATTACAATTCTGAATAGTTAGTCAAATGGAGTTAGTAAAAATAATAAGGTTAGAACCTAGTTGAAATGTTCCCAGCAGATTCGTCATTTCTGTTTTCGGGAATAATGGTTTGTTTGGCTTGAAAAATCATTTTGAAAATCAGGTTGAAGTTTCAAAACAATTTTAAGTAAAAGAAAGAGTCGCCACTTAATTTAATTTAAGGAAAAACTAAGAAAATCCTTTTAAAAATTCTAAAGTTAAAAACAGATACAACTTTAAAATTTTAGAAATTAAGGGTAAGCGGTTCTTATTAATATCCCGAGAAGGTTTTTAAAAGCACTCGGGATATCCACTAAATCGTGGTTATCCGGTCTTGTTAAAAACAAACTCATTTGACTAATTTTTTTAAAAAAAATATTTATTTTTGGAGAATATGAAAATTACAACTTGATTAAAACTAAATAAAAATTCTAAAATTTTGGTAATCAATAGGAAAAGATAGCAAAATCATTTGAAGAAAACAGTACGTATTTTTTCGTGTATACAAATTTGATAAGTAAATGTTAGCACCAGAAATAACAACTCTTTTAGGAAAATTTCAACTAAGTTGCCAGTCCAAGTTAGTTACAAATAATTCTACCTAACAAAATACAAAGAGTAAAAAAAAGGGAAGAAATTAAGCCTTGAGCTTAATAATTTGGACTTTAGTCCAACACCTGTCCTAAGCTAAATTTTTGGAGCTTTGCGGCCCACTTTTGCTGCCATATTCAGATTTTTAGTCCAAAGTCCTCCAAGTTTTAGCCCATTTGGGCCGTTAATGCTGCTCTTAATGGACTTGGGTACATTTTCTCCAAATTTACAGCCCATTTTGGGCTATTACTGCTGTTGTTTTGTTCATAGACCCTAGCCTATTTTTCATTATCTCTTCAACCAGTAACTGTAGTTGGCGGACTGAGTCGATAGAGGATGAGGTATTGGGCCACAGCCCAACGAAAATGCGAAGGAGGTTGGAGGAGTCCAAATTTGGACTCGATATTGTCACGCACCAAGGATAAGGAGAAGGATTAGAATTTATTCAAGAGTCAATTTCCAATATCTCAATCTAAGTAAATTAGACAAAAACCACGAAACACCGAAATAAAATATATTATCTACAAAACTGAACATTCAAAAGATTGTTCATTCACAGCATACAAATGAAGGCATAAACAACACTAAACAGGGGAAAAACGTTTACTCTTGTTCAATTTTTTCTTAATGAAAAGGGTGATATGACGCTTAAAACGGGTAGATCAACTTACGACTCCAACTGAGCAAGCAAGAAGTATAATGAAGAGCGACTAGTCATGACAATCTAGATTTTCAATCAAATTTAAACTCAACACTCTTTGTTCCATAAAACTTAAGCATACCATGAGCCATATAATTGACATTTTAACCCAACTAATACGGAGAGCAAATAGGACTGATGAGGAAATTGCATATGAACTTTATGAAAAGAATTAGTTAGTCCAAAGACTTAACACTTCACATTACTACTTTATATCCATACTGGTCATGAGATAAAGTATTTAAAGCTATATTTCAAGACTCAAGATGAACGAACTTATTCAATTTTAAGGCAAGAAAAAGAGGTTTTAGCCTTTAGACATGATTCAGATAAATGCAAGAACAAATTATCTTGACAGATTTAAGCATGCCAGATTTTTTGATGAAACTTAGCATCTAATACATCTTTAAAAGAGCAACCTCTACTCAATGAAATTAGACATGCCATATAAGGGAAGAACGGAAAGGCATGATGACTAGCAGAGCTTATTGCATTTAAAGTTCAGCTTTTATCCTAACAGACACATTCACGTTTTAGAAATAAAGAGAAGGTTTGTGCAATTAGACATGGTTCAAGTGAGAAGAAACCTAAATCATTATCGAATTAACTAAAAGAAGTGAGACTTTGAACATGAGGAGTGTGAAATATACATCATAGACCACCAAGCAGACTTTTATGAAATTAGGTCAGACCAAACGGATCAGCCCAAGTTCATACATTTGCATATTCATAGAAAAATAAAACCAGCCGACTATGGAGAAAACAAACGAAATCAGCCTTATAATGCTTGACCAATTAGTTCTTTGAGTGGAGATTCTTATACAAACACAAGAACAACACGTATAGGAACACATAACCGATCATAAAACAGTGAACACGATCAACAGAGATTTCCAGAATTTAGACTTTGACAACATCTTCACAAAAATTTTGACAAAATAAACTTAGTACCTCATTTTTATAACAACAGGATAATTTTAAGCTCCTTATAGACAATAAAGCAAGCAACATACTAAAGTTTACACAGGAAGCAGTTCTTACGATGAGAAGAAACTGTGAGAAAAAAGATAAAACAAAAAAACACCAACACTTTAATACTCGACAATGACTTCAAATAAACAAATTCTAAGCATTCATTCGTGATTTCTCATCATTAAATCAAACAAGACCAGTCAGAAAACCACCCTAGATTTTAATAAGAAAGTAAAACAAAAGAGAGTTGAACGGAGAGGTTACCTATTCTTGGGCAGCGACTGGGTTCTAACGAGATTTTTCGTAAACAACCTTTAACCACTGGAACTTAGCTTTGTTTCACCAGAAGAACACGAATTTTTAGGGCTTATATCTCTGAAACTTTCAATTTCTTTGACGGGTTTAGATAGTGGTTCTCCAAAGAAACCCAAAAAATCAAAAGCCAGCCCCTATTCCTCAATCTTAGAGGGGTTTCTATAGGGGAAATTTAGGGTAGAAATGGGGGGAAAACAAAGGGTGTTTCTGAGAAATTAGCTTGTTTTTCTTTTCGAATTTGAACTCGATTTCCTTGAGGAAGAAGGATCTGAAGCCAAGTATTGTACTATTTAGTACGAATTCAAGGTGATTTCGCCATTATTTTGGGGGATAAGAACATTGGAGAGGCCAGCTGTCCTATTGTAGAACCTTCGTGGTTCTTCCAGCTAGCAAACGTGAGAAAACAAAGGTTTTTGATGGAATTTTTTGGATGGAGTTTGGGAATTTGAGCGATTTGGTGTCGTTTGTTGTTGTTGTTGCTCGTCGTTAGAGCTGCATCGTTAGGGTTTCATCTGGTTTCCATGAGAAACAAATGAAGAAGATGAAGTACAAAGGGGGAGGTGGTGAGTTGTATGAGGCGTGTTACTCGTACAATGCATTCTTTCAGGGGAAAGGGAGAGAGTGAAGACACGAGAGTATATTTTTGTAATGACCCTTCCGGTTATTTCCACGTATACGTTTTCCTTGTACCGTTAGAGCTTGTTTGTAGCGGCCCCAAGTTATTTAAGGCTTGTCGGGACTGGTAGTTCAGTGTCGGGGCCATTTTTTTGGTCGTATGATAAGTTTTGATGTCAAGCAAGCCAGCAAAAGTTATCGTAAGTTTCTTTAATAAATTTTCTGAACTTTGGGTAAAATGTCCCAGAGCTTTTCTCTTAATAAATAAAGAGTTAGAAGTCCCCGAAATATGAAATCGAAGGTCTACGAGTATAGTTTCCAACGCACAAAACCGCACGTCCAACAGATCTCGAAGTAAAAGGTTATGACTGTTTTACCGCGGACTATCTGGCAGAAACCGGGTCGCGAATCGGGTCACGAACCAGGTCGGGTCAAAATCGATTTAAAGCCTCAACTTCACATTTTAAAATGCCATTTCAGTTCCAAAACAGTGAGAAAACATAAGGGAGGGTTCCAAGAGAGTTCTTGAGTCTCAAAATCGTGCGATGGTGAATTGCGAACCTAAATTTAAGAATTTTATTAGAATCGCGCGTATATTTGAAAATATTTTATTTTTAAGTTATAGTTTTTATTATCTTTTTTTAAAGTATTTTAAAGGTCTATGAAAAATACTTTTATTATGATATAATTGGGTATGTACTTATTTTATAAGGTTTGTATACATTGTAATATTTTAACGGAAATTGTAAATTTAGTTATGTTAAAAATTATTATTATAATATAGTAGGTTTTATTGGAAATGATTTTCTATTAGTTATGGTATATTTAAAAAGTCATATATATTTTACCACGAACCTATGCAATACCCGAATACTTACATAACGGGATAAAACCATTTTGTTTTTAATAATTGTATTGCCACCTCCATTCCACGTGGAGGTGGAGGAAGTGGCCAGCAAAACTAAGGGTGAAAGGTGGCATCATATTATCATGTTTTTAATGTTAATCCTTAAAAGGTTATAAATTAACCCACTATTTGTTTGCTGTACATATACATATGTATATTTTACTAACTTTAACAAAAGGGTTACTTAAGATTAGTTCAAATACCTTGCTGCTTATTCACGTTCAAAAGAATTTTTGGGGAGAAAATATGTTGGGCGGTTTCTTTAATCCCTGACAGAAAAATTTATTATCTACGTAAAGTTATTCCAGCTCGAGTTCAAGTTTGATTTTGTTTTGGAGCTTTTCAGAGAGGTCCGAGCTCAGAAATCATTGTTCTTAAGCAGCTTGTCATCGGACGACAGGTAGGTTATGGTTTAAAATCCCTAGACTTAGCATATATCGGATAAAATTGTACTAGCTGGCATCATTGGGTTGGATTATTAGGTTGGTACCACAGACCTCGACCGCTTTATTCATGTCCGCCTACTTTTGTTCCTCCGTTGCTTGTAGTACTTGCCGATATATTTTATTTACCCTTGTAGTCCCGTGAGACCTTGTTGACTCTGGAACATAGAAGGTGGGATTTTGGGAATGTCCGCGAGTCCCGGGCATATAATTATCCTTCTAGGCTGTTTATGCTTGTTGAGTAGCTGTGGGCCTGTACAGGGTCGATAGGTTGATTGTGAGCTGCTGGGCAGCTATTGTGTGTGATCATACCGTTTCCATGCATATAAAGAGGTTTTATTCATGTTTTACTATGGTTTGGGCTTCGGGCCTACTAACAATATTTTCTAAACCTTGCATGGCCCCGGGGGCCCCTTTTTGATGAAAATGAATTGGAAATAGTTTGATCTAACTTGTGAATATTCTTGGGTAAAAGAAAGTAAAATTATGATTTAAATCATCAGTTTTACGATTAACGCTAGACTCGGCAGGGCCGTGGTGCTAGTTGAGTTTTCTTGCTACTTGAGATGATTTTTAGCCTCGGTCAGACCGAGCACATGAGATGACTTTCTACTGTTTAGACCTGGTTATGCCCGGGCACCCTTGGAGGGGTTTTTGATATATTTTCCTACTAATTTAGTCCTGGACAGGGTCTGGGCATGCATATTAGAGACTGGGTCTCTATCTTGAAACCGAACTTGCTTCCGGACGACATGTTTTGATACTGAGTTTAGTATGGGGTCAGGGACCTCCATGGACCTTGCCATCCGGGCCTGGGGCTGCGGGCTGCGGGCTGCGTGTGTCGGAGGAAGGGTATACGGTGGAGTAGAGGTATACGGGCAGTGTCCTTCCATGGAACCTACCTGCTGGGCCGGATCGGCACCGGAGGAGGTACATACAGGGATACTATTTCACTTGAGATCTTCATGCATCATATCATTCATTGTTTGAGGCTCCACCCTTGTTTGTTGTTTGTTGATTATACGCTTCGGTAGTATGGGATGCCGGAGGGTTTGTTTTCACTTTTTTGTGTTCCTCGGTTGTATGGGCGGCCGGGGGACTGTAGGTAGACTCTTGCTATTTACTTGTAGAATTGTTCCCTGTTACGGTTAAGTATGAAATTGGTTATTGCTAAACTGTTAGTTTCTGGATTTGAGATTGATATGATTAGTTGAGTTGATTCATGTCTCTGAGCATGCCTATCATTACTCTTTCCCTCTTCTTACACTTGAGGTTTACCGGTATACCGTCATTTCATAAACTTATTATGTATACACGTTTTAGCGTTCTTATTTTTTTTTTTTTCTTTTTTTTTTTTTTTGCCCAAGGACCCCAGGTGCGTTATTTCTTACTTTCACCTGTGCTATGGTGTTGTTATTCTGCTTCCTAGCCCGCACAATGTGTTCTGTTTTGATTTCCCCTCTGGCGGTAGTTCTTGTTGTACCTTTCGTTGAAGTTTCTAATGACTGCTTGCTTCTATTCTTTCTGTTACTACACTTTTATCTTATATGTGCCCAGTCGGCCTATGATACCTACTGGGTACCTTATGCTTCGCATTTGGTGCTCACCCCTACCCCCTGCATCTTTGGGTGCAGATCCTAGCGTGGGCCATCGCCGTTAGATCGCTGTAAGTCGTGCTTGGAGATCTGTTGGGGATTACTTCAGACTGAGGGTGAGCTCTTGGCGATCGGAGCTTAGCTTTAGTTTATCTTTTGCTTCATGTACTCTATTACCATTCAGAGACATCTGTATATATATTGTTTTGGATCGTTTGCACTCCATGTATCTAGTTTTGGCTCTATACTATGATACCAGGTCTTGAGGTTTGGTTTAGTTTCCGCATATGTATATATATACCCCTGTTATCTATTCTCCTCATCTTACTCTCTTACTTTTGCTTATTAAACTATTCTCCCGCTTATTTGTTAGATAGTAGCCCATTACTAACTGTCCTGGGCTACGGGAATTGGTTCGCCTACTGGGGGGTTGTAGGTGCCATCATGACCGAGAAATCGGATCGTGACAATTTTGGGGAAAATATATGTGTGTATATGTTGTATAAGCAGATGAGGGAATATAGGGTTTGGGCCGGGTTTAAGCGGGTCAGGAGAAAATGGAGATGTGGGCTGGAGGAAATTATTGGGCCAATATTGGTTGAAACAAAGAGGGTTAGGAGAGGGGAAATGTTATTTGAGAGCAGGTTTGGTTTATAGGATAGCCATATTAGGTGAAATTCATCTAAAATTGAAATAGTTTTAAGGTATAAGGCTAGAATTGGAATAGAGATGAAATAATCAAAATCAATTCTTGAGCTTGTTTAATTCAAACGACCTGAAATAATTATTATGTTTAAAGCATAATTATTTCCTTTAAAATATGAAATTAATTATTCGATTAATCTCTTATTTTAAAATAATTTGGAGGAAATTAAGTATTTTCATCTTTAAAAGGATTTTCTTATGAAATTAAATTTTAAAATAGTTTTTTAAGTAAACTTATATAAATTTCACATAATTAAATATGAAAAATATAAATTCTTACTTAAAACTATTATAAAGTTGATTTGGAAAATATTTTACCCTTTTTACATAACAATTATTTCAAAACTGTTTAAAATTTGCAAAAGGCTCAAAGTTAATTTGTAATGTGAAGGGTAAAAATTGGGTGTCAATAGAGTCGGCACTAGCATCTCGGACATATGCTAGATGAGCCAAACACCCGCGAGAAATTAACTTCCTAGATCAAAAAAAAAAGTTGATCCCAAACGATGCGCGACTGACAGAACCATGCCACACAACCAGGGATACACCAGGCACGACTATGGTAATGGTCTTGGCATAACAATCCAAAATTGCTTGGTGAGAGGATAACCAGTCCATGCCCAGAATCACATCAAAATCTACCATATCAAGGATCAACATATCACCCCAAGTCTCTAGATCACCAACAAAAATCATACAAGACATCACAATTTGATCCACTACTAAAGAATATCCTACTGGGGTCGAAACAGATACATGCACAGATAGTGGCTCACTAGCCAACCAAACAAGGCATAAAGTAGGAAGATACATACAAACAAGTGGATCCAGGATCAAATAAAGCATAAGCTGGTCGACAACATACGAATATTGTACCTGTAATCACAACATCAGAGGCCTCTGCCTACGGCCTCTTAGGGACCACATAAAATTGACGATGACCACCACCTGACTGACTGCCATCCCTACCACCTGTCCTACCCCGTGGGCCACCACCTCTGCCCTGACCACCACTTCTTTGAGCCAATGGTTGAACTGTGCGGATATGCTGAGCCGGCTGAGCGGATGGCTGAACTGTACCCCGCTGGGGGCAATCTCTAGCATAGTGATCGACAACACCACAATCATAACAAGGGCCTGACGGCCTATATTGGCGAGATGAACTAGCAGAACCTGTATGGCCACTATGGCCTGATGCTTCAAAAGTTGCACCTCTCGATGACTGACCATTATAGCCCTGCTGGCTGCCCTGACCCTGCTCAAACTGAGACCCATCATAAGACTGAAGTAAAGCCTGAATCGATCGACAAGACTGACCCAAGTGCTGCTGCGGCTGATACCCTCGGCCCCACTGGCCTGAACCTTTACCACCATGACGAGAGCCAATGTAGCTACCTTGATGTTGAGGCCTCTTATCTCTGACCCCAGAGTCATGACGATGCAAATCCTCTATAGTACGAGCATAGTCTGCAATAGCCTGAAATAATCGACCACTAGCAACTAATATCTCAGCTGGCTCTCTAAACTCTGTCTGCAACCCCCAAACAAACCTATGAACTCTGTCAGGCTCGGTAGGCATGATCATGTCCCTAAATGGAGCAAGCTGGTGGAAACGAGTCTCATACTCCTATACAATCATGGAATGTTGCATAAGTCTAGTGAACTGCTCCCTCCGACGCTCTTTGTCGCTCTGTGGCAAGAACTTGGCCATGAAGGCCTCATAAAACTCAGACCAAGTCAACAAAGGTGACGAAGATGGCCTACAAGCAACTTGGGCCCTCCACCGCAACTTAGCTGGACCCTCCAACTGATAAGTAGTGTATCCAACACCGTGAGTCTCCAGTAAACCCAAATGGTGCAACATGTTCTCACAAGTAGTAGTGAAGTCATGTGGATCCTGACTAGAAGTACCAGTGAACCTCGGAGGTGCCAATCCCAGAAATCTACCCAACGCCTTCTGCTTCGTCTCTGTCATAGCTGGACGAGGAGCAAGAGGCTGTGTAACAGATGGAATCATAATAACCTCGATAGGTGCAGTAGCAGGTTGCGCTCCTGAACTCGGTGCAACTAGGACTGCCCCCTGAGCGAATGTATGTGCTACCCCAGCAGGGTAATCCCCGATCATACCCAGTAATTTTAGAAGTAGGCCCCGAATATCTGAAGACTGAGCTGGGGCTGATGCTGGCATTGAAGCTGATACTGGAGCTGGCAATGGAGCTGGTGGCACCTGGGATGTCCCCAGGTCCACATGCTGCTCAGGAATAAACTCGGGCTCATACTCTTTCTCTACTTGAAGCTCAGAGGTGTAACAGGTGCCACTGCTCGGGCACATCCTCGACCCCTACCTCTACAACCTCCCCGGCCCCTAGCTGGTGTTAGGGGTGCTCGAGTCAAAGGCTCACCCCCATCGGATGTTAAGGATCTCGTACGAACCATCTATATAATAATGAACTAGAACAAGTAAGATTTCAAGAAACTTTAAAGGTTACTACGTACGGTACAGAAGTAATAAGAGAGTCACATTTCCTAAGATGTCACTGTAGCCTCCTGAAGATTGAGTACGAACGTCTCCGCCCTGATCCGCAAGACTCTACTAAATATTGGCTCCTATACTGATGACACCGGTGAACCTACACTCTGATACTGAGCTGTCACGACCTGATTTCTCGGTCATGATGGCACCTACAACCCCCCCAGTAGGTGAACCAAACCCTGTAGCCTAGAATAATTAGTAATGGGTCACTAACTAACAGGTAAGCGGAAGAAAATGTAATATAAGCAAAAGCAAGGGATATACGACAAAGAAAAGAGACATCAGGAATATATATAGAAGCTAAAACCATCCTAAAACCTAGTATCAATAGTATAGAGTCAGAACTACATCAACAGAGTACAAGGGATCCAAAATAATATATACAAATGTCTCCGAGTAGTAAGAGAGTACATAATACAAAAGATAAACTAGAAGCTAAGCTCCAATAGCCAAGAGCTCACCCTCAGTCTGGGACGGTCCAAAATCTCCTCGCATGAGTCTCCACAAGCTAATAACGATGTCCCACACTAGGATCTACACCAGAAAATGCAGAGTGTAGTATGAGCACCAATTGCTAGGCAATAGGTACCCAGTAGGTACCATAGGCTGACTGGGCACATATAAGAAAAAGAGCAGTAATAAGCAGAACAGAAGCAAATAATCACAGAAAGCAACGAATAAGTACACAGAAGCTAGCACAGAAGGAATACAAATGGAAAACAACATATATGGCTAGCTACTAGAATATATATCACATGCATAAGTGAAAGAAAAAAGTAACGCACTTGGGATCCTCGCAATAACAATATATATAGGAGTTTTTAGAAAATAGGTGGTATACTGATAACCTCAAGTAAAGGAGAAAGAGGAAAGCAGAATAACGAAAGCATGCTCGAACACAGGAATAATAACTAAACCAAGCTACATAATACTAGTCTCAATATCCAGTTTCAATAAGGAATCAACATAAGGAATCATATCTCGAATAAGCAATAAGAAGTATACCTACAGTCCCAACGGGCGCCCACACACTCGAGGAACACAAACAAATAAAGAAAAACCCTCTGGCATCCCATACTACCAGAGAGTACACTCATCAAACAACAAACAAGGGTGGAACCTCACACAAATGAATGGCATGATGCATGATGAAACCTGGGTGGAATAGCAACCCTGCATGTACCTCCTCTAGTGCCTAAAATGTGCAGTAGGTAGGTTCCATAGAAGGACACTACCCGTATACCTCAACTCCACTATATACCCCTCCTCCGGCACATGTAGACCAAAGCCCTTGGTTTGGATCGGCAAGGTACATAAAGGTCCTCGACCGTATATTAATCTCAATCAAAAATCATCATCTGGAGTGGCTCCAGATCCAAGATAGTAGCCCGAAATCTCGAATATGCATGCCTAGACTCTACCCGGGTCTAAAATAGTGAAGTAAGTCTCAAAAACCCCATCAAGGGTGCCCGGACATAACCGGGTCTAAAACAGTAGTAAAATAGATCTGATGCTCCATCCAATCGAGTCTGGTATCATCTCAAATCAGTAAGAAGTCAATCTAGCACTAAGGCCCTGCCGAGTCTAGTAAAGGTAGGAAAAAAGTGTGATAAAAACCATTTTTTAATTGTTTTACCCCAAGAAGATCCACGTAAGTCAGTTCCAAACTGTCTTACAGTTATTCCAACCAAAAATAGGCACCTAGGGTCATGCAAAGTTTATAAAACCAATAATAGTGGGCCCGAAGCCAAAATCGTAGTAAAACATATGAAAAATCCCTTTATATGCATGAAAATGACATGCTCAATCACAAACAGCAGCCCAATGACTCACAATCAACCTATCGGCCCTGCACAAGCTCCAATAGCTCTACAACACTGATAACTAGCCTAAGATCATGATATTGTTGCCCGAGACTCATGGAAAATCCCATATAACCTACCATCTATCGTCCAGAGTCAATACAAGGTCACATAAGACCACAAGGGTAATAATATCATCAATAACAAATACTACAAACATCGGAGAAAGAAAATGAGTCGAACATGAAGAAGCGGTCAAGGTCTGTGGTACCAAGCTAATAAACTCGTCCCAAGGATGCCCATTAGTATAATTTTATCCTATATATGCAAAGTATAGGGAAGTTAAATCATAACCTACCTGTCATCTGTTGACAAACTACTGGAACAATGATATCCAAGACCGAACCACTTCGAGAAGCTCCAAATAGTAATCAAACTATCATAATCATAAACTAGGCATTAGGACAAGACCATCGATCGAGTTATCGAAATACAGGTCAAAAGCAAGCCCGCGGGGTCCATAATCCGAAATTAAAAATGGAAAGAAGCACGATGACCACAATAATACTAAGAAGACATGCTCCAAAATTAAGCAAATTTGGCCAAGGGAAAGGCTCAAAACAACCTGCTCAAGTAGGATTTTAAAAATGGAAATTCAAGAGGTAAATCCATAATTTAATCAAAAGTTACTTACCACAACGAGAGCAACGATCTAAGGAAGTGAAAACTCTGAATCCACGAGCATGCAATTTCTCAAGAGGCAGTTTCTACAAGAAATTTCCAACTTTGAGAATCAACAACAATGAAGGTTGTAACAATAGATAAGAAGTAAATTTTAAGGACGAAGAACTTACCCAATGACAAGGAAACATGATTTCTCGACAATTAATGAATTCCCCACGACTATGAACTGGTGGGAGCACTTTGGTAGAGAGAATTTCATGTTTAGAGTTGGGAAATTGAAGGAACAAAAGCTGGAAAATCGAAGGAGGAGGAATATAAACTGCTGGCATGTTGGTCAGCTGTCACGACCCAACTATCGGGCCGTGCGGGCACCTACTCTAATCTACCTAGATAGGAGAACCCTTACCACCCGAACCAACAGGAAAAGAAGAAAAGGAAATAACCATTAAGTAAGTCCCTTTTATACATGATAAATCCTTTTACAACATTTGGAAAATCTCTATACAACAACTTTCGAAAAATAACAACCTTTAGAACTTGCAAAAATTTACTAACAATGTAACACAACCTCCCCAGAACTTAGTCTAAACTGGTACAAGAGCTTCGACAAGATGAGATAATAACATAAGATGGACACAACTCCCACCGTAGAAGGAAGTAGGAGCTGCTGAAAGATTACCGTAATCCTAAACCTGTGAAACATCACCAACCCTGCAATCAGACTATACCCAAAAGGTATTGCAAGAGTAGAATCAGGACAAACACACGTACTGGTAGAAAATCATCGGCTGACCCAAATTTAATCCTACCATCATATAAAAATCAAGATAAAATGCACAAGGTAAATGTTTCACCCTTTTCAACATCTCTTTTATCAATCCCCCCTTTCGAAACTGACCTTCCTAACCTTTCGCTGCCAACTCCACCACCCTAACCTTAACCCTGATATCTAGGACTTCCCAAGTCTCACTCATAACTAGACTTCTCAAGTTGCCTTGTCGCCTAGACTTCCAAAGTCTCTCCTTAATCTTTACTCCAGTCAACTACCTTGACTAAATATCAAGACTTAATCTGGTCAACTTCCCCACCAAACTATTTATGCCCGTAGCCTTACCTACCATTGTCCAGACCTATCCAAGACCTCTAGGACAACTTTTCAACCTGTTTATATTAACCAGTAACTACACTCCAAACTCTCAGTCTTCCTCCTAATATACCAATCGTATAGTATCCTACCAACGACCATTGACACCTTTAATAAAAACAACAGAGTTACATCTAAATCCCCTTTTACATCACATAACCCGGACCCTCCAAGGATCCTCCATCCACACCTAAGTATTCAACAGACTACCCCGGTCTATATCAAGACCCACCCTTAGCTTATTAACCCCAACCATTCCTGACCACCATTAGTACACTTAATGACAATAATTATGAACTTATAACCTATTTTACATGGTCCGTACCCACCCAGATCCCACTAACACATCTAGGTGTTAACATGGAAAAACCCGGTCTACACCAAGACCAACTAATAATCAACATAATAATCCGGCCTACACCATGACCAAATGTAATAGCACAATTCATAAACACAGCCCGATCCACTCACGGAACCAAATCAATTACACAATGCAATGCAATAAGTAAACTCGTACTAGGTGTGGTACCCAAGTCAACTGTTAGTGTTATTCCGTACCAGGCGTGGTACCCGAGCCAACCGTTAGTATATCCCGTACCAGGAGTGTTACCCAAGACAACCGTTAGTATTTCCCATACCAGGCATGGTACCCGAGCCAACCAAATGTCAAACAATCCACAGTCACAAAAAATGAACAATCATCTTGTAAACCAACAAGCACAATACAACGTTCAATTTACCAAACTACTAAACATGACTATTAGACGTTTCTAATCATTCCCTAAGAAATGAATCTCATACAATTACTTAGATAAGAGTACTTAAACACACAAAGCATACAGGAAGCAAACCATCACCTACCCCATTCTGATTACACAATGAACCGTCCAATCCCGTCCGAAGGTTAACCCTGGTTCCCCCTTTTTTTAACATGCAATTAATTACATTTATTCCTGACCCTCTTCCTAGAACGAAATACAACCTGGTAAAACCTTTCCTAGCCTTAGAACAGAGCCAACAAATATCCTAATTATACCAACTAGTTCTGGAACTTCTGTTTGTTACACATCGTTAATTACCAACCCCTTTCTGGTTCCTCGAACCTCCCGATATTCTATTTCCCACATTTTCTATTAGCAAAACCACATAATTTAAGCAGTGCCTAGAATATCACAACATCATATCCCTATTCTACCATTTCCAAACTAATCCAACAAACCAACAACTTTCTCCAGACTCCGTGCCCAAAGGCCTAACCATGGATTCTCCCTTTATATCTATACAATAATAAGAAAATAAAAGCGGTCAATCTACTCTTAGAAGAAACCTAGCCTACTTGGATGCCAAGCAGCTGAAAGCATGCATTTTCAGCTCTGTGAAGGCGTTCCTGGCTGAACGATGGTCCTGGAATCCACTTTTCTGCATTCCTTCAACCATAGTCTTTCCTCCTTATAGTTCCCAAGTCTTGGAGCAACATAGAAGAGTTTTTGGAGAAACCCTCATATGTTTCTCAACTGAGGAGGAGCAATCTTTTAATAAAACTCATTTTGAGGCTACTGCCTTCCGTTGTTCCACTATAGAGGATGGCCTTTTGCCATGGCAGTTCTGCTATAGCAGATAAAATACCGCTATAGCAGAGTGACATCAGCTTGAATGATTTCCAAAAAATTGAAATTTTCCGTCACGTCACCCCACTTAATACCAAAAATATTTTGATTCGTTTTGAAATTTCATGACATCGTGGTTCCTGAAATAACTATGGATCTGGTTGTTACAACAGATACCAATTTACCTATTATTCATCCCTGAACGATCCGAAAAATCAAGAAAATGAAAAAAAACTAGCCCGGGACCCCACTGTCCCAAATGACAACGTAACTTACGAACCTTCGCAAATTTCTAACCTTCCGTCGATTAGTCATACTGATTTGAAGGAAATTTGATGATCCCATTCCCTCGAAGAATTTTTGAATTACCCAAAGGAAATTTACATGTGACCTTCCCGAGTACCCAAGAAATCCAGGGTCTCGGACAATGTCGGCGCAAGAGAATTTGAAAATACATGGGAGAACTTTCCTTTCCCAAAATGGATTTCCCTGCGCTATAGCGGATATTATTCTGCTATAGCGCTTTTGCTATGGTGGACTGTCAACCACTATAGCAGTTGACATTAGGTTGAAATAGGGGAAAAAGGGATTTCACCCCTCATTCTTCCCATATTCCTTTCGAAAATACCATATTATATCCCGATCACTTCGCTCCCGATGTTGAAATTTCCAGGTAAGACTCGTTTCTACTTGTTTCCTTACTTCTTTGCATGAATTTAGACATGATTTTGGTAAAAAATGAGGGTTCGGGGTATACATTGTAGTGGGTTTTGAACTTGAACCTTATGTTGGATTTTTTGTTGGATTCCCAAAACATGGATGTTTCCCTTACGTTTACAATGCCTCCCAGGCATTATGGGCAAGAGGATTACACTATTTTTGGCCAAAAATGGGCCAAAAAAATGGGGTGGGAGGTGAAGGGTTGTTCTTGAACAAAAGTTGTGATTTGGATGGATTTTAGGGGTTATAATGCCCAATTTTTTGTAGAAAACAGTAATAGAATGTTTTAGGAGCACTGATCTGAACTTGGATTGTCAAAAACTCAGTATGGGTCAAGGGGTGCCATTGTTTCACCCCTTGAAGCTTCGGGGATAATGAATACCGTTGTAGCAGTTGGACCCTGTTATTGTAGTTTCGCTACGGCGAATATTTTCTGCTATGGCAGTTTTGCTATGGAGGACGATCGTCTGCTATAGCAGAAGGCCGCGAACCAGTATCTTCCCAAGCTGACACTTAGAAAATTTCCCCCCTTTTCTAAATCCCTTATGCCTTATTGAGTTCTAATCCGATTTTCATCGCTACATTACAAGTTATACTTCTAATGACTGAAGGACAATAATTGCCCGTGTATTCCTATGAGTATTTCCCCGACGAAGCTAGCCGGGAGAGGTTCATGGATTACCGGAGACTGGGCATTTGTTATGAGAGGGGGTGCAAGATGACGAGTGTAGATGGAAAGGCAGCCGCCTTCCACCACAGAGTATGAGAGTTTGGTTGGGATTCCTTGCTAATCGCTCCTTCTTCCGCACAGACGGACTGGGTACGGGATTTCTATGCCATTCTCCCTATATTCCATTGGGATGAGCTCAACCCCACCATTCGTATCCGAGGAGTGAATGTCCCTGTGGACGCTCAGACTGTCAATAAGGTTATTGGAGTGCCTCACGTCTCTAATGCTACATATGAATCCAAGGAAAGACTTTGGGACATGACTTGGTTGAGAGATACTTTGGTTGATGCAGAGTTTAGAAATCAGGTCTACTTGGTCAGCCCCGAGGGCGTCACTAGCACCTACTTTTTCGCGGAGTCTAGGATATGGTTAAACTTGGTATCTCAAAGAATCCGCCCGTCGGGCAACAAGACCAATGTGACCTATGCGCGGGCCCTGGTGATTTCTTGTGCCATGCAGGGTATAATCATGAACATGGGGGAGCAGATCTTCTTTGAATGAAAGGACTTCTACCGAGGTTATATGAAGGGCCCTTATCTTCCGGGCTTGGTGTCTGAACTGTGCAGGCGGGTTGGAGTACCTGAGGACCATACTGACTTGGAGGTGGCTATGGACGACCCCTTTGACCCTGCCCGGGTGAAGGTGGTCTCCAATAAGAAGAGGAAGATGGATGAAGCCGGGAGCAGTCAGCTGGTTGAGGAGGTCGATGTTGATGATGACATTCCTTCCCCTTCCCAGCCCCAGCCCCCAATCACTAGCACCCAGCTAGAGGAGAACTTGGCTGCTGTCAGGAGGTTCGTGGAAGGCACCGCTACTGCTGAAGGTGCATCCCCTCCCCTCACTGCTCAGGACTTCGCTGCACTCTAAAGGGAGTTAGAGGAGGAGAAGAAAAAGAGGCGCTCCCGGGACGGCATGTTTGCCCGTATGTTGAAGACCATCAAGGTCATGTTCTCTTGTATTGCCCCGGGTCAGGAGCTACCCACACTCGAGCCCGAGGACAGGAAGGAGTTTTCCTTCTTGAGCGATGATGAGGCTTAGGACCTCCCCCTCCCCCCTTATCAAACACTTTTACTGCTTTTTGGGATTCGCCCCTGTTTGGGGCTTGTTAAGACAATGTTCCTTTCCCTTTTCCCCCTTTTTATTATCGCACATGGATGCTAAATTCTGATATTATTCCTTTATATGCATGCTATACTAGTTTTATAGCTAAATTCCTCGCAATTGTAGTTTGAACTATTACATTTTTATATTCCCGAGATTGAATGAAAACAGGGAAAAACAGGGCAGACTTTCTTCCTCACGCACCTCCGCTATAGCAGTTTCCACTCTGCTATAGCGGAGAAATTTCCGCTATAGTGGGAGCGTTGTAGCGGTGTCATCTGCTATGCCGATACCAATGGTAACCAGCACAGAAAAAATTGATTTTTTAGCTAAATGTACTCATCCCCCTTCCCAATTAACATTGTTTAATCCCGTTAATCCTGCCATGGTCTTAAATAATCCTCAAGACCATTCCCGGCACTACATAGACTGAAACTTAGCATCAATTTTCACAAATCAATAAGAGGATTACGCAAGCAATTATTCTTAACAATACACTTCCGTTATCAAGGACGAATAACCCCCTAGTTCCCAACCAAGTTCCGACTGTCCTGAAATTGAAGTTTTCCTACAGTCATAAATCATTTTTTCCCTCACCATCTTAACCAATGATGAGCCTTTTCCTTGAAAACTTTACATGTAATTATAACTCCAAGCACACTGAGCACTTAATCATACTCAATCATACCAAGAATCAATTATCATTGCCTTAAGACTCATAATTTCATAACCAAGCAACAATCATATACGAATTAATAAATCATGCCAACATTGTAATACACAAACACTTCACTTTCAAGCTACACAAAAATCACACCATAAAAATTACTCTATACCCGTCCCATGGATGACCCTTAGCCAATCACCCATGCCTTACCATAGCCTCTCAGGCAAAATACCAATTGGAACCTTCCCGGTTCCAATCCTTCTTGCTTATTTGTCGTACCCAAAGTCCAATGACATCCTTCACCTTGTTGAGATACCAATTGGAATCGAGAGATACCAATTGAACTCAACCCATACAAACAAGTAATGAAACCGCATGAAAAGAAATGAAGGAAGAGAAGTATTTCATAGAAATGCTTCATAGCTTCCCTAGGATTAGATGTGGACGTCAACACACCAATCTGCGGGACTCTACTCGACATTTTGCTCTTATACTGGGAGATCGGTAACCTGGGCTCTGATACCATTTGTCACGACCCAACTACCGGGCCATGCCGGCACCTACTC
The DNA here is from genome assembly GCA_003996215.1 of Jaltomata sinuosa. NCBI lineage: Eukaryota > Viridiplantae > Streptophyta > Magnoliopsida > Solanales > Solanaceae > Jaltomata > Jaltomata sinuosa. Next base: position 148,910 of record QJPP01000512.1, read on the forward strand.
TAATCCACCTAGATAGGATAACCCTAACCACCCGAACCAACAGGTAATGCAAAAAAGAAAATAATCATTAAGTAAGTCACTTTTATACATGATAAATCCTTTAACAACATTTGGAAAATCTTTATACAATAACTTTTGAAAAATAACAACCTTCAGAACTTACATAAATTTACTAATAATGTAACACAACCTCCCAGAACCTAGTCTAAAACGGTAGAAGAGCTTCTAAAAGATGAGCTTATAATATAAGATGGACACAACTCCCACCATATAAGGAAGTAGGAGCTGCTGGAAGATCACCGTAATCCTGAACCTATGAAACATCACCAACCCTGCAACCATGCTATACCCAAAAGGTATTGCAAAAGTAGAATCAGTACAAACACACGTACCGGTAGGAATCATCGACTGACCCGAATTTACTCCTACCATCATATAAAAATCAAGATAAAATGCACAAGGTAAATGTTTCACCCTTTTCAACATCTCTTTTATCAATCCCCCCTTCCGGAACTGACCTTCCTAACCTTTCGCTGCCAACTGCACCACCCTAACCTTAACCCTGACATCTAGGACTTCCCAAGTCTCACTCATAACTAGACTTCTCAAGTTGCCTTGTCGCCTAGACTTCCAAAGTCTCTCTTTGACCTTTACCCCAGTCAACTACCTTGACTAAATATCCAGACTTAATCTGGTCAACTTCCCCACCAAACTATTTATGCCCGTAGCCTTACCTACTATTGTCCGGACCTTTCCAAGACCTATAGGACAACTTTTCAACCTTTTTATATTAACCAATAACTACACTCCAGACTCTCAGTCTTCCTCCTAATATACCAATCGTATAGAATCCTACCAACGACCATTGACACCTTTAATAAAAACAACAGAGTTACATCTGAATCCCTTTTTACATCACATAACCCGGACCCTCCAAGGATCCTCCATCCACACCTAAGTATTCAACAGACTACCCCGGTCTATATCAAGACCCACCCTTATCTTATTAACCACAACTATTCATGACCGCCATTAGTACACTTAATGACAATAATTTATGAACTTATAACCTTTTTTACATGGTCCGGACCCACCCGGATCCCCCTAACACATCTAGGTGTTAACATGGCAAAACCCGGTCTACACCGAGACCAACTAATAATCAACATAATAATCCGTCCTACACTAAGACCAACTAATAATCAACATAATAATCTGGCCTACACCAAGACCAAATGTAATAGCACAATTCATAAACACAACCCGATTCACTCGCGGAACCAAATCAATTACACAATGCAATGCAATAAGTAAACTCGTACTAGGCGTGGTCCCCAAGTCAACTGTTAGTGTTATTCCGTACCAGGCGTGGTACCCAAGCCAACCGTTAGTATATCCCATACCAGGAGTGTTACCCAAGCCAACCGTTAGTATTTCCCATACCAGGCGTGGTACCCGAGCCAACCAAATGTCAAACAATCCACAGTCACTAAATAATGAACAATCAACTTGTAAACCAACAAGCACAATACAACATTCAATTTACCAGACTGCTGAATAGGACTATTAGATGTCTCTAATCATTCCCTAAGCAATGCATCTCATACAATTACTTAGATAAGAGTACATAAACACACAAAGCATACATGAAGTAAACCATCACCTACCCCATTCCGTTTACACAATGAACCATCCAATCTCGTATGAAGGCTAACCCCGGTTCCCCCCTTTTTAAATATGTAATTAATTACATTTATTGCTGACCCTCTTCCTAGGACCAAATACAACCTGGGAAAACTTTTAGCAACCTTAGAACACATCAAACGAATATCCTAATTATACCAACTAGTTCTGGAACTTCCGTTCCTTACACATTGTTAATTACGAACCCCTTTCCGATTCCTCGAACCTCCCGATATTCTAGTTCCCGCATTTTCTATTAGCAAAACCACACAATTTAAGCAATGCCTAGAATATCACAACATCCTATCCCCATTCTACCATTTCCAAACTAATCCAACAAACCAACAACTTCCTCCAGACTCCATGTCCGAAGGCCTAACCATGTATTCTCCCTTTCTTTCTATACAATAATAAGAAAATGAAAGCGGTCAATCTACTCTTGGAAGAAACCTAGCCTACCTGGATGCCAAGTAGCTGCAAGGATGCATTTCTGGCTCTGTGAAGGCATTTCCGGTTGAATGATAGTCCTTGAATCCGCTTTTCCACGTCCCCTCAGCCATAGCCTTTCCTCTCCATGGTTCCCAAGTCCTGGAGCAGCATAGGAGGGTTTTTGGAGAAACTCTCGTATGTTTCTCAACTGGGAAGGAGAAATATTTTAATAAGACTCGTTCTGAAGCTACTGCCTCCCGTCGTTCCTCTATAACGGATGGCCTTCCGCCATGGCGGTTCCACTATAGCAGATAAAATACCGCTATAGAGGAGTGACGTCAGCCCGGATGATTTCTAAAAATCTAAAATTTTCCATAACGTCACCCCACTTAATACCAAAAATATTTTGATTCATTTTGAACTTTCATGACATCGTGGTTCCTAAAATAATGATGGATCCAGTCATTACATCAGCGCTATTGGCGCTAAAATAGCGCCATCGCGCAGAAGGAGGCCAGACACCAAGGCACCATCTCCCCAGAAGGGCGCTATCGCGCTGTCCAGCTGGGACGCGCGTGCACACGATCGCACGGCAGAGGATGCCATTGGCCCAGACAGGCGAGCGCTGGCCTAGGCACCATCAGCGGTGGCCGGGAGCCATCGCGCAAGAGGGCTGCAGGCGCTATCGCGCTGGCCTTGGCGTGATTAAGCTGAAGGCTAGCCTGCAAAAGAAAACCAGCTGCACTAGGTATTTCTACGGGAAATTTTGGGCACGATAAGGACCCTATACACAAAAACAAATAATGTTAACAGAGTGGAAATGATATTCTAGACTCAGTGGAATCGACGAAACTTCCATACGAGGTCATTTCGGAAGAAAGTTGACCCAAGGCAACACTAACTAAAACCAACCAACTAGCCAAAATGAGCCCGGCTCATCCGGGATCTAAACCAACTAACAACCTAATCCAAAATCATTATTGTAGAGCTGATAGAATCGTCGAATTTCAAATCTGACGCTCCGATCATTGAAAACTGACCAAAGTTACACTTTCAACTCCAAATGGCCTGAAAAAAATAAAACTAACACAAAACCTACACTGTAAGTTCTCAGGCCTCTACTAGAGGTCCAACAAGTCCAAACTCAACATTCTGGAGCCAATGGAACTGTCAGAATGCGATTCCGAGCACGATAGTTAAGAATGTTGACTAAAGTCAACGAATTCCTAAGTTAAAGCTCTAAAATAGGGAAACGGCCATAACAACCAAACGAACAACCAGGGCTCCAAACCACCGGTCCCAGCAAGCCATAAATAACTTAGAACCACTACAGGAAAACTCTAACAGTACAAAGAAAGCATAAATGCGAAAATGACCGGAAGGGTCATTAAAGTGAATTAATATTATGTATGTCTTTTAGTAGTAAAATTTAGAGTGTTAATAGTCATTGAGACGTGATAAGAGATTGAAAAATAGCACAAATATGTCACTGAACTTAATAAAATGACTTATATATGTCACTTGTAAAAGGGGGCAGGGGCTGATAAGTAATGAAGAGTTTAGATAATGCCACATGGCAAAATATAATGGTAGGGATCCATTAGCGATCAGTGGCACGAATGAATCAGATGTGTCATGATGATGACATAAATAAACCCAATTATTAAGTATTAACATATGGCATGATTGAGCCAATTCTGAAAGATTAATGGCATATTTGAGTTTTTTTCCTTTTATTTATAATAATCAATCAATTCTAACCAATAAATACTTCTCTGATTTTCATATATATATGAATATATATATATATATATATATATTCATATATATATATATATATATATATATATATATATATATATATATTCTATTAGTTTGAGGCAATAATACTACTCTATCCGTTGATGCAATAATGCTATCAAAATTAGTTCATGTTTTACCTTTTTACCTAGTTTGCCACTTTATATATAATTTAATATTTTTTTTAGCCCAACCTTCAGATAACAATGATGATTGTTTAAAATTTCAGAAGGCATACAAAAATATGACTTGAAACTTTCTACATGTACACAAACATACACTACAAACCCAAAATTTTTCTTTGCACAATGAGTAACACCACAACCGAATTGCATCTTTATATATACCTAAAAGTCAAAAAAACTAGTTATATAAAATTGAAATTTTAGTTCTTTAGTTTTTTGGATTGAGTGTTCTTCCAATCGATGGAAAATACCAAGAGGAGTTTAAAACTTAAATTTGAAGTGATTGAGAGTAGATTTGAGTTAAATTTCAAATTTGAATTTTTCAAGTTTGTTAATTGTTTGGATTGAGTGTTGTTCCAATCAATTATAAACAAAAAGAGGAGTCAAAACTTAAATGTTGTTTATAGTAGATTTGAGCCAAATTTGAGTTGAATTTCGAAAGAAGACTCAAGAAAAAAGACGGAGTCAATTTGCGTATAATATTATATAATATTGTATATGAATATATAAATATATCTTATACACTATCATATATACACCTATATACATAATGTACTTGTCTTTGTATATAAAAGTATTACATTGTATAAAAGGGTATAAGCCTCTCTACCCCTAGATCTAAGAAGTTATATTGTTCTATTGGTGGAGTTGGCGTCCATTTTTTATTATATCATTTTTTCCATAGATTTTCCTGTCTATATGAGTTTTCATAACTTTTTGTATAGTATTTTGGACCTGGTCTAGGGTCTCTTTTTCTTGGTGTACTAGGTTTTTCCTCTACTTTACTCATGTTTATTTCTATGTTTTCATTATTTTCTATATCTTTTAATAATTCAGTGTATGTTTCACTTGCTTCTGAATTTTGTTCTTCATTAGTTTCATTTATTTCATCTATTCTTAATTCTGGTAAATTATGCTCTTCGTTATCTTCTTTTAGTTGTAATTTTCTTTAAATGATCTTATTTCATTTTGTAATTTTTCTTGTTGTTCTTTGTTTTTTTTCTTTTTGTCTATTTTCATATATTTCCTTTAACATTGCTAGTTCCTTTTCTAATTCTAATATTTTTGTATTTTTAATACTTTCTATTTTCTGTACTTCTATTTTTGCTTCTTGTTTTATTTTATTTATTTCATTCTTTCTGTCTATCTCTTCGTTTTCCTTCATTACTCTTATCATAGCCGCTAAGCTATCTTCTAATTTAGCTGATTCTCTTTTTAGCATTAGGTTTAGAGTTTCTCCTATTTTCTTATATCTTCTTCCTAGATTAGAAAGTACTATTTTTATTTTTATTCCTTCTAGATTTTCGAAGGTTTTTTCTTCTATCACATATTCTTCCTTATTCATTTATAATTTGTGTTGTAATTTATATGTTAATTTTTGTAGTTCTATGTATAGGTAGAATATTTCCTTTCTTTGTGCTAATATCGATTTATGGCATACTCCTGCAAATATATTTTCACTAAGTCTTTGTTCTCTATGTGTAATTTCTCGTCTTTTTTGTTCAATTATTTCTGTTAGTTCTTCCTCGTACTTATTCATTAAATGTTTTATTATAATAATCCTTTTTTAAAGGAATCAGTTTTTGTATTTCTTTTATACTTTCCATAATATATTCAAGATATTCAATATCTTGAGTTTTTTGGTATTCCTCTATATTATCCTTTATTAAGTTATTTAATAAATTTATGTTTTCTACAGTTTCTTTCGAGTAACTTAAATATTCGTAATTAATCATTAGTCTGAATATACTATTTCTAGATCTGAATATATTTCCCAATCGTCATCTATATTTAAATTGTCTAAATCTATCTCATACCATTGTTGTTCTAATAATTCGTCTATTTTATCAAATATCTTTTCCCATATAATTCTTTTTAATTCTATTATTTTTATGTCTTTTAGTGCATATAGAACTAATGTTTTATAGTTATTTACCATTTTGTTATGTAAACTAGTCATTTTATGATGCTTTTTATCAATTATTCCCTCTAATCATGTTTTATGACAGGATGCTTTTTATATAAGCTTACTATAAACTGGATTATTCTAGATCATGTTTATTCGTCATTACTAGCATTGTACTAAGCAGATACTTTTCTTCTTTAAACAGTATTCTCATACTTTTGGTACTCCCTAACACGGCTTCTTGCCTCAACGGTTTCCCTCTCATGATAGTACTGTTCTTAGAAGTTTTTCTCTCTTTTCCCATTTGCTAGCAAACTATGTAACATGCTTTGAATAATTCCAATATATAGTAACTAATATAAAATTTATTCTACCATAATCATGATTATCAGGAATATATGAGTTTAGCTACGCATATTCATACGACAGTATATAGCAACATAAGTATTTTGGTATACCTGCACGGTAGTTTTCTCATCGGAGTTAGTTTTGTCCATGATTATTATATCTTTCTATCTAGCTCTGATACCAATGTTGGGCGGATTGCGGAATGGTCTTTTTGTTTTATAGTTTTTTACATAATAATTTCTTTTTGGATTTATATATCTATATTTAGATTTCTATTTTTTATATCTCTTATTCCTAGAGTATTGATTTTTATAATAATTAATTTCATCTTTACACCCGAATTTAGGTGCTACTTTATTGTTACAACATACTAGATTTTTTATTAGGGTTTTCTCTATTTGTAGCTTTTCTCTATATTCTTCGCAAGTATTAGAATACCAGTGATGTAAATATTTTATTCTAGCTCCTAATGTATCTGTCAGACCTGCTTCTTTCTAATTTTTTATTATTTTTGAACTAAATGGTTCAGGTAGTTTTGTAAAATATAACTGTCTGATTTCCTTACTTTCTTCTGTATTATATGATCCTTTATAATAATATTCTTTAAATACACATGTGTATTCATCTATATAACACATGTTGCATATTTCTAATTTTATCATTAAATTTTTATTTATGAAACTCCCTAAAACTCATAACAATTAGTTAAATACAGCTGCAGGTACAAGCAAGGCTGCAGAAAACAAAATAGCTAACAGAAAACCATTTACAAATACTAATCTAAACAAGGTATTTGATAAACCATTTACCCACAAAAGACAACCTACTGAGATATCAAGTGTCATACCCCATACATCTACATATGCAAATAGCCTCCACAGAGATAAAAAGATATACAACCATATCACCCAAACCTACATCGAAAATATCTACAAAATACAAACTTTCCTAAACCTCAAACCAAGATCTACCACTACTACCGAAAAAACACAAGACTATTTAACACAAAAGCTACAAGGATACAACCGGCTGATAGCCCAGCCAAAAACAAATCCAAACTTAGTTAAGACTTGTTATAACTATGGATTACTTAGTACCGTATACACCTACGACGGTGAAGAGATAAGTGGAATTCCAGAACTCCACAAAGCCTTTATTACATATAAACGAATTACAAAAGGAAATTTATTTTTTATAAAATTCTACACGGCACCAGCAGAAATATTATATGACGAAATAAAACCCTTAATTCAGGTAGTCAAAATAGGCCTGACCAGGGAAATGATTATACCAGAAGATATATCGCAATAAGCAGAGATACCAAAAGTTGAGATGCCAAACTTTTATGCAAACAAGAGAATAATTGGTATATCAACTATTATCCAAGAATTAGCTACAAATTATCTACAAGGCAATGCCATCTGGAGTTATTATTCCAGAGACCATCTAATGATCTATGCTAATTCAAGGGAATTACGACAAGCAGATATGGATGAAGTCCATAAATGGATTTTATCTTTATTAAAACCAGAGCTACAACCAACAACTAGAGCCTTGAAAAAAGGGTTCATTTCAGAAGAATTATTAATCAGATATTGCAAGCTAATCGGTCACAAATATCCAGACCATATATGTTTCAAATGCAAAGGAGAAGATAACGTTATTCCAGATGTTCATCTTGAATAAATGGATTAGCAAAAGAAGGACAACTTGCAGATACCGAAGATAGCTACAAAGAAGATATGAAAAAACAACTATGTCAACATCTACTTTTGTTTTATTATAATATGTGTAAAGTTGTGTCGGCCAAATAAACGGCCAATATTAGATTGCGTGAAAGATACAAATAAAGTTATCCAATTATGGATGGGATATATAGCGAAACAATTAATAGACAACAAAATAGCTATGACAGAGACTCCAGGATACATAGAAAGAACATTAATTGGAACAGTAAAATTATGGTTATTAAATCTGACAGAAGAAAGTATAAAAACATTAAGAAATAATAAAAACATAAACGGCGAAGCTGCAACAACATCGATAGAGATACTACAAAAATATGAAACAACAATAAGAAATGAATTTAGTAGTATGATGACAGAATACGAAGAACAAAATAGAGAAAAAATCATAAATAGAAATTTAATGATAAAATTAGAAATATGCAACATGTGTTATATAGATGAATACACATGTGTATTTAAAGAATATTATTATAAAGGATCATATAATACAGAAGAAAGTAAGAAAATCAGACAGTTATATTTTACAAAACTACCTGAACCATTTAGTTCAAAAATAATAAAAAATTGGAAAGAAGCAGGACTGACAGATACATTAGGAGCTAGAATAAAATATTTACATCACTGGTATTCTAATACTTGCGAAGAATATAGAGAAAAGCTACAAATAGAGAAAACCCTAATAAAAAATCTAGTATGTTGTAACAATAAAGTAGCACCTAAATTCGGGTGTAAAGATGAAATTAATTATTATAAAAATTCATACTCTAGGAATAAGAGATATAAAAAATATAAATCTAAATATAGATATATAAACCCAAAAAGAAATTATTATGTAAAAAACTATAAAACAAAAAGACCATATAGACCAAAACGAAAGCTAACAGAATGTATATGCTATAACTGCGGAAAACTAGGACATATAGCTAAAAATTGTAGATTACCAAGAAACCCACAAAGAAAACAAATATCAGAAATAATATTAGAAGAAAACGAAAAATATACGCAAATAGAATACATAGACTATGAACTAGATAGCAATGATAGTGTATATGAAATATCAGAAGAAGAAGAAGAAGAAAATGAATTAAGTACTAAATCAGAACAAATAAATGACTGAAAAAGAGATACAAATAATAAACAAAGAAGAATATCTAGATGAAGAATCTACGGATCAAAAGATAATATTTGATTTTAACATATTTGATCAAATAAAAGAAAAAGAATTAGACTTAAGTGTAGATAAAATATTTAGTATACCAATTATAAGAAATTTATTCAAAAGACAGAAAAAAGAATACTACGTAGTAAGCCAGAAAGAACATGTAATAGATTGCAAATATATACAAGGAAAAGCTAAAATCCCCTTGATAAGAAGAAGGATCATAAATAAAGATATGATCATAAATATTGGTATCACTGCTAGATAGAAAGATATAATAATCATGGACAAAGCTAACTCCGATGAGAAAACTACCGTGCAGGTAGACTGAAATACTTATGTTGCTATATACTGTCATATGAATATGCGTAGCTAAACTCATATATTCCTGATAATCATGATTGTGGTAGAATAAATTTTATATTAGTTACTATATATTGGAATTATTCAAAGCATGTTACATAGTTTGCTAGCAAATGGGAAAAGAGAGAAAAACTTCTAAGAACAGTACTATCATGAGAGGGAAACCGTTGAGGCAAGAAGCCGTGTTAGGGAGTACCAAAAGTATGAGAAATACTGTTTAAAGAAGAAAAGTATCTGCTTAGTACAATGCTAGTAGTGACGAATAAACATGATCTAGAATAATCCAGTTTATAGTAAGCTTATATAAAAAGTATCCTATCATAAAACATGATTAGAGGGAATAATTGATAAAAAGCATCATAAAATGACTAGTTTACATAACAAATGATAAATAACTATAAAACATTAGTTCTATATGCACTAAAAGACATAAAAATAATAGAATTAAAAAGAATTATATGGGAAAAGATATTTGATAAAATAGACGAATTATTAGAACAGCAATGGTATGAGATAGATTTAGACAATTTAAATATAGATGATGATTGGGAAATATATTCAGATCTAGAAATAGTATATTCAGACTAATGATTAATTACGAATATTTAAGTTACTCGAAAGAAACTGTAGAAAACATAAATTTATTAAATAACTTAATAAAGGATAATATAGAGGAATACCAAAAAACTCAAGATATTGAATATCTTGAATATATTATGGAAAGTATAAAAGAAATACAAAAACTGATTCCTTTAAAAAAGGAATATTATAATAAGACATTTAATGAATAAGTACGAGGAAGAACTAACAGAAATAATTGAACAAAAAAGACGAGAAATTACACATAGAGAACAAAGACTTAGTGAAAATATATTTGCAGGAGTATGCCATAAATCGATATTAGCACAAAGAAAGGAAATATTCTACCTATACATAGAACTACAAAAATTAACATATAAATTACAACACAAATTATAAATGAATAAGGAAGAATATGTGATAGAAGAAAAAACCTTCGAAAATCTAGAAGGAATAAAAATAAAAATAGTACTTTCTAATCTAGGAAGAAGATATAAGAAAATAGGAGAAACTCTAAACCTAATGTTAGAAAGAGAATCAGCTAAATTAGAAGATAGCTTAGCGGCTATGATAAGAGTAATGAAGGAAAATGAAGAGATAGACAGAAAGAATGAAATAAATAAAATAAAACAAGAAGCAAAAATAGAAGTACAGAAAATAGAAAATATTAAAAATACAAAAATATTAGAATTAGAAAAGGAACTAGCAATGTTAAAAGAAATATATGAAAATAGACAAAAAGAAAAAGAACAACAAGAAAAATTACAAAATGAAATAAGATCATTTAAAGAAAAATTACAACTAAAAGAAAATAACGAAGAGCATAATTTACCAGAATTAAGAATAGATGAAATAAATGAAACTAATGAAGAACAAAATTCAGAAGCAAGTGAAACATACACTGAATTATTAAAAGATATAGAAAATAATGAAAACATAGAAATAAACATGAGTAAAGTATAGGAAAAACCTAGTACACCAAGAAAAAGAGACCCTAGACCAGGTCCAAAATACTATACAAAAAGTTATGAAAACTCAGATAGACAGGAAAATCTATGGAAAAAATGATATAATGAAAAATGGACGCCAACTCCACCAATAGAACAATATAACTTCTTAGATCTAGATTGCGTGACAGATACAAATAAAGTTATCCAATTATGAATGGGATATATAGTGAAATAATTAATAGACAACAAAATAGCTATGACAGAGACTCCAGGATACATAGAAAGAACATTAATTGGAACAGTAAAATTATGGTTATTAAATCTGACAGAAGAAAATATAAAAACATTAAGAAATAATAAAAACATAAACGGCGAAGCTGCAACAACATCGATAGAGATACTACAAAAATATGAAACAGCAATAAGAAATGAATTCAGTAGTATGATGACAGAATACGAAGAACAAAATAGAGAAAAAATCATAAATAGAAATTTAATGATAAAATTAGAAATATGCAACATGTGTTATATAGATGAATACACATGTGTATTTAACGAATATTATTATAAAGGATCATATAATACAGAAGAAAGTAAGGAAATCAGACAGTTATATTTTACAAAACTACCTGAACCATTTAGTTCAAAAATAATAAAAAATTGGAAAGAAGCAGGACTGACAGATACATTAGGAGCTAGAATAAAATATTTACATCACTGGTATTCTAATACTTGCGAAAAATATAGAGAAAAGCTACAAATAGAGAAAACCCTAATAAAAAATCTAGTATGTTGTAACAATAAAGTAGCACCTAAATTCGGGTGTAAAGATGAAATTAATTATTATAAAAATTCATACTCTAGGAATAAGAGATATAAAAAAAATATAAATCTAAATATAGATATATAAATCCAAAAAGAAATTGTTATGTAAAAAAACTATAAAACAAAAAGACCATATAGACCAAAACGAAAGCTAACAGAATGTACATGCTATATCTGCGGAAAACTAGGACATATAGCTAAAAATTGTAGATTACCAAGAAACCCATAAAGAAAACAAATATCAGAAATAATATTAGAAGAAAACGAAAAATATACGCAAATAGAATACATAGACTATGAACTAGATAGCAATGATAGTGTATATGAAATATCAGAAGAAGAAGAAGAAAATGAATTAAGTACTAAATCAGAACAAATAAATGACTCAAAAAGAGATACAAATAATAAACAAAGAAGAATATCTAGATGAAGAATCTACGGATCAAAAGATAATATTTGATTTTCACATATTTGATCAAATAAAAGGAAAAGAATTAGACTTAAGTGTAGATAAAATATTTAGTATACCAATTATAAGAAATTTATTCAAAAGACAGAAAGAAGAATACTACGTAGTAAGCCAGAAAGAACATGTAATAGATTGCAAATATATACAAGGAAAAGCTGAAATCCCCTTGATAAGAAAGAGGATCATAAATAAAGATATGATCATAAATATTGGTATCACTGCTAGATAGAAAGATATAATAATCACGGACAAAGCTAACTCCGATGAGAAAACTACCGTGCAGGTATACTGAAATACTTATGTTGCTATATACTGTCATATGAATATGCGTAGCTAAACTCATATATTCCTGATAATCATGATTGTGGTAGAATAAATTTTATATTAGTTACTATATATTGGAATTATTCAAAGCATGTTACATAGTTTGCTAGCAAATGGGAAAAGAGAGAAAAACTTCTAAGAACAGTTCTATCATGAGAGGGAAACCGTTGAGGCAAGAAGCCGTGTTAGGGAGTATCATGAGAGGGAAACCGTTGAGGCAAGAAGCCGTGTTAGGGAGTACCAAAAGTATGAGAAATACTGTTTAAAGAAGAAAAGTATCTGCTTAGTACAATGCTAGTAGTGACGAATAAACATGATCTAGAATAATCCAGTTTATAGTAAGCTTATATAAAAAGCATCCTATCATAAAACATGATTAGAGGGAATAATTGATAAAAAGCATCATAAAATGACTAGTTTACATAACAAAATGGTAAATAACTATAAAACATTAGTTCTATATGCACTAAAAGACATAAAAATAATAGAATTAAAAAGAATTATATGGGAAAAAATATTTGATAAAATAGACGAATTATTAGAACAGCAATGGTATGAGATAGATTTAGACAATTTAAATATAGATGACGATTGGGAAATATATTCAGATCTAGAAATAGTATATTCAGACTAATGATTAATTATGAATATTTAAGTTACTCGAAAGAAACTGTAGAAAACATAAATTTATTAAATAACTTAATAAAGGATAATATAGAGGAATACCAAAAAACTCAAGATATTGAATATCTTGAATATATTATGGAAAGTATAAAAGAAATACAAAAACTGATTCCTTTAAAAAAGGAATATTATAATAAGACATTTAATAAATAAGTACGAGGAAGAACTAACAGAAATAATTGAACAAAAAAGACGAGAAATTACACATAGAGAACAAAGACTTAGTGAAAATATATTTGCAGGAGTATGCCATAAATCGATATTAGCACAAAGAAAGGAAATATTCTACCTATACATAGAACTACAAAAATTAACATATAAATTACGACACAAATTATAAATGAATAAGGAAGAATATGTGATAGAAGAAAAAACCTTCGAAAATCTAGAAGGAATAAAAATAAAAATAGTACTTTCTAATCTAGGAAGAAGATATAAGAAAATAGGAGAAACTCTAAACCTAATGCTAGAAAGGGAATCAGCTAAATTTGAAGATAGCTTAGCGGCTATGATAAGAGTAATGAAGGAAAGCGAAGAGATAGACAGAAAGAATGAAATAAATAAAATAAAATAAGAAGCAAAAATAGAAGTACAGAAAATAGAAAATATTAAAAATACAAAAATATTAGAATTAGAAAAGGAACTAGCAATGTTAAAAGAAATATATGAAAATAGACAAAAAGAAAAAGAACAACAAGAAAAATTACAAAATGAAATAAGATCATTTAAAGAAAAATTACAACTAAAAGAAGATAACGAAGAGCATAATTTACCAGAATTAAGAATAGATGAAATAAATGAAACTAATGAAGAACAAAATTCAGAAGCAAGTGAAACATACACTGAATTATTAAAAGATATAGAAAATAATGAAAACATAGAAATAAACATGAGTAAAGTATAGGAAAAACCTAGTACACCAAGAAAAAGAGACCCTAGACCAGGTCCAAAATACTATACAAAAAGTTATGAAAACTCAGATAGACAGGAAAATCTATGGAAAAAACGATATAATGAAAAATGGACGCCAACTCCACCAATAGAACAATATAACTTCTTAGATCTAGATTGCGTGACAGATACAAATAAAGTTATCCAATTATGGATGGGATATATAGCGAAACAATTAATAGACAACAAAATAGCTATGACAGAGACTCCAGGATACATAGAAAGAACATTAATTGGAATAGTAAAATTATGGTTACTATATCTGACAGAAAAAAGTATAAAAACATTAAGAAATAATAAAAACATAAACGGCGAAGCTGCAACAACATCGATAGAGATACTACAAAAATATGAAACAACAATAAGATTCTACGAATCAAAAGATAATATTTGATTTTAACATATTTGATCAAATAAAAGGAAAAGAATTAGACTTAAGTGTAGATAAAATATTTAGTATACCAATTATAAGAAATTTATTCAACGTAGTAAGCCAGAAAGAACATGTAATAGATTGCAAATATATACAAGGAAAAGCTAAAATCCCCTTGATAAGCAGGATGATCATAAATAAAGAAATACAAAATCTAAAAGTAAGAGATCCAATAAAATACGTACATCTAGGTGGAACAGAAATATTAATAAAAGCTTGTTTTAGAGAGCGAATAGATACACCAATAGAAATATATTTAGCAGACGATAGGATAATAGAACCTATAGAAAAAAACATAATAAGCGCAGTTAAAGGAAATTTAATATACCAAAAGTTTAAATTTATAATAAGTGCTAATTATTCAGTAGCAGTATCAGATAAAAATATAGATAAATCTTTAGTATTATATTGGAAAATGTCAGGAATAGAACTAGCCCCAGGCAGTAAAATATTTACAGCAAGATGTAAAAATTTGTATGTATTAACTACCAAACATAAAATAACAGCAAAAAATAAAATAAATAGGATAAAGATAGAAAATTCCTTTGAAAAGATAGTTACTCTGATAGACAAAAATGAATATAGTTATAAAGAAATAGATTTTGACGAAGATTTAGAAATAGTAAAAGAAAGATTAATTACATCTAAAAGAATAAACTATGAACCAAGATTAAGCATATCAGGTAGCAGAAGATATGAAATCACAAGTATAAACTACGAACCATAAATACAAGAATCATCTACAAGACTGATAAAACATCAAAAAGAGGAACTAAAACAATACTATATAACGGGAATAATAAATCAACAAAAATGTTTAATATTAATAGATATAGGACAAGAAGAAAATAACATAACAAAGGAATTAGTTATGGAAGATAAGATAAAAGTAAAAAATCAGTCATGTCCAGACCAACAAAAACATTAGTAAATACTAAAGAAATAGTAAAAAGGAAATAATTATAGGAGGAATACCAATAAGAATAAAATTTGAAATACACCAAGAAAAAAATATAATATTAGGAATAAAATGGTTAGAAAAAATGAAGCCATATAGTATAGAAAATAAACAATTAATAATAACACATGATAATAAGAAAATAATAATAAAAAGAGTTTTAAAAATAAACTATGAAATGAAAATATATATACTAGCAAAAATAATAGTAGAAGGATATAATAATAGATATTATACACCAATGATAGATACAGGAGCAGAAGCTAATATATTTAAATATAATTGTTTACCAGAAGACAAATGGGAAAAGCTAAAAACACCAATAGTAGTAACAGGATTTAATAATGAAGGAAGTATGATTACACATAAAGCAAAAAATATAAAAATATAAATATGGGATAAAATACTAACAATAGGAGAAGTATATAATTACGAACTAACAACAAAAGATATGTTATTAGGAATGCCTTTTTTAGAAAACCTATATCCACACACAATAACGAAAACGCATTGGTGGTTCACAACACCATGTAACAACAAAGTAGGAGCAAAAAGGGTTAATAACAAAAATAGGAAGGCAACAGAATTGATAAAAGGAAGTGAAAAAATAAACCAAAAAATAGAAAACATAAATCAGTTAGATCATAAAATAGAATTAATCATATTCTCAATAAACAAAATAAAAATAATACAAGATAAATTAGAAACACTGTATAGTGAAGAACCATTAAAAGGATGGGAAAACCACAAAACAAAAGTTAAAGTAGAACTAATGGAGGAAAATAGTATTATAACCCAAAAACCTCTAAAATATAATTTCAATGATTTAGAAGAATTTAAAATGCATATTAATGAACTACTAGAAAAAACCTATATAAAAGAAAGTAATAGCAAACATTCTAGCCCAGCATTCATAGTAAATAAACATAGTGAACAAAAAAGAGGAAAAACTAGGATGGTCATACACTATAGAAATTTAAATGCAAAAACCAAAACATATAACTACCCAATACCAAATAAAATATTAAAAATAAGACAAATACAAGGATATAATTATTTTAGTAAATTTGACTGTAAATCAGGATTTTACCACCTAAAACTAGAAGATGAATCTAAAAAATTAACAGCTTTTACATTACCACAAGGATTCTACGAATGGAACGTATTACCGTTTGGATATAAAAATGCAAACACATATAGTACAAAAAATAATTGGATTAAACGAAATGGTTGACACAAAAAAGAAACTACAATCCTTTTTAGGATTAGTTAACCAAGTACGAGAATATATACCTAAGCTAGCAGAAAATTTAAAGCCATTACAGAAAAAATTAAAAAAGGACGTAGAATACCATTTTGATGACACAGATAAAACCCATATAAGGAAAATTAAAAATATGTGTAAACAGCTACCAAAACTATATTTTTCAGATGAAAATAAACAATTTACATACATAGTAGAAACAGACTCTAGCGATCATAGCTACGGCGGAGTATTAAAATATAAATATAAAAATGAAAAAATAGAACACCATTGTAGATATTACTCAGGATCATATACAGAACCACAAATAAAATGGGAAATAAATAGGAAAGAACTATTTGCATTATACAAATGTTTGTTAAATTTTGAACCATACATAGTTTATAATAAGTTTCTTGTAAGAACAGATAATCCACAAGTTAAATGGTGGCTTACAAGGAAAATACAAGATTCAGTTACTACAAAAGAAATAAGAAGGCTTGTATTAAGTATACAAAACTTTACATTTACAATTGAAGTAATTTCAACTAACAAGAATGCAATTGCAGATCACCTATCAAGACAAAAGTACTCAGACGGAGGATATTACTCCAGATATACTCTCAATCCTTACTACGCTTTCCCTGAAAGTGGACAGTATAGGTACGAGACTACAAAAGATAGAAAAGAATGAGCTAAGTCAGCAGCATGACTCTAAACATGCGGAGCTAAGTCGATCGGAAGACTCAAAAATTCCAGAGCTAAAAGGAGACGTTGGGAAACTCCCTAAAACCCATAACAATTTGTTAAATACAGCTGCAGGTACAAGCAAGGCTGCAGAAAACAAAATAGCTAACACAAAACCATTTACAAATACTAATCTAAACAAGGTATTTGATAAACCATTTACCCACAAAAGACAACCTACTGAGATATCAAGTGTCATACCCCAGACATCTACATATGCAAATAGCCTCCACAGAGATAAAAAGATATACAACCATATCACCCAAACCTACATCGAAAATATCTACAAAATACAAACTTTTCTAAACCTCAAACCAAGATCTACCACTACTACCGAAAAAACACAAGACTATTTAACACAAAAGCTACAAGGATACAACCGGCTGATAGCCCAGCCAAAAACAAATCCAAACTTAGTTAAGACTTGTTATAACTATGGATTACTTAGTACCGTATACACCTACGACGGCGAAGAGATAAGTGGAATTCCAGAACTCCACAAAGCCTTTATTACATATAAACAAATTACAAAAGAGAATTTATTTTTTATAAAATTCTACACGGCACTAGAAGAAATATTATATGACGAAATAAAACCCTTAATTCAGGTAGTCAAAATAGGCCTGACCAGGGAAATGATTATACCAGAAGATATATCGCAACAAGCAGAGATACCAAAAGTTGAGATACCAAACTTTTATGCAAACAAGAGAATAATTGGTATATCAACTATTATCCAAGAATTGCTTAGTACAATGCTAGTAGTGACGAATAAACATGATCTAGAATAATCCAGTTTATAGTAAGCTTATATAAAAAGCATCCTATCATAAAACATGATTAGAGGGAATAATTGATAAAAAGCATCATAAAATGACTAGTTTACATAACAAAATGGTAAATAACTATAAAACATTAGTTCTATATGCACTAAAAGACATAAAAATAATAGAATTAAAAAGAATTATATGAGAAAATATATTTAATAAAATAGACGAATTATTAGAACAACAATGGTATGAGATAGATTTAGACAATTTAAATATAGATGACGATTGGGAAATATATTCAGATCTAGAAATAGTATATTCAGACTAATGATTAATTACGAATATTTAAGTTACTGGAAAGAAACTGTAGAAAACATAAATTTATTAAATAACTTAATAAAGGATAATATAGAGGAATACCAAAAAACTCAAGATATGGAATATCTTGAATATATTATGGAAAGTGTAAAAGAAATACAAAAACTGATTCCTTTAAAAAAGGAATATTATAATAAGACATTTAATGAATAAGTACGAGGAAGAACTAGCAGAAATAATTGAGCAAAAAAGACGAGAAATTACACATAGAGAACAAAGACTTAGTGAAAATATATTTGCAGGAGTATGCCATAAATCGATATTAGCACAAAGAAAGGAAATATTCTACCTATACATAGAACTACAAAAATTAACATATAAATTACAACACAAATTATAAATGAATAAGGAAGAATATGTGATAGAAGAAAAAACCTTCAAAAATCTAGAAGGAATAAAAATAAAAATAGTACTTTCTAATCTAGTAAGAAGATATAAGAAAATAGGAGAAACTCTAAACCTAATGCTAGAAAGAGAATCAGCTAAATTAGAAGATAGCTTAGCGGCTATGATAAGAGTAATGAAGGAAAACGAAGAGATAGACAGAAAGAATGAAAAAAATAAAATAAAACAAGAAGCAAAAATAGAAATACAGAAAATAGAAAATATTAAAAATACAAAAATATTAGAATTAGAAAAGGAACTAGCAATGTTAAAAGAAATATATGAAAATAGACAAAAAGAAAAAGAACAACAAGAAAAATTACAAAATGAAATAAGATATTATGTAAAAAACTATAAAACAAAAAGACCATATAGACCAAAACGAAAGCTAACAGAATGTACATGCTATAACTGCGGAAAACTAGGACATATAGCTAAAAATTGTAGATTACCAAGAAACCCACAAAGAAAACAAATATCAGAAATAATATTAGAAGAAAACGAAAAATATACGCAAATAGAATACATAGACTATGAACTAGATAGAACTGATAGTGTATATGAAATATCAGAGAAGAAGAAGAAAATGAATTAAAGACTAAATCAGAACAAATAAATGACTAAAAAAGAGATACAAATAATAAACAAAGAAGAATATCTAGATGAAGAATCTACGGATCAAAAGATAATATTTGATTTTAACATATTTGATCAAATAAAAGGAAAAGAATTAGACTTAAGTGTAGATAAAATATTTAGTATACCAATTATAAGAAATTTATTCAAAAGACAAAAAGAAGAATACTACGTAGTAAGCCAGAAAGAACATGTAATAGATTGCAAATATATACAAGGAAAAGCTAAAATCCCCTTGATAAGCAGGAGGATCATAAATAAAGAAATACAAAATCTAAAAGTAAGACATCCAATAAAATACGTACATCTAGGTGGAACAAAAATATTAATAAAAGCTTGTTTTAGAGAAGGAATAGATACACCAATAGAAATATATTTAGCAGACGA
>QJPP01000513.1:0-155998 GCA_003996215.1 Jaltomata sinuosa
TTGACGACCTATTTAATGGCGCGCGTTGGTTCAAAGGGGCAAACGTGGGCCTTTTGGATTTCAAACGTGGCCCGGAATGGGAAATAGGGATTTTTTGGTTTTTTCGTGTGATATATAGTCCATGGATTTTGTGTGATATGTGCGTCCGGTGGTATTTTGGATGAAATTTTTCGTGGGCGTCCGTGACAACCTATTTAATGGCGCACACTGGTTTGGAGGGGCAAACGTGGACTTTTTGAATTTCAAATATGGCCTGGAACGGGAAATAGGGATTTTTCAGTTTTTTCGTGTGTTATAGTCCATGGATTTTTTGTGATATGTGCGTCCGGCAGTATTTTGGCCGAAATTGTTTTGTGGGCGTCCGCGACAACCTATTTAATGGCGCGGGTAGGTTCAGAGGGGCAAACGTTGGCCTTTTGGATTTCAAACGTGGCCCGGAATGGGATATAGGGATTTTTTGGTTTTTTTGTGTGTTATAGTCCATGGATTTTGTGTGATATGTGCGTCCGGCGGTATTTTGGCCAAAATTTTTCGTGGGCGTCCGTGACGACCTATTTAATGGCGCGCGTTGGTTCATAGGGGCAAACGTGGGCATTTTGGAGTTCAAACGTGGCCCGGAACAGGAAATAGGGATTTGTCTGTTTTTTCGGGTTTTATAGTCCATGGATTTTGTGTGATATGTGCGTCCGGCTGTATTTTGGCCGAAATTTTTTGTAGGCGTCCGCGACGATCTATCTAATGGCGTGCGTTGGTTTGGAGAGGCAAACTTGGGTTTTTTGGATTCCAAACGTGACCCAGAACAGGAAATAGGGATTTTTCGGGTTTTTCGTGTATTATAGTCCATGGATTTTTTGTGTTATGTGCGTCCGGTGTTATTTTGGCCGAAAATTTTTGTGGGCGTCCGTGATGACTTATTTAATGGCGCGCGTTGGTTCGTAGGGTCAAACGTGGGCTTTTTGGATTTCAAACAAGGCCTGAAACGGGAAATAGGGATTTTTTCGATTTTTTCGTGTGTTATAGTCCATGGATTTTGTGTGATATGTGCGTCCGATGTTATTTTGGCTGAAATTTTTTGTGGGCGTCCGTGACGACCTATTTAATGGCGCGTGTTGGTTCGGAGGGGAATACGTGGGCTTTTTGGATTTAAAACGTGGCCCGGAATGGGAAATAGGGATTTTTCGAGCTCTTCATGTGTTATAGTCCATGGATTTTGTGTGATATGTGCGTCCGGCGGTATTTTGGGCAAAATCTTTGTGGGCGTCCGTGACGACCAATTTAATGGCGCGCGTTGGTTCGGTGGGGCGTACGTGGGAATTTTGGATTTTCAAACGTGGCCCGGAATGGGAAATAGGGATTTTTTCATTTTTTCGTGTGTTATATAGTCCATGGATTTTGTGTGATATGTGCGTCCGGCGGTATTTTTGCCAAAAATTTTCGTGGGCGTCCGTGACGACCTATTTTATAGCGCGCGTTGGTTCGGAGGGTCAAACGTGGGCTTTTTGGATTTCAAACGAGGCCTGAAACTGGAAATAGGGATTTTTTCGTTTTTTCGTGTGTTTTAGTCCATGTATTTTGTGTGATATGTGCGTCCGATGTTATTTTGGCCGAAATTTTTTGTGGGCGTCCGTGACGACCTATTTAATGGCGCGCATTGGTTCGGAGGGGCATACGTCGGCTTTTTGGATTTCAAACGTGGCCCGGAATGGGAAATAGGGATTTTTCGGGCTCTTCGTGTGTTATAGTCATTTTGTGTGATATGTGCGTCCGGCGGTATTTTGGGCAAAATTTTTGTGGGCGTCCGTGACGACCAATTTAATGGTGCGCGTTGGTTTGGAGGGGAAAATTGGGCTTTCTGGATTTCAAACGTGACCCAAAACGAGAAATAGGGATTTCTCAATTTTTTCGTGTGTTATAGTCCATGGATTTTGTGTGATATGTGCGTCCGACGGTATTTTGGTCAAAAAATTTTGTGGGCATTCGTGACGACCTATTTAATGATGCGCGTTGGTTCGGAGGGGAAAACGTGGGCTTTTTGAATTTTAAACGTGGCCTGGAATGGCAAATAGGGATTTTTCAGTTTTTTCGTGTGTTATATAGTCCATGGATTTTTTGTGATATGTCTTCTGGTGGTATATTGGCTGAAATATTTTGTTGGCGTCCGTGACGACTTATTTAATGGCGCGCTTTGGTTTGGAGGGGCAAACGTGGGAATTTTGAATTTCAAATGTGGCCCGGAACGGGAAATAGGGATTTTTCGATTTTTTCATGTGTTATAGTCCAGGGATTTTGTGTGATATGTGCGTCCGGCGGTATTTTGGACGAAATTTTTCGTGAGCGTCCGTGTCGGCCTATTTAATGGCGTGCGTTGGTTCGGTGGGGCATACGTGGGAATTTTGGATTTCAAACGTGGCCTGAAATGGGAAATAGGGATTTTTCGGTTTTTTCGTGTGTTATATAGTCCATGGATTTGGTGTGATATGTGCGTCCGGCGATATTTTTGCCAAAAATTTTCGTGGGCGTCCGTGACGACCTACTTTATGGCGCGTGTTGATTCGGAGGGGCAAACGTAGGCTTTTAGGATTTCAAACGTGGCCCGGAATGGGAAATAGGGATTTTTTGATTTTTTTCTTGTGTTATAGTCCATGGATTTTGTGTGATATGTTCGTCCGGCGGTATTTTGGCCGAAATTTTTTGTGGGTGTCCGTGACGACCTATTTAATGTCGCGCGTTGGTTCGGAGGGGTAAACGTGGGCTTTTTGGATTTCAAACGTTGCCTGGAACAGGAAATAGGGATTTTTTGATTTTTTCATGTTATAATAGTCAATGGATTTTGTGTGATATGTGCGTCTGGCGGTATTTTGGTCGAAATTTTTTATGGGCGTCCGTGACGAACTATTTAATGGCTCGCGTTGGTTTGGAGGGGCAAACGTGGGCTTTTTAGATTTCAAAAGTGACCCGAAATGGGAAATAGGGATTTTTTCGGTTTTTTCATGAGTTATAGTCCATTGATTTTGTGTAATATGTGCTTTCGGCGGTATTTTGGCCAAAAAATTTGTGGGCGTTCGTGACGACCTATTTTATGTCACGCGTTGGTTCGGAGGGGCAAACGTGGGCTTTTTTGATTTGAAACGTGGCCCGGAATGGAAAATAGGGATTTTTCAATTTTTTCGTGTGTTATAGTCCATGGATTTTGTGTGATATGTGCGTTCGGCGGTATTTTGGCTGAAATTTTTCGTGAGCGTCCGTGACGACTTATTTAATGGCGCGCGTTGTTCGGAGGAGAAAACATGGGCTTTTTAGATTTCAAACGTGGGTTTTTTGGATTTCAAACGTGGCCCAGAATGAGAAATAGGGATTTTTCTATTTTTCGTGTATTATAGTCCATGGATTTTGTGTGATATGTGCTTCCGGCAGTATTTTGGCCAAAATTTATTGTGGGCATACGTGACGACCTATTTAATGGCGCGCGTTGGTTCGAAGGGGCAAACGTGGGCTTTTTGAATTTCAAACCTGGCCCGAAATGGGAAATAAGGATTTTTCGGGTTTTTCGTGTGTTATAGTCCATGGATTTTGTGTGATATGTGCATCTGGTGGTATTTTGGCCGAAATTTTTTGTGGGCGTCCGTGACGACCTATTTAATGGTGTGCGTTGGTTCGGAGAGGCAAACATGGGCTTTTTGGATTTCAAACGAGGCCCGAAATGGGAAATTGGGATTTTTCGTGTGTTATATAGTCTATGGATTTTGTGTGATATGTGCGTCCGGCGGTATTTTGGCCAAAATTTTTCATGGGCGTCCGTGACGATCTATTTAATGGCACGCGTTGGTTGGGAGGGGCAAACGTGGGCTTTTTGGAGTTCAAACGTGGCTCGGAATGGGAAATAGGGATTTTTCGATTATCTTGTGTGTTATAGTCCATGGATTTTGTGTGATATGTGCGTCCGGCGGTATTTTGGACAAAAAAAATTTGTGGGCGTCCATGACGACCTATTTAATGGCGCGCGTTGGTTTGCAGCGAAAAACTTGAGCTTTTTGGATTAGCGTTGCTCGAAATGGGAAAAAAAAAATTAATTTTTTCGTGTGTTATAGTCTGGATTTTGTGTGATATGTGCGTCCGGCGATTTTTTGGCCAAAATTTTTCGTGGGCGTCCGTGACGATCTATTTAATGGCGCGCGGTTGTTTGGAGGGGCAAACGTGGGGTTTTTGGATTTCAAACGTGCCCCGGAATGAGAAATAGGGATTTTTTGGTTTTTTCGTGTGTAATAGTCCATGAATTTTGTGTGATATGTGCGTCCGGAGATTTTTTGGCCAAAATTTTTCGTGGATGTCAATGACGACCTATTTAATGAGGTGTGTTGGTTTGAAGGGACAAACGTAGGCATTTTCGTTTTCAAATGTGGCCCAGAATGAAAAATAGGGATTTTTCCATTTTTTCGTGTGTTGTAGTCCATGAATTTTGTGTGATATGTGCGCCCGACGGTTGTTTGACCAAAATTTTTCGTGAGCGTCCGTGATGACCTATTTAATGGCGCGCACTTGTTCAAACGGGCAAGCGTAGGATTTTTCGATTTCAAACGTAGCCTGGAATGGAAAATATGGATTTTTTCCATTTTTCGTGTGTTATGTCCATAGATTTTGTGTGATGTGCGCTCGATGATTTTTTAGTCAAAAATTTTTGTGGGGGTCCATGAGGACCTATTTAATGACGCGCGTTGATTCGGAGGGGCAAACGTAGGCTTTTTCAATTTCAAACTTAGCCCAAAATGAGAAAAAAGATTTTTTCTATTTTTTTGTGTGTTATTAATAGTCCATTAATTTTGTGTGATATGTGCGCCGGGTGGTTTTTTGGCTAAAAATTTTCGTGGGCGTCTGTGACGACCTATTTAATCGCGCGAGTTGGTTCGGTGGGGCAAACATAGGCTTTTTCAATTTCAAACGTGACCCGAAACGAGAAATAGGAATTTTTCCATTTTTTCGTGTGTCAAATCCATGGATTTTGTGTGATATGTGCTCCCGGCGATTTTTTGGCCGAAATATTTTATGGGCGTCTCCGACGACATATTTAATGATGCGCATTGGTTTGGAGAGGCAAACGTAGGTTTTTTCGATTTCAAACGTGGCCCGAAACGGGAAATAGGGATTTTTCCATTTTTTCATTTGTTATAGTGTATGGATTTTGTGTGATATGTGCGCCCAATGGTTTATTGGTCAAAAAATTTCATGGGCGTCCGTGACGACCTATTTAATTGCGCGCGTTGGTTCGAAGGGGCAAAGTAGGCTTTTTCGATTTCAAACGTAGCCTAGAATGGAAAATAGGAATTTTTTCATTTTCCGTGTGTTATATATAGTCCATGAATTTTTTGTGATATGTGCACCTGATGGTTTTTTGGCCAAAATTTTTCGTGGGCGTCCGTGACGACCTATTTAATGGCATGCATTGGTTCGGAGGAGTAAACGTAGGCTTTTTCGATTTCAGACATTGCCCGAAACGGAAAATAGTGATTTTTCCATTTTTTGTGTGTTATAGTCCATAAATTTTGTGTGATATTTGCGCCCGGCGATTTTTTGGCCAAAATTTTTCGTGGGTGTCCGTGACGACCACCTATTTAATGGGGCGTGTTGATTTGGAGTGTTAAATGTAGGCTTTTTCAATTTCAAACGTGGCCCAGAACGAAAAATATTTTTTGAGTTGAAAAGAGGCCCGAAACAGAAAATATAGATTTTTTTATTTTTTTCGTGTGTGAGTCCATGAATTTTGTGTGATATGTGCTTCCGGTGGAATTTTGGCTAAAAAATTTCGGGGGCGTCCGTGACGACCTATTTAATTGTGTGGATTGGTTCGGAGGGGCAAATGTGAATTTTTTTGAGTCGAAAAGAGGTTCGGAACAGGAAATATAGATTTTTCTATTTTTCTATTTTTTCGTGTATGTTAGTCCATGAATTTTGTGTGATACGTGCTTCCGATGGAATTTTGGCTGAAACTTTTTTGGAGGCGTCCGTGACGACCTATTGAATGGTTTGGGTTGGTTCAAAGGGGAAAACATAAGTTTTTTTGAGTAGAAACGAGGCCCGAAATAGGAAATGGTTATTTTTCAATTTTTTCGTATGTAATATCCATTAATTTTGTGTAATACGTGTTTCCGACAGAATTTCGGCCAAAATTTTTTTGGGGCATCCGTGTTGACCTATTTAATGGTTCGGGTTGGTTTGAAGGGGCAAACGTAGGTTTTTCTGAGTCGAAACGAGGCCAAAACAAGAAATGGTGATTTATCAATTTTTTCGTGTTATTCCATGAATTTTGTGTGATACGTGCTTACGACGGAATATTGGCCAAAAAATTTCGACGACGTCCGTGACGACCTATTTAATGATGCGGGTTGGTTCGAAGGGACAGACGTAGGTTTTATTGAGTCGAAACGAAGCCCGGAACAGGAAATAATGGTGGGTCAGGCTGAAAAAGCCTTGTGACCAATACTTATTGCATTTTTATGGTTGATGTCTCTTTTTCAACATTTTGGTGGATACTTGGGCGGGTCGGGCCTAAAAGGCCTCGTGACAAACAATTGCACATAAATGAGTAATTGCAAAACATCGTAAATGTTAATTCCTGTCATTCTGAGTGATTAGCAAACATGCACACAATTTTGTTAAATATGTAATTTATTCTGAAAATATAACGCAAACGATTAAGCAAGTTAGTATGCATATTCTAATCTACTAGCCCTTAACTCATGAGAAAAAACTCAACTTACCTATAATCAACTGTCATTGCCCTTTATGAACGAACTTTGTGTGTCAATCTCTTCAAAGCTAAATAAGATTAGATTAATTTGATATTTTAAAATTAAAATTTATGTATTCAAAAAATACATCAAGTACTATAAATTACAATTTTTCTTCTACCAATATGATGAAAAAAATACATCTTAAAATATTGGCCAAAGCTCATTGTTTGATTCTTAATCAGGAAATTGTGACAAGTATTTTCGAACAGAGGAGAGTATCAACAAGGGAGACAATATCTAACGTTGGCAAGAAAGGGTATCTAAAGAGAGACTTTGGAACCCTGACTTCTGATAAGCCTTCACTGTTCTCATCCTGTTCCTATAATCTAGGACTCCTACTTAACTAATATACAAAATCATGTCCCTCACAAAACTAACGTGCAAATATATCTTGTGTCAACTCACAGCTTGTTAGATACAGCAGCTGGAAGAATATGAATCTGCTATGTAAATCAGCACTCGGGGTAACATCACCGATGGAAATGCCTTTCCCATTCTTCCTCACACCATCGTGTACAAAAGTGTACCCTCAAACTCCTGCCCGGGAGATAATCAAATTGATCAGTCACACAAATCCCAGAAGCAGCTCCAAGATCCAATAATGCCCTCTCCACAGTGGAAGGAGAAAAAAATGAAAGAATCACAACAGTTAGCAGCTGAAGTTCACATGTACTACAAGAGCAAGAACAGCACCTGTTGACATGCACACAGGATAGCAGCTGAAGTTCATGCATACTAAGAGAATAAGAACACCTATTGACAAGCACACAGATCACGTTACTGAGGATGATCTAGAATCTTCAGTCTTGCTACTCCGACACATGCAATCCGGGCAAGGGAATGAATATATTGAGTCATTTGGTCTTTTAATCTCAATTCCTTTTGAATCACTATGTGCTCGTATATTAAGCATTTGCCGCTTGAAGCTCCTCCACCTGGAAGATGAGCATATGGAAAATATACACCGGTCAAAAGCACTGCAAAACCAACATACAAGACTGCATAAAGTGCCTAACTACATTTTAAGTCCAAGTTAGGAAAATAAACCTTCAAACTAAGATAACAGGTAAAGTTACCAGAACAGCAATGAAACATGTGTAGGTAACAATAGCTGGCATGACTGTCTTGGCCATGGGCCTTCATTATTGTAATACCCACTCTTTTATTACCAAAGGGGCTTTCGATCCCCATAACAGCTTCTTTCAGTTTCTTTTTCTTTTCTTTTTTTTTGATAAGGGGGGCTTCTTTCAGTTTCTATACAGGCACACTAGAGAGGTCTCACGTAAACTGGAAAAAAGATGGCAGAAATGTTAACCAAAAGCTTACCCGATATTGGGATTATCATATAACAAAGCTAACTTCCTCTTGTCTGGCCTGATGGTCCTGGAGTGCCCACCATATAAGTATCTTCTATGGCCCAACAGAAAATGGGGGAAATTGCCTCCCTGAGTTGTCACAAATACTTCACTATGAAGGCAAACAGTGTAGTCTATGGCAGCCATCCTGGAAGAGTAATTCTATAAGCAATAACTTGAGTCAGACGGTAGCCGGGGGGGTGGGGGGGGGGAGCTAAAAAACCTGGAAGGGAAATCGAACAATTTAGACCTGAAATGGACCTAATTCTTCTGGGGATGCCAGCATTTCTTTAGTTTGTAAAAGAGGAAACATTTCTAATAGTGGTTTCATGTGTCGCTCAGAGTCGTATATTTTTCCAGATGCTAAATAGATGGATGTAAGCTTGTCAAATCCCATGCCTCTTAACATCAACCCAACCTGATAAAAAGTGAGCAGAAAATTAGCCAGGGATTTTTTAGTAGGTAAATAATTTTATTAACAATTGGGAGAAACCCTGTATACTGAAAACAAGAACCAACATTAAAATATGGTTATCAATGAAAGAAACCGAATCTTCTACACCAATAGGGATCTCATTGGCCAATCTTCTATACAAATAGGGATCTCATGGGTACACCAAAAGGAAAGTAGAAACAAAAGACTACGTTGCAATATTATAAAATTTTGTTCAACCCGTTCAAACGCTCTCCTATTTCTCTCTCCAAGTAACTCACATAATTGCTAAAGGGGCAACATTCCATGCCCTTGGACTTCTCTCCCGCCCATCTATAAGCCCTTAGCTATGCAGTGTCTCCTTCTTAGCTCGGCATCACCCATTGCAGCTCAAATCAATTAAGAACCACCCTCCACAATTGACTAGCCACTTGACAATACAATAGAAGATGATCTATATCTTTGCCGGGACATTTGCACATGAAACACCAACATAGATGACCCTCCTATTTCTCAGGTTTTCCACTGTCAAAATCATTCCCCTTGATTTTAACATTTCTTTTTTCCTCCAAAATCTCAAATCCCAATGAACTTCCTCTCATGAGACCTACAAATTTGTTGAGCTGTCATCTCACTTTGGCAAGACTTTCCTCAACTTCTTCTCCCACACCACTTATGCCCCCAGAAACTAACCATACTTCCATGTAACACTCCCTAAATTCGGGTTGGACTTGGAATACTAAATTCCGTGCGGTTCAACCCAAACTATGATATATCATGTATGGCTATGAGTTAAAAGTTGATATATTAGCATGTAAGAGTGTACAAAAGATTTGGAGTTGAAAGGAATTGAGAACGACTCGAGAGCCAATATGTGGTCCGGATATCAATCGCTTATTGCGTCCAAAATAAGTCGAAAATCCGTCAAAGTCCCAAGTATTCTGTTTAAGTTGGATTTGCGGCAGCAAATGGTGATATGTGGTCTGCATATCAAACGCAGATCGTCCCATGTTATAAATTTGCAGCGACGATTAGAAATACTTCTTTGTATGCCGAAAGAGGCTATGAACTAGTACCATTTCGCATAAACATGATAATAAGTATAGGAGGTGCATTGGGAGAGATTTAGGGGCTAAGGATTACCCTAGCACAAAACCAAGTTAAAGCTATGCAACAGACTAATACTTCATATGAGCTCGCACAAGGTCCAACTTCAAACAAGCATATCTTCCTAGGTGTAATGATTTATATGGTGAATTACCTATTCAATTAAAGGTCTTTGAGTCTAGTTTCCAACATATCAAACCGTTCGTCATTAGGACTTTCCTACAAGGAGATATGATCGTTTTACTGAAAGGTCGCAGAGCAATCCGCTGGACCAATATGCAGCCGCAGAATGTCATATGCGGCCAGCATATCCCAATATGCGGCCGCATATCGTTCAGCAGAACTGGTCCGTCTATAAATACGTCTATAAATAGGCAGTGATGGGAAAATTTCGGATCCTACTTTGTTTTGGCAGACTTTCCGAGAGAGAAAACACACTATAGCTTTTCCAAACCATATAAGGTGAGTTCCTACTCGATTCCCATAATTGTTACATTGAATTAACAAGGATTATTGCGGGATTCAATATTCTAATCCCTAGATCACAAGATATCGATTTAAGATCATTGAAGGAGGAATTCTTGGGGAATCTTTGAGAAGTAAGTCCCTTGCTTAATTACAATAATTAGTGGGTTAATTGGGATTCGTGTAGATTTTTGAAAGGCGTTGTAAACACCGGGTGATTCTCGAATCTGTCTAAAACATGAATTTTGCCCTAGAATCCCATTTTCAAAAAAGGGTGAAAATTCATGGGATTTGATTAAAGTTCTCAACTTTATCACCGTAATCAATTGAAGAGCAGTTGTTGAACATTGAGAATCTCGTTTAGAAGCATTTTAGCGGGATTTGAGGTATGCTCTTTTTGAATATACTTTGACTATAAAGTGATTTGAACTAGGGTTTTATGCGCGTGAGGGAAAAGTTCGCATCGAGCCTTCTTGTTTTGATTTCGTATATGTACATGAACGTGTCCTACCCTGTGAATGGGATCGTTGAACTTGATAATCAAAGTGATGGTCTTTAAGTGTTAGATCTTCAAAAACATGTTTTTGCTCTATGAACAAGCCGACGGATTAAAACATGATTTAATGACTTTAAACATGGTTTCTCAAATAAGGAGACCTTACCACTACCTCGTGGAGGTATAAAGGTTGTTTCCGAAAAAACCTCAATTAAATAATGATTTTTGATTACCCCTATTATGGGATGAAAAATTTGAACGAATTCAGTTATATGTCATGACTAATGATTTTGGCTATTATGTTATGGTTGCGATTGTTTGTTGTTTGGAGCATGTATGGACAGTCTTGCTATTCGGGAGGATGAATAGTCATTATGGATCCTAACACATCGCCTTTGATACAAATAAGGAGATTCTCCTTATTTGAGCAGTTGTGCCAGTCCAGAGAATGATTGGTCGTCGT
This sequence comes from Jaltomata sinuosa, assembly GCA_003996215.1. Classification (NCBI taxonomy): domain Eukaryota; kingdom Viridiplantae; phylum Streptophyta; class Magnoliopsida; order Solanales; family Solanaceae; genus Jaltomata; species Jaltomata sinuosa. Next base: position 11,105 of record QJPP01000513.1, read on the forward strand.
GAGTCAAAATCTCCGGTGTAACGCTTTCGAGCAATGGGAACCTATCTATGGCTCTCCCAGTTTGGATTACACCCATGAGTTCGCATGAAACTTCTATTTTGGTTTTCGCCTTTGAGATTTGGCATGATAATAATCTGATTTGACTTGATTTTGACATTAGCTATTTCTTTATTCATGATATCTCTGAGTTTACATGATTTCATTCTATCTCTAGAATTGAACTTTTTCATTATAATTGTTTTACCTTATTTTTTATTATTATGTTAACCCTTGCCCCAAGGGCCAGGACACTCACTAAGTATCCACTACTCAGGCATATTTTTTGATGGTATGTAGGTAATGGGTAGGAGCAAGTTTAGGGGGTCGAAACGCTTAGGAGGGACTTGTTATTCATTCGGATTTTGGTCCACACAGAGCTCATGGGGCTCTGTCGACTTCTTTATTGTTTCATTAGGTTTGGGGTTGTCTCGAATTAGTTATATTCTTTTCGTAGAAGCTCTATATATAGATTTGTGTTGTGGATTCTATTTAAAGTCATTGCTTGACTTATGGGGGCACACCGCCATGTTTAGCTGACAGATAGATTTACATATTCATTTACATCTATTAAATATAGTATATTCAGATAGTTAATATATGAGAATATTTAAATATGGTAACATTAGATAGTGTAGATATGAGAATTCTATATAATCCCACTAATTAGGCAATTAGGAGATTGTGTAATATTTTATTAGTTTCTTCCTTATTTACATTATCTGTAACAACTATTTAATCTAATTAGCTTGAGGGAATAATCAATTAATTCAATTCCCAATATCTCTTCGTTTTTTTTGATCAAGTAAAAGTATTTTCATTCATAAACATGACCAATATCTTTCTCTTCTTCGTCTAATCTCTCATGGTATCAGAGTATAGGGTTTTATCCCTCTCTGAATATTCATTTCTTTTCAGTAACAGAAATTGAAAGTAAGAAAAAAGGATGGACTAATCAACTGGTTGCTAAATCATATCGGAACACTGTCAAGTCTCACCTCTCTCTTTCTCCAGGTCATTTAGATTCTGTCTAAATTCCTTTCTTTCCTTCTCTCCTCTTATTCTGGTACAGTTGGTTCTCCTTGTTTCCCCTGAATCTTCGTATCTCTTTCTTATTCGTCCAGAAGAAAAAAAATCTTTACTACATCTGGTTGTTTATTTCTTTGCTTCATCTGTACTTCTTGTGTGACAAAAAATGGGTGATAACCAAACTAATAATTAGACTACTGGAAATCAAATTGTCAAGTCAATTGTTTCCTCTACACCATCACTTGCAAATACTACAGTAAAGTTAGATGGTAGTGGTAATTACACCTCTTGGGCAACCTATGTAGAATTGTGGTTTATGGGTCAAGGATTTGAAGATCACTTGCTTAAAAACGCTAGTAATATTGAACTAGATGATAGACCTGCTTGGGTTAAAATAGATGCGGAATTGTGTAGTTTTCTGTGGAATTCACTTGATCCTAAATTGTTAAATTTGTTTCAGTCTTGTAAGACTGGTTGCGAAGTGTGGAACAGAGCAAAAATGTTGAATACAAATGACATACAACTTATCTACAACGTTGTGTCAGATATTGTTCATCTGCAACAGAATCAACAAGACATGGCAAGTTATTTTATCTTTTTAATTGTTCATGTCGATGATATTGTTATCACAAGAGATGATCATGAAAGTATTGCTCAACTCAAACAACACCTCTCAAGTCACTTTCACACTAAGGATTTCCGCAAGCTGAAATACTTTCTAGGCATTGAAGTGGCACAGTCTGGTCATGGTATTGCTATTACACAAGGGAAGTATGTCTTTAGACATTTTGGAAGATACTGGTATGTTGGATTGCAAACATGTGAACACTCCCATGGATCCAAATACTAAGCTTATTCCAGGACATGGGAGCCTCTAAAAGATCCTAGCAGATATCAGAGACTTGTTGGCAAACTCAACTACCTTACAATCACACGACCAGACATCTCATTTGTTGTTAGTGTAGTTAGCCAGTTTTGGCAATCACCTTGTGATAGTCACTGGAATTCAGTGATTCGCATCCAGTGATATGTCAAAAGCTCTCCAAGACAAGGTTTATTGTATGAAGACAAGGTACATGCCCACGTTGTTGGGTATTCTGATGCCAATTGGGCAGGATCTCCTTCTGACAGGCGGTCCACTTTAGGTTATTGTGTTCCAATTGGAGGCAATCTAATATCTTGGAGAAGTAAAAAGCAAGTTGTTGTAGCTAGATCAAGCGCAGATACGGAGTATCAAGCTATGGCACTGGCAACGTGTGAGCTTATATGGTTGAAACAACTTCTCCAAGAATTGAAGATGGGAGGAGTTGAACCGATGAAATTGATTTGTGATAACCAAGTTGGACTACATATCGCTTCTAATGTCGTGTTTCATGAAAGAACAAAGCACATTGAGATAGATTATCACTTCATTCGAGAGAAGAATGAGTCTATACATGCCACGAGTTTTATCAACTCAAAAGATCAACTGGCAGATATTTTCACAAAATCACTCCGAGGATCCAGAATTGACTATAATTGTGGCTAACTAAGAGCATATGACTTATACGCTCCAGCTTGAGGGGGGGATGTCAAATATAATATTTAGATAGTTTGGATATGAGAACATTTAAATACAGTTTAATTAGATAGTGTAGATATGAGAATATTCTATAATCCCTATAATTAGGCAATTAGGAGATTGTTGTAGTATTTTATTAGTTTCTTTCCTTATTTACATTATCTGTAACAACTATTTAATTCCATTAACTTGAGGGAATAATCAATCAATTCAATTCCCAATATATCTTCTCCTTTTCTTCAAATTTCTCAATATCATTCTTTATTTCATTTAATAATTATTTGGCCTTAATTAGGCATAATCGATTTAATTAATAATAACGGGGCAAATGTATGAACTATTGTCTTTATAAGGTGCTTTTGATGTAGTTGCGTAGCATTGAATGTATGGTGCGTCAGGATCGGATTTGGGGAGTGTCATTCCATCCCCAACCCTGAAAGAAATATGTCCACTAAAGTCTTCTCACTCCTTCATATTACTTCTTCATAAGCAACACCCAAACGGTGTTGTGATGTTTCTAGTCCTTCATCCCCCTTTCATAATACCATATTTTTCCTCTACCCAAACCTTCATATTCACCAAGTTCTCTCCATTCCTTCGAAGATGTGACAACTCTCCGGTTCACTAAATGAAACCTTTGTGTTCCTCCCATTGTATCTCATAACAAGTTTTGTTGAAGTCTTTCCAACCTCTCAGTCACTTTGCGAGGAGCCTACAAAAGCGACATGAAATATATGGGGATGCTAGACAGTCTTTTTAATCAATAAATCTTTCCTTCTTTCACAAGTATCTTTTTTCTCAACCTGCAAGCCGCTTCTTTACTCTCGCAATCACCAAATTTCCACACGCCCATGTCTTGTAGAAGCACCCAACGGTTGAAACGAAAATGATAAAACACCAAGGAAAAGAAAAAACAAATAATTGTCGATATACAATAGCAATGCTTGAAAACTAAAACCCACATAACCAGGACATAGAACTGCAATAGATCTTATGCAAATAACATATGGATCTTGGAATCTTATTAAACACTAGTCACAATCCTTGCAACTGAACTGTGACAGTAGATATTGACTAAAGAAGACAAAAAAGAAGGATACTTCACACTCACATTTCCAAGGCAACCTTTTCAAACATGATTGAACAAGGAGAAGAAATTTTCAAAACTCACCACCACTTCGTAGTCACTTCTTGGTGAACTAGGGAAGTCAACAAATTTAATATGAGTAAAACTAATGCAATTATCCAATTTTGCGCTGTCATCACCTCATAAGGATCCTTGTGCCTAGCACAAGTATACACTAAATTTCAGACAAAGGTACAATACCAGGAATTGAAATTAAGGTCACGTACAAAGAAGTGTCATCTCCAGAAAGTATTCTAAACCATATGCTTTCTGAACAAAACTTTTTCTTTAGGAAGGAAGTCTCACAAAGGATAAAAATGCTTTGATCAAGCCAAGAAAGTATATTCATATAACTTATCTGAAATATGACGTGTTCCATTAAGTCAAGTCTCTTGAAAAAGAAATGAAAATGACAATATACCTCTAAAGGAGTCAAGGGACACTTGCCGTTAATCCTGATAGCTCCGGGACGAATCACACGACCAGGTTTTGTAAATTTTCCCTTCCATCCTCTCTCTCTTGCAGCATCCATGTCCCTTTTTTCTTCTTCACCACCATCATACATGCAACAAGAGAAAGCCACCATATCCTGCAAGAGAAAATGATCAAGGCTCAATACCCTTGGAAAATTAAGCTATGGGAGCACATATAAATCAGTCTATAGCAATTTGCACCACATGAAACTAACCTCCTCAAAGCGAAGATGCACAGAGATATACTTTCCACTATTATTAGCACTCCGTTCTTTCATTCTTGACACCAATGTTTCCCCCAAACTCAAAATGGGATTTGAAAATCTAAGGGCTTCATAATTTGCTAGGCACCTAAGCCGCTGAACTGCTGGAGGAGCATCAAATGATAAACGGTTTGCAAATGGGGATATTCTGATGAGCCTGGGTGAATGATTAGAAAACACTTAGCAAAACTGTGGCCATAAATAACAAAACAAAATGCTTCAAATATGAAGAAACGAACCTACCAATTAACCATCAAAGAATTGGCAAGGCATATATCCAGTTGACCAAACATGATAACAAACTTTTTTATTGAGAATAAAACATGATAACAGACTTAGATATTAGAAGTCTAGGCATTTACACTTCTAGAGCTTGTTAGCCAAACTTCCAAAGTTCGCTTTTTTTTTTTTGAAATAGTAACTGTATATATATATAACAAAGAACCAACAGTGCTGGCTCAATAAGGCTTCGGGGTTGCTGTAGTAAGTCGAAATCTGTTTTAAATTTGGGGGAAGAGGCTGATTCTCCTTCGCTTCAGTTGACTGTTGGGGCTGAAGGTGGTTGTACTACTGCTCAGGGAGTAGACGCACTGCCGTTAGCGTGTTTTGAGGGAGGAAAAGCTTTATCTAGATGGGTGGGGGAGAAACAGCTCTTATTCGGGGAATTCTGGGTGTGATTTTTGAGGGTAAGGAGGATAGGGTTCTAGAATTGCTTTCGGACACTGAAAAGGAAGCAAGAGGGATTAGAGAAAAGGAGTTAGATGTTCTTAGGGAGGGGAGGCAAGGGGGTTTGGGGAAGGTTAACGAGGGAAAAGGAAAATTGATAATATATAAAAGGAGAGACAGAATTAAGGAAATGAACGGTGGGCGCCTGCGGAGGAAGTTAATTATGTTGTCCATGAAAGTTAAAATTATTTCGTGGAATGTGAGGGGGTTGAACGACCTTATTAAGAGGGCCACCATCAAAGTACGGTTTAGAGAATGGGGGCAGATGTGATTTGTATCCAAGTAACTAAGATGGAGACTGTCGGAGAGTTTCATCAGAAGTGTGTGTGTGTGGTGGTGGGGGTGTGGGTGGGATGGGGTGGGGGTGGGGGGGCGAAAGCTGGGTGAAGTATGATTATATTCTTATATTCCTTCTCGGGGAAGTGCGGGAGGAATACTTTTGCTTTGGGATGATAAAAAGGTGGAGTGTATGGAGGTCAACAAGGGGGAATTCTTGCTAGGGCGGTCTAGAAACATTGGCAGCGAAACAGTGTGGGCTTTTGGGGACAACTACGGTCCAGTAAGAGACAGGTTAAAGGAGAGTTTTTGGGAAGAATTAGGAGATGGATTGGGCAGGTGGATATTCCTTGGGTGCTAGGTGGAGATTTTAATACTATTAGATTCCCAGAGGAGAGAATTGGGGTAGGATCGTGTCCAGGGTCATGGAATAGTTCTCGGAGTTTTATTGATAATCACTTTCTTATTGACTTGCCTTTGACGGGTGCCTCCTTTACTTGGTTCAGATCAGAGAACTCTACTTCTAGATCGAGACTAGATAGATTTCTTGTGTCCACTTTTTGGGAGGAATTGGCACCCAGTGTGATCTAGGTTCCTCTTCCGCGATTGGGGTCGGATCATTCTCCTATCATGTTCGATGGTAGTAGAGGAAGGGTTGAGGTCTCCTTTCAAATTCGAGAATATGTGGTTAAGAGTGGATGATTTCAGGGATAAGGTGGCAGGTTGGTGGAGCAGTTATATGGTGGAAGGTAGGCCTTCTTTTAGGCTTGCCAAAAAGTTGAGTTTACTCAAGAAAAACTTAAAGGGTGTGGAATAAAGAGGTGTTTGGTAGGTTAAAGGTGAAGATGAGAAAGATTATTTTGAAGTGGCGGAGTTAAAGAGGGTAGAAGCGGGGAGGGAGTTAGAAGAAAGGGAGAAGGAAAGGAAAGTGGGGTTGAAAAGAGAGCTAGAGGAGTTGGCTTTGGCTCAAGAGTTTAGATGGAAACAAAAATCGAGGGCGTTGTGGTTGGAGGAGGGGGATTCAAATACAAAAATTATCCACAGGGTAGCAGTCGCTAACAGGAGAAGGCATTTCATAGAGTCGGTGGAGGTAGGAGGCAGACTGGAGGCCTAAGTTGGGGATTAGGGTTCAATCATATTGTCAGGGAGGAGTGTGAGTGGTAGAGAGGGCAATCGAGGAGGAAAAGATGAAGAGGGTGGTGGAGGGTTGAGCGGGTGACAAAGCCCCTGATAGTTTCTCCTTGGCCTTTTTCCAGCACTGTTGGAGTACGGTCAAATCTGATGTGATGGATTCTATTGCTAAGTTCCAGGAGAGTGGTGATTTCGAGAAGATTGTATGCTTCGTTTGTTGTCATTATTCCTAAACGTGAGGGAGCTTCGAGCATGAAAGAGTATAGACCTATTAGTCTAGTGGAAAGCATTTATAAAATCATCTCTAAGGTGCTTTCCATTAGACTTAAGAAGGTGTTAGATGAGACTGTGTCTACTTCGAAAAATGCTTTTGTGGAGGGTAGACAAATTTTAGATGCAGCTCTGGTGGCAAATGAAGTGGTGGATTCGAGGAGAAAACAAGGTGTACCAGGTGTGTTGTGCAAGCTTGACCTTGGGAAGGCCTGTGATCATGTGAAAGAGAGTTTTCTAGACTCTATCATGGAGAAAATGGATCAGATTTTGCATTTCTTCAGTGAGATATTCAGTAGGCGTTTGGCCATAAATATTATTCATAATATTCCGGAATACGTTTTCACTTTATTCCAGAATACTTGTTTGGCCATAAAAAACAAAAACATATTCCGGAATATGTTCACAATTTTTGGTTTTTTGAAAAACATCTCTTGAGGTGTATTCACTATTTTTTGATTCAATTTTCCTCACTTTATTTCTAAATACTACACCAACTCAATAGTCTAAAATATTTTTGAAAATACTATGGCCAAACACAACTCCAACTCTATTTTCAACTTTAAAGTGAATACCAAATAAAGTGAATACGTTTTTGGTTTTTATGGCCAAACAAGTCCTCAATTTTAGTGAATGACAATCCATGTGGGTTTTTTGGGAGTTTGAGGAGCATAAGACAAAGGGATCCTCTATCTCCGAGTTTGTTCATTCTAGTTATGGAAACTTTGAGCAGGATGATGGATAAAGCTGTCATGGGAGGTTACCAAAGGGATTTACTGCAGCAATTGGGAGTGTTGGGAGTATCAGTTTCCTACTTATTGTTGCAAGTGTGAGATATTTCCTGTGGGAGAGGTGGATGAAATTGGGGTGCTCGCCCAGGTGGTGTGTACGCAGACCTGAGGCTCTTGAGGAACTCACTATGCTAGAGCAGTCTGTTGAGCATGGAACTCAATCCCAGGCAAAAAGACTCAAATGATCAACTTGCAAGCTCAATTTCAGCAACAAGCTAAGATTGAGGAGGCCTCTGGAGACAAAAGTCTAGATGCTTGTGGCTGAAGGAGGGAGACAGGAACACTAAGGGGTTGTTTGGTAGCTGGTTAGAGTTAATCAGGTATTAGTAATACATGGATTAGTTATAAGGGAATCTATGTATTATTTTATGCAGAGATTAGTTATGCAGAGTAGTTATTCATGTATTACTTATTTCACCTTCTATCTTGCATAAAATAATACATAGATTCTCTCGTAACTTATACATGTATTAGTTATGCAGGTTTCTAAATTGCAAACAAATTTCTGAATTGCAAACGAAACACCGTATAAATTTTATACATGAATAACGTATCTCGTAATAAGCTACCAAACATGGCATTACTTATGCAGGTATCACCAAACACCAACTACCAAACGACCCCTAAGTAGTTTCAGAGAATGGACAATTCACATAAAAGGAACAATGGTGTTGACAGGTTGCAGATTGGGGATGAAGTTATTGAAGACACGGGGGAAATTAAAAAAAGGAATCAACTTCTACAAGCAAGTATACTGAGAATGAACCTTGGAGGCCAACAACTTGTTTTGAAAATCTAGCTAGAATCTCAAAAGCTAAAGGAGCTGGTCGGAAAGAGAGTTTGAAATGGAAAGTGTGTTTGAAGAGGTGGAAATTTGTGCTACTATTAAAAGTGTGTTGCAAACAAGGCTCCTAGTCCTGATGGCTTCACTATAGCATTCTTTCAGCAGGCTTGGTAAATCATTAAAAAGGAGGTCATTGAGGCTTTGAAACATCTCTATCAGAATTGCCACATGGTCAAGTCTCTTAATGCCTCTTTCATTGCACTAATTCCTAAAAGAATGGGCCTACCAAACTCAAGGATGACCAATCAGCCTTATCAGTGCGTACAAGATTGCTTCTACGCTCTTGGCTCAAAGATTCAATACAGTTATTGGGAAGCTTGTTTGTGGAAGCCAAAATAATCAGGGTTCACTGGGAGGGCAACAACCAAAGGCATAAGTTTTATTTGATCAAATGGAAAAAAGTCAGTCAACCAAAATTCAAGGAGGTGTGGGAATCAAGGACCTCAAAGTCCACAACAAGAGGCCGTGGGAACTCATTCGGAGAACTAAACTGGCCCATTTTTTGCTTCTGCAAAGAGAAGCCCGCTTCTGCGGAGCTGGGGTAGGACAGGGTACCCTGCTTTGATTTTTTATATAAATATGGGATTTGTAGTGAATTCTTACTTTTTTCCCTACCAATTGTCTGCATAGAGTCACTGTCTACTCGTTTAAAGGGCAAAGTGGGACTGTGGGAGCGCTGCGCACAAGTGGACTGCAGGGATTATAAGCCTTAAAAGAAGATAAACGAAGCTAAGCAAGCACCAGAAAAAAGAATAAGGAAACAAAAACAGAGATTGGCAACTCAATTTCCCCTTACTTTATACAAAAATAATATTTAAGTTCTCTAACAAGTCTAAAACATATCCGATAGTTTTTACATCCCATGAGAAGGGTAAGTATGCAAGTGAATCCCAACTGATTAAGGAAAGACAATCAATTAAAATAAAAGAAAATATGTTGTTCCTATAATTACACTAGAAAAGGAAAAATAAAGTCTCCTAAAACTTGAAAATTAATTAACACAATCAACACAGTTGTATTAAGATGTCTACCCAATAAATGATAGCTAAATATTAGCACTAATAGCAGTTCAGCCTAAGAGCTAATAGTGGTGACAAAAAGAAAACAGAAATGTCCAGAAACTCACTTTTCTTCACGCAGCTTTGGAAGAACTGTATCCATGTAGTAACTGATGGAGGACCAAGCTTTGATCCTGAAGTTGTAAACATTGCTCATATTGTAATCAAACCTTTGCATAATATAATCAGGAATCTTGTTCACCACTCGCACATCATTGGCTAGAGTTTTAACGAAAAATTCTTCATCATAAATATCTCCGAACTTGCTGCAGAGAACAACCGCCGAGCATTTTTATGATTTGAAATAAAAGGAAAATGCAGAGATGGATATTAAACTAGATTGATCAAGAGAACAGCCATGACTAAAACGAACACTCACTATCCCAGAAATAATTTTACAACAATCCACCACCAGATTGACAAGAATGGTACCAAGTTGCATGAAGTAATTCAGATTTTAGTTTGCTTCATCAATATCTCAAAAGGAAAAGGCCATGAAACCTAAGGTACAGATTCACCAAACCACCAAATCTGTTAAAATTCTAGGGCTACTGACATCTTGTTGTGGTCATTTGTGATATATTCAATTATATGCAGTACACATTTCGATTAAAGAGAAGCCAATTCTAATGATATAAGAGCAGGTAAAGCGTCTCAAGAGCTTGTCATCAGAAAAAACTAGTCTTGGTAATGATAGCAACAATTAAAAACTATTTATGCATCCACCAAATTTCCGAGTCTACAGTATATAAATGCCTCTCTATAGAAGTACTGCATTACTCAAACAAACAAAGAAGATGAAAGAGCAGCCAACCTTGGATCCCTCCAAATGCTATGAAAATGGAAGTGTGGGATGACCAGGGTCGCATTAAGATAACCTGCCACAGCAACAGCATTGCATATCTGGACGAACAAAAGCAACATCAGTGATCTTAAACTACCGCCGTCATCCAAACAAAACTTCAGCATTTCAATAACAATTATCTTTGGAACTGAAGTACATACCGATGTCCTTTGCTGATTCAGACCACCATTTGCCTCAATATAAAGGTAACCATTTGATTCAGGAAAACCTGAAGATATGCGATTTAATCTTATTTCATTGATAACCAAACCTCGTCTAAATTTAGAAAGAAAGAAAAAGAGAAAGAAACAGGATATTGTTGCATATTTTTTCCAAATTCTGTAAAGCAAGAACCTCAAAATCGTCAGTCTAGCAAGATAGGCTTTTGAATCTTAATAAATTATACACAAATTGTTTGTCACGCCCCAAACCTTGGTGGGACGGACTGGCACTAGGTGCCATAACTTTGACCGAGCGAACCAATCTTACATGACTTATGAAATGTGATACATGCATGAGCAGAAAAATAATCTTTTTATAAAAAAAACCTCTTTCCTTTTCAAGAATACACTTCCCTTCGATAAAACATCTTCCTTTCATAAACTTGTAATACTACATATTTAAAATAGCAATACATGTGTGCAAGATGAGACATCAATGAAAAGGACGATGACATAACAATTCTCACCGTGTCTATGAAACCTCTATGATGATAACATGAAAGAAACTCCGGCACAAATTGGTTTTTTATAGAAGTAAGGAATATTCCTTAAAAAGCATCAGAAGATGTAGAAAAAACAAAAGTTACAAGAGAGATTTTAGTCTGCTCATATACAAAAGTTAGACTATAGTTAAAGAACAAAAAATAATCACAACTAGATACAGGGTCCTGGTTAAGCCAACTAAGCAAATTCAATAAGATTTGGCTTTAAATACATGATAAGGAGTTGAGATTCCATCAAAACATTTGCAGGCAGGCACCATTAGCCAAGTTTTTTTTGATGGGTTCTCCAACTCTTCATGAACATCAGCTTTACAAGCTTCCTTAATATTGCTAGCCATGACCCATGCTAGTCTAGAAGTAGAGAAAAACATATTCCACATATGAATTGCTACTCTCCAGTGTAGAAATAGATGTCTTAACACTTTCAGATTCCAACTGGCACATGTAATACCTGCTCACTATTTGTATACTTCTTCTGCTGAGATCATCATGAGTGAGACATGCTTGTTATCCAACTAAAACAAATCACTTTAGTAGGTAGTTTGCTTCTCCAGAATAATTTTCATGGCCAGTCGTCTATCAACCCCATGTTGGAAGGTAGTTGTGCATATATGCTTCCTTCACAATAAATTTCTCATCCTTTGAATTTCCCCAGACCCGCTTATCCTTTATCCGAGGTTTGACAGAATTCCCAGCTAGTTTAGTGAGCAACTCCATTAGTGCATTCATTTACCAATCTCCTGAAGTTTAGGTCCCATGCATTTTTCGGCTAGCATTGCTCTATAGAGAAATCTTGGTCACTTGCCGGTTCATTATCTAGTGGCACTTAACCAAGCCATTGTCCTTCCAAAGTTTTATATGACCCACCCCCTACCTTGAGTTTTGAGTTTAATTGGTGGAACTCATCCCATAAGTTAGAAATGTGCTTCCAAGGGCTCATCCCATAGGGTAATCTAGAACCAGTTATTCAGCTCATGCTTTGCTCTAATTACTGCTTTCCAAAAACCAGGATCTTCCATACTATACCTCTAGTGTCATTTCATTAGCATACTCTTGTTGTGAAAAGCCAGATCTTTCACACCCAGTCCTCCATATTCTTTAGTAAGATAACTCTCTGACATTTTACCAAATGAAATTTATGACTCTACTGCTACCTTCCCATAAGAAATCCCTTATCAATTGGTCAATTTTCTTCTGAACTTTGTTTGGAATTGGAAATAAGGACATGAAGTATGTTGGGGTACTATCTAGTACACTGTTTATGAGTGCAAACCTTCCCCCAAAAGAAAGATAATGTATTTTCCAAGATGCAAGTCTTATTGCAAACTTCTCAATGACCCCACTCCAGATTTCCTTTGACTTGTATCTTGCACCAGTGAAAGGCCCAAGTAAGTTGTGGTGAAGGATCCCAGATTGCAGCACATTATATTAGAAAATTCTTCCAGATTAGGAACCGTGTTGAACGGGTAAATGGTGATTTTTAAAATGTTCATATGCAGTCCCGATATGGCTTCAAAGATCACAAATGTGAGATTCAAGTTCAACACTTCTGATCTTTCAGCCCCGCAAAAAATAAGAGTCACGAGAGATCGTGACAGAATTCCCAGCTTCACAGCCAACCTTGAACCCTTCCATCCAGTGTAGTTGGTTGGCTTTGTAAATCATCTTGCCTAGCCCATAGCCAAAAACAAAAATAGGCATGGGAAAGAGGGTCACCTTCTCTGAGAACTTTTTGGAGAGAGAATAGAACTATCGGTCCACCAAAGCATTTACAAGATTATTTCCTAGGTGCTTTCTAATAGACTTAAGAGAGTTCCGGACGAGACCGTCTCTTCTTCGCAAAATGCTTTTATTAAAGGAAGACAAATTCTAGACGCAGTTTTGGTGGCTAATGAAGTGGTTGATTCGAGGAAGAAACAGGGTGAGTCGGGGGTTCTGTGCAAGCTAGATCTAGAGAAGGCTTATGACCATTTAAATTGGAAGTTCCTTGATTTCATTTTGTTGAAAATGGGATTTGGGGAGAAATGGAGAAAGTGGGTCAGCTTTTGCATCTCTTCAGTAAGATACTCAGTGTTGGTGAATGGCAGTCCCTGTGGTTTCTTTGGTAGTTCGAGAGGTTTGAGGCAGGGAGATCCTTTATCACCTATGCTTTTTATCTTGGTGATGGAAGGTCTAAGCAGGATGATGAACAGAGCGGTTTTAGGCGGATATATCACAGGGTTCAAGGCGGCGGTTAATGGTGTTGGTACCGTGTTGGTTTCACATCTCTTATTTGCAGATGATACTTTGGTGATCTGTGATGCAAATGGGATCCAGTTGGACTACCTTGGACAAGTGTTAACTTGGTTCCAGGTGGAGACAAGGCTTAAAATTAACCTCAGAAAATGCGAGATCATTCCTGTCAGTGCAGTGGATAACATTGATATGCTTGCCCAAGTTCTACAATGCAGGGTTGGGGTTCTTCCTACTACCTACCTTGGGTTACCTCTAGGCGCGGTGAATAAAGATCTTGGTGTTTGGAATCCGCTTATTCAGAGGGTAGAAAAGAGGTTACAAGGATGGCTAAAAAGACACCTTTCCAAAGGAGGTAAGAAAGTGCTTATTAAGAGCACTTTATCGAGTATTCCTGCATATTGCATGTCCATGTTCAATGCTCCTACCATTGATACAGGGAAGCTAGAAAGGTTGCAATGGGGCAAAGAAGTTTCACTTAGTTCGACGGGAGACCGTGACTTCTCCTAAACGGTGAGGAGGTCTTGGGATTAAGGATTTGAAGGTATTAAACAAAGCACTATTGGATATGGTTGTGGAGATTTGGGGTTGAGAGAGATGCTTTATGGAGAGCGGTGATAACGGATAAATATGGAGAAGTGGAAGGGGAATGGAGAACTAATAGGATCACTATGCCTTTCGGATGTGGTGTGTGGAGGAATATTATGAACGGGTGCAAAGCCTTTTATGACAACATTGGGTTTAAGGTTGGAGATGGGAGTAGAGTTAGTTTTGGGGGCATAAGTGGTGTGGTGGTTTGGTGCTTATGTTGTATAAGGTATCTTGCCAAAGGGATGAGTTTGTTCAGCAAGTTAGGGGGAAACAAGAGGATGAGAATTTTTAGGATTTGAGGTTCATATCAGGATTGGGAGGTGAACGAATTTCAGAGACTGCTAGTTTTACTTCTAAAGCAATGCGAGCCAGTCGACAGATATGATGCTTTGAGTTGGGAGTTGACAAAGTGTTCTCGTTTAGTCCTTTTATCAGAAGCTCCTAGTTAGGACGGCGGAGAGGTTCCCATATGGTTCGGTCTGGATACTTAAGGTGCCAAGGAAGGTGAGTTTCTTCACGTGGTTAGCTACTAGAGGAGTGATTTTGACGGCGGAGAATCTCATAAATAGAAAGGTTGTATGCTTGAGCTGGTGTTTCATTTGAAAAAAGGTGGGTGAGGACGTGGATCATATTATGTTACATTGCGATTTAGCCACGAGGTTATGAGGTAATATATTCAGATGGTTTGATGTTTCTTAGGTGATGCCAAGATTTGTGAAGGAGTTGATGTTCAGCGGGAAGAGTGGAGCTAGAAGAAGAAGGCACAAGGCATGGAATGTTACTCCTCTTGCGCTAATGTGGGTCATTTGGAAAGAGAGGAATAGGAGAGCTTTTGAAGGGGTGGAGACGAGCTTTGCTCAATTGAGTAGCAGTCTTCGACCCCTTATTTTCTTTTGGTGCACCCATGTAGTTCCTGTTTGTATAGAAGATTTGGTGTCTTGTGGAGAGAACCACATTTTGTAGGTTTCTCTTTTTTGGTATACCTCTTGTACACGGCCATGTTGTCCTTGAAATTATCAATGAAATACTTTACCTGATCAAAAAAGAAAGTGGTGATATTTGAATCTCATCCACCTTATCCATCTTTTTCCAAATCTAACATTTCTCAGATTGTTTAAAAGATATGACCAATTTAATTGATCAAAGGCCTTTCCAATGTCCAGTTTGAAAAGAAAATCCGGTTGTCCAGACTTCCAACTCCCAATCCAAGACCTTGTTAGCTAGAAAAATTGATCTGTAATCTGTCTTGATTTGATGAAAGCATTTTCATGCCCTGAACCAATTTCCTTATCACCCTTTTCAGTCTTTCTGCTAGTAACTTGGAAGCAATTTTACATACACTGCTAATTAGACTAATTGGCCTGAAGTATCTCAACTCTATAGCCCCTTTTATTTTAGGCTATGAATGATGCATTGCATGACCGGACCATTTGTGTTGACCGATGAAAATGTTGAAGAGCATCCATCATGTCTTGTTTGAACACCTCCCTGATTTCTCGTAAAATGCAATGGTGTATCCATCAATGCCTCACATTTTCCTTTTCTCCATCATAATACAGCAGGCAAACTAATCTTTTTTACCTCAGTTTCCCGGTTTCTTCCCCTCACTGGCTGCCTTAAGCTTTTTTGCTGGTAATTGTTGTTGTCTTCTTTAATCTATTCTGAGAATCATATCAAGGATTTCACGTTCGAACCCATTTGCATTAACTCGAAATGTCTTGCATGCCTTTCCCAGTGCTGATTTGGTCCACTTAGATGTTTCTACAACGGTAGGATTCTGGACCATACAGTCCCACAGCCACACCAAAGAAGAGAGAGACATTAAAGAGAGAAACGGTCGTTAACTGAGTGAGGAGAATTTCGAGTCGGAGTTGCTTACTGGATTGCTGGATGTTTCTCAACAATTGGTCTTGGCATGCGAAAGAAAGATAGCCTTTGTTCTGCCTCATCATCTGCTTCTAGAGCTTAGGTGGAAATGGTCTCTCTATTATAGGAGGCCCCGCAGGTTGAGGACTAAGAAGATTAGAGAGGGTATTTGTATGGCTTGTAATTATTGGGCTTTTGTGGCACATGTTCTTTTGTGTTTTGGGGATAAATTGGGTAAGTTCTAGCACTAGTCTGGAACTACTAAGCAGTTGGTGGAATGTAGGGAAGAGATGTGGAGGGGAGGAATGGTGGAAGATCATCCCTGCTTGCATCGGGTGGATTGTGTGAAAAGAAAGGAATGCTAGGTTTTAGAAGGACTAGCAGTTCTATCCAGAAAATTAGGATGAACTGTCTTAGTCTGTTCTTTTTTTGGTGTAAACAGAATTTTTTTGTATGTGTGGGCTGGGGTGGGGTGGGGGGGGGGCGGATAGGTAATTTAGTTGACTTAATTGGCAATGTGTAAGAATATAGGTTTTTGGACAGAGTTTTTTTGTACCTTTTAGCTGATTTTGTATAGATGTAAACTTAGCACCTTCGCTTTTGGGTGTTTTTAAGTATTTGTTTAATAGTCATACAAATGTTACCTTCCTTAAAAAAAAAAATGGGCTTTTGGCCCGTCAAATTTGATTATTCTGGGGCCCTCTCCTTTTTCCTTTGATTTTGGGCGTGTAGGATAATAGATTTGGTCCAATCCCTTTGTTCTCATTAAGCAAGTTGAATCTACTATTGTTTTTTGTTTTGAATGGCCCAAACTACATCCCAACTCACTTGGTCCTGTCCCAAATTTAAATTAGGTCTACTGCCATGTGGGACTTCACTTGCCTTAATGTGACGACAACTGAATTTATGAGGCTCGACACGTCTCCTTCTGTGCTTCTTTTCCCATGGCCCCTTTTCTGGTGATTTGTATCTGCTAGTCTCGTAGGATAAAGACATTAAGTCTCCATCTCCAAATCCAAAGGCCCCGCATATAGTCCCGATTGATTGAGAAGTACTTCGACCATATATGTAGTAGAATCCTTACCTCTATTTTGCCTTGATTACGCCGGCTATCGACGACCACCATTCCAGCAGTAATTGTCTCCCATTCCAAAACTATCCTCCTGCATTGACCCTTGTAGCTTCCTGCTAGGATGAGAGAATAAAAAGGAACTGGTTGTGGGCAAAGGAGTACACTTTGAGACCAGCAGTGACTTTCATCTGTTTGCAGACTAGTTTTGCATCAACTCTAGCTTCGGACAAAGGCTAAAAGGGTCGTTAAGGAGGAAGTCTGGGTTGAGATTGCTATCAGTTGATTTAACTTTGGCCCTATTCCCCGCCACTTCAGTTTTTTGCAGCCCCAACTCCGGCCATCCTGGGTTGTTTGCTGCTTGAACATATGATTTATCGAGAGTACTAACTGCTTAATGTTGTAATTATGCCCAGAAATTGCAACACTTACCCTGCGATATCTCTCCATCCCATTGTTATCCCCTGTTTCTGTGTTTCTGGGATTATGATAGAGGATTTCTTGGGTGACTTTTGTAGAGAATCATATTTTGCTGTGAGTTTCTCTACCTTTTGGTATACATCTTGTATACGAGGATTCCCCCAACACTAATAAAATCATTCACCTTATTAAAAAAAAGGGTGGTGCCACTAGAACGTTCACCGGGAAAAGACAAACTCAAAGAAAGGTTATGAAAAGAAAAAGTAAAAGCTTTGACCTGACAAACGTTGTAATGCTTCCAACTAATAAAGAGAAGTTGCTTAGGTCTTCACCAAAATCATAGAGTTGTGGTACCATATGAAAAGAGATATCAAGAGGAAAAGCTTGCCGGACTGGTCATGAAACAAGAGGGTGCTTATATAAGATATTAGTCCGTTGGAAACAAGAAAAGTTTAGACTACATGAAAAAAAGACAAGTTATTTAAATAAGAAAACTTAACTGAATACGGAGTTTCTTAGTTTCTAGACTAATTAGAAAAGAATATTTTGTACTATAAACCTAAAAATATATAATGAACATAAAACTTCCTAGCATATAACTGCATTAGTTATCTTGAATTTCAAATTACGATAAGATTATGCATTGGGAAACCTCCAATATAATCTGAACGCAACCAGAGAGTTGCACTTACTATATGACAATTAATTGAGAGAGAGAGAGAGAAGCATTATAGCATATTAACAAGGATAAAAGATAAGTTTGATTCTCCAAATTTTGTACCTCCTGAGGATTTGTTAATGCATGGTCTCCATTCACCGCCTCTATAGGAATTTTTCCATATTGTTGATATCTACAGGAAATTTGCACCTCTACTTAATAGGATTTTAGAAGATAAAAGCAAAAAACAAAATCATATATACAAGTTGTTTTCACTGCAAATAAATTTCATGATCAGCTACATTACCAACATTGACATCATGAAATAATGGACAAGCTTCACCATCTTTAGGGGAATTTGAACTAAAACATCAGAAATCATAAAATAAGATCAAGTTACAAAGTAACACACTTATTGACAGAAAAAAAATCGGAAACATTCATGGGGGCACCAAGAACCTAAATTTAACAACAACATACCCAATGAAATCCCAAAGTGGGGTCAGAGAGGGTGGTGAGTATGCAACCTTACCCCTGCCTTGTGAAGGTAGAAATGTTGTTTCCGATAGACCCTCGACTCAAATAAAGCACATCAAAATAGGTATGAAAAAAAATACAGTAGAGAAGAAGTCATATTGAAAATCATGGAGAAAAGAATAGTAATAACAACAAATAATATGATAATTGAAGCAAAGAAAACAATACGTAATAATAAAATCGAAAACTAAGAAAGCAGGAGAAAAATAATGGTAATATTGATTAGGGAAACTAGACATTGCACGACTACCTACTAATCTTCTATCCTAATCAGTGACCTCCATATATTCCTATTTAGGGTCATGTCCTCGATAAGCTGTAAGTGTGTCATGTCCTTTCCAATCACCTCTCCCCATTACTTCTTCGGTCTACCTTTGCCTCTCCCCAGACCCACCATAGTCAACCTCTCACACATCCTCAATGGGGCATCTGTGGATCTTTTACATGCACAAACTATCTCAATCTCGCTTCCCTCATCTTATCCACCATGAAGGTCATCCCCACCTTATTCTGAATATCCTCGTTCCTAATTCTATATCGCCTACTATGCCTATACATCCATCTCAACATCCTCATTTGAGCTACTTTCATCTTCTGAACATGCGCGTTCTTGACCGGTCAATACTCCGGCACATACCACATAGCTAGTCTAACAACCACTTTATAAAAACCTAAATTTATCATCAAATATTTCACGATTGAACTAGAAAACTCGATGTTTCTCAAAACATAGGGACTCGACAACAACAACAGTGATCAGTTGGGTTTGTGCAGACTTCAGTGGGATTTCTGCTTGCCTCAAATGATCACAGACAAACTTATGCCCCTCAGACTATTCAATGTCAAAAAACACTTTCTGAATTCTCACAATTCTGCAGAGAAAGGTTCAGTCAACAGTCATATGTATTTTTCGAAAAATAAAGAAATTCCATAGTGCAACAGGCATGATGAATGGCATTGATATAACAGTCAGATCTGGAGTAAGCATCCGAAATCCTAATTGAATAAATATTTGCAAGTGAAGAGAAAGTAGTAAATACCGCATGAGCAGTGGAATTATCAGAGTCCATTTCGGGTAGAAGCTTGGCATAGAGTTGGGGGCTGCGGTAAAGAGAGCCAGGAGCAGGGCGGTGCCTGATTATAGGAACAACATCAAATGATACAGTACCCATGTAAAACAACATCCCAGCAATGTAAAGCAAAGGAGCAAAGAGGAAAATCCCCTGACGACGAAGGAGAACAGATAGTATGACCCAAGCAAGGCGATGTGCAAGGGTTCTCTGGACGGGTTGACCCGGAGTAAAACGTTTCACCCGTCCACCACTATTGCTATTACTATTACTGTTACTATTACTAGTGCGTAAACGAGGTGAACGGGAGCGTGGCGATGACGGCGTTGATGGGCTGCTGTGTCCACTACTCGGTAGCCTATAAGCGTGCATAGCGAGCGATGTTTGTTTTCCTCCAACCCTCTCTCTCTATTGATTCCGGCCCGGGGGTAGAGAGAGGGGGAGGGTATACAGGAAGTTGAACAAGAGGGCAAGTGTTAAAACATGGCCAAAACAACACAGGAAAAATCCACGTGACCTTGTGCTGTAATGGTAGGAGGAACTCACGTGCCTCTCATTACATGTGTGATCTGGACTAAGTGGGGGCAATGCTGGAATAGTGGCTACCCATATTACACAACTCCACATTCTTAATTATCATTTCTTAATATGCGCATGTAAAATGAAAAATGATCAATTAATATGGGACGGAGGGAGTAGTAATAATAGCATACATTACATTGAGGATATAAGAGTTAAAAAGATATTGTTGGTCATTTTAAGCTGGATCAATGCCCCATGGTTCTAACAATTTGTGAAATTGATTTATGTCATAGATCTATTATTGAGCTCAAAGCAAATACTGTATTTTTATGCAACAGAGCATTGTCAAACCCAAGTCAATTAAGTGTTCATCAACTCAGACGCGGTGAAAAATATTTGTTCTATTGTGTTTGAATCAGTAAATCAGAAAAATTATATAAATAAAAAGTAAAAACTATATGTAAAATATTCGAAATCACAGAATTTATTATGTATCCTTAATGAATTTAATTCCCTCATTATATTCGAGGGTATAAATTATTTTTGCTCGAAATAAAATGGACATACATGGTGTAATTGGTCATTATGTTTAAATCGAATCACACACATTTAACTAGTCATGAGTAGAAATTTGAGTAAGAATATGGACCCTAAACACAAACAAAGATAAACTAATATTTGAATTTACATTTTACTACCAAACTTAAGGTAATTTGCGTATTAGTTCTATAAATTGTCAAAGGGAATACACAGAAAATTTGCAACCCTTTTACAGCACCGAGCAAAGCTGAGACGGTCAAACATGGTTATTGAAGGAAACCTCAGTTCAGAGCAGCTTCAGTTCTTCGATTCTCATGGTAATTTCTTTTTTTTTTTAAATGTGAAAAACTATTTTGAATCAGGTTATGTGAAAGAGATGTTACCCAATTTGAATGCAACCACAGGGTATTTGGTGTTAGAATCATTTGCAAGCCCAGAAGAGATCGAGTCCATGAGGAAGAGAATGGAACAGTTGCTTGATGAGTTTGATATCTCTTCCTCTGCTTCTATTTTTTCTACCAAGAACCAAGTAAAGATTCAATTTTGATTGATTTCTCAACTCAATAGCTTAGTTTAATTAGTTTTGAGATTAACCCATGTTTCCTTTTTTCTTTTTGTTCTTTTTTTGTTGTTGTGGCATTTGGGTTCAGCAAGAAACGACTAATGACCACTTCTTTGAAAGTGCTGAGAAGATTTCATTCTTCTGGGAAGGTATGCTTGTGTTCAATTTCTAACAAGTTCAATTTAAATTGCAAAAGAACCAAGCTTTGAGTTTGCACATCAGTCTTTTCTCTTGGTTCTTGATTTTCAATTATAGCTGAGGAGGCAGTTATCACTTTAGTATTGGCTTTCAAAGGTTTGAAAACTGTGGAGATGTTATTTTTCTTTGCCACGGAGAAACATTTTTGGCGTTATTTAGATGATATTTGGATTTTAATTTTCGGATCCTGCTGTTGTTGAATCGTTTTAGGAATTTGCATTTATGTCCATAACTTTCAATTCCTTTCATAGGCTTTAAGTGTTTGCTCAGGATGCTTTATTGATGTTTGTGGTCTTGGCAGAGAAAGCATTTGATGAAGATGGCAACTTAAAGCAGCCTAAGCAACTCTCAATAAATAAAGTTGGGCATGGTATGGCTCTGTTGATTACTTATTGTCAATAGAGTTGTTTCATTTTTCAACCAACCTTTCTGGTCTCTAGCTCCACAAGGTTGTTCTTTGATTTCTCTGACCTGTGCTATTGCAGCTCTTCATGATAAAGATGTTGTATTTAATAAGTTCTCTAGCTCAGTCAAAGTCTCAAGCATGCTGCGGTCCTTGGGTTACCAGAGGCCAGTAGTCATTCAGTCAATGTACATATTTAAGGTAAATACTCGTATTGTTTTATCTAGTAATGGAGGTTTCTCTGCCCTACATCTTTGTACAGTCTTCAGCTAAATCATGTCCAATCCCTGGTTGTTCAAGATCACGTGCTGATGCCCAGTCAGATAGGGCATTGGTTGTGAGTGTCATTCTAGAAGATTGGTGTTTCAGTAAGGCTAGAATGTATCCCAGTTGAAAAGTGATATTATTTCTGGACTTAATGTACAGGAAAAGTCTCAATTATTTTATTTTACGAGGTCAATGAAATTATCTAAAAAGAAAAACATCCAAGGGTGTGAGGTCCTCTATACAAACGAGGTATAGACAACTCATACATAACAAATTCTTGCATATAACCTATCTGAATCTACCCCAAACAATTTCAAAGCAATTTATTCTCCTTTGGCTAGGTTTTGGTATTAGCTTTTCTGGAACTCTACTGACATGATGAACCCCATTCAAGCATTTAATGATGTGCTAGTCTTTTGAATACAAAATTTGGACCATTTCTCGATTTGTATGTCATCCCTGTGTAGGGGCCATAGTAATCTCTATGTGTTTTCTAGTTTTATCAGATGTCCCTGAAGTTACCTAATCATGGGTTTTCCAGTTTTATCACTTTGCTCGTGTTATCCAAGCATGCATCCATAACATGTTCACGTCTTGTCACTTTAAAAAATTTGAAGCCTTGCTATGGTGAAGTTAACTACTAAAGGCTCTTTAGCGGTGCATATCTTCTTGTGTCCCTTGAAAATGGTTTTTCAATTGTCTCTAATTGTATGATAACATCGTAGAGGAGGGATGTTTTCCCGTTTACGTGGAGTCACCACACTCTTTGCTATTGAACAAATTACAAAAAAAAACACATAAGGAAATGGAGGTGTAGTTACTATTATCCATCCTTCTACGAATGACATGTGAAACTCTGCTTTTCAGCAACCAGGTATTGGGGGTGAAGTGGTGCCGCACCAAGATAACTCTTTTCTGTACACTGAACCAACAACATGCACTGGCTTGTGGCTAGCTTTAGAGGATGCAACAATTGTAAATGGTTGTCTATGGGCTATACCAGGGTCCCACAAAAGTATTGTTTCTCCTAACTCTTCTTTGTCTTGCTACTTTATATCATTGAACTTCTGCATCTAACATGCTTAGTGTTCTATTTCTTTAGATGGCCTTGTGAGGAGATTCCTTAGAGATGAAAATGGGGTTCATTTTGATAAGCCATCTCCATGCTATAACCAGAAAAATTTCGTTCCACTTGAAGTAAAAGCTGGATCTTTGGTAGTCATTCACGGAGATCTTATTCACCAGAGGTCAGTCACTTCCAGAACTTTTCTGGGACCATATAGAACTGTCAGTTATCTACCATTTGTAGTTGGCTCGTTTGGAATGTTTTTTATCCATTCAATCTTCTTAATGTGTATGTTTGCAGTTTTGAGAACCAGTCTTCAAAGTCACGACATGCATACAGTTTACATGTGGTGGATACTAATGGCTGCAAATGGGCAGAAGACAATTGGTGAGTGGCCTGAGTTTTGTATCTCTGTTTCTTGATTCTTAGTGCCATATTTTACTGAGAGGCAAAGCAGCCGAGTTGTGCTAACTGTAATTATCAGGAAAGACCTCTAATGTCTAATACAGAAGCTGCTAAGGTCCATACAGTGTGTTCAGGGTGACTTATAGATGGTTAGGAACTTCGTAAAAAAGTTCTCAATATTACAGCTTAGTATAGGTATTAGCACATTATATTTCGTGATTCTGAATTACTGAATACTACGCGATATTTGCAAGGTAGGATTGCGTACAATATGAACCAATTAGGTCCGATCTGTCCCCAGATCCGCATAGCGGGAGATAAGTGCACCAGGCTTCCCTTTATAATAGCTACATCTCCACTTTGAGTCCATTGCATGTCACGTTTATTTGTTTTATCATCTAGTGGGAATCTATTTAATTGATGTATCCCTTTAACCTCTTAAACTGGTACTTGAGTGCCCAGGTCTCCTCTTCTGACTTTGAAAACTGTACTTTTAACTTATCTTTTATGATATGGCTAGATACTCTTAGTCTTCTAGCTGTAAAGTTAAGGCAAAGATTCAGATTGTCCGGAATGCTATGAAGTTTACCTGATTTTTTAAAATCTATATTAGATCTGCATCTGGATTGGATCACATGTACTTTCTTACATGTGAGAAATCATTCAATTTATATTCAATGATATGTCTTAGTATCAGGCGACCTTCAGTATAACTTCTTAGATTTCGAAAATTGAGTATTTTCCTCCCTTGGATTATGACAGGACCGGGGGTGGAAAAGGTATATGTACGTAGGGTGATAGTTTATATTAATCGGCCTATTCTCTGAGATGTAGCTTTCATTCATAAAAACTCCGGAAATATTTCTTACCAAACAATAAGCTAAGTTACGTTGCCAAGGAAAAAGGGTCAAGAAACTCAAAAGCAGGCATGCTTATTGAATAAATAGCTCTACTATACAGTGTTTTGCTGAATGATTTGTGACTAAAGATCTATAAGTTCCTACTTTTTATCCAACTTACATGTTGCTTTTGTTTTTGGAATTTGTTCAGGATTAGAAGAAATGTAGATCCAGAGCCCTTGTACACTTGTTGAATCTGCCCTCAGAGTCATGATCAACTGCTAGTTTCTTACTGAAATATCAAGTGAACCTTGGAGCGATCTGTTTAAGTTTCTTAGCTCACTTATGTATATGCACATCAACTACTCGTTGACCAGTCATTGAATATGTTGTTTTTCATATCTAAAAAGAAGAAGGTAGAAATGGCACCAGGTATCCACTTTTAGCACGCTTATTTGAAACATATTCAGGTTTTAAAATAATATTTACATTCAGCTCGCTCATCCCCTTCCTCCGCCTCCCCTCCCCCCTTCTTCTTCCTCCTCCTTCAGACCTCCGGGTTTGAAGTTTTGAATGAAAGAGCCTAATTTCATATGGAAGGTTTGAAGTTTGAATTACCACAATCAAAACTTCAGGTCTGAGATTAGGCTTTATTAGTTTAAAATTCAGATGGACAAAGGTCCAAATTTGTCCATGAAATTTGTGAAATCGTCCAAATCTACCTTTCATTAATGTTATGGTTAAATGTACCTTTACCATTACAAGATCTGTTCAAATATGCTCACAATAACGACAAAAGCTTTCCAACACATGGGCCTCTTTACAAGGGAAAATGATCAAATTGCCTTTTGAACTATGTGCAATGGTGTAGATTTGTCCTTGAACTTTGAAGGAGGAGGTAAGTGTTCTAGCAGTGGCAACATAGTCTTCTTCAACGTTTAGAACATCCAGCGGGCAAGGTCTTTATCCCCAAACTCGAATTAACCACCCTCAAGCCTCAAATCATTCCAAATGAAACTCAAACAATGAGCATTATACACCAAGTTAAATTTCAACCTCAGTAGGAGCTCTACAGATAAAATGGTGATATCGGAAAATGATAAAGATAAACGTGTGAAGGAGATCGATGGTTTTGTGTGAAAATTGTGTTTTCTTTCTATGCGTATTATTGGGGTGAAATGGTGGTGGAGTAACGATGATCTTCAAGTGGTGTTTTAATTTTGAGAGGGGGAGTGGGAGAATCAATTGATGTGGTGATGGTAGCTGAGAAAAATTAACTTTATTGACGAACTACCACACATAAAAGCATCAAATCGACTTTGTTGCGAAATCTCTAACTTCCAAATCAAGTGGCTTACAGAAACAACTCTGAGGAGCTGCAAATGACTTGGAAATGATCTTCTTGATGAACTTAGTGGTTCTAGAGTATTTTCCTATATATATTGACTTGAGATAATATTGTTCCTAGCTAGCACTAAATGAAAATCATGTTATAAAACCTTTCTTTGGAAAGTTTGTTGTGGTGTAATTTGATGGTATATTCTACAACACTTGAAGAGCACCTTAGGCACATCTTTTATATATATGTTCTAGGCAAAAAGAAATTGTTTACTAATTTGAAAAGGCCGGTGTACTTTCTCAGACCGGCCATATCGATCGACTTTTGTACCGACTAACTGAACTGAAGTTACAAATTCTAATGCATACAATTCATTTCCAAGAATTTATTTAGTGATCATAACTTAATACTTTTTCAATGTGGTTTACATTCTCCATCCAGTACTTTTGTTTTCAAATCTTGAAAGTGGCATATATTTGTGATAAATAACCTCCAACAGAAAACAGCCAAAATAGGTCCAATAAGAATGGTGTATAGAAACTTGGCATCAAGCTCCAAAGGCTAACACCTTTTTTAGGGTGGGCCAAACACTAGAATAGAACTCACTTTTCAAGAATAATCCTCAAGAAAGTATATATGTTGATCATGCATGCACCATCTTATCTTGTATTGTAGATCAACTTGAAACCAAGCTCTTTATCTTATTATGTGACCTCAATTATATTGGCATGCTCGACCAAAAAGATAAACAAAGCTTTTATATATGTGTTAAATCGTCTATCCTATGTTTCCTTTTTCTTTTATTTTCTCATTATATAAATTGTCCCGACTCGAAAATTACTTGTTTGAGCTAATTAAGCTAACAAGAAATGGAACAAACCAAAAGAAAATTAAATCTTGGTAAGAGTTGGGAGGGATTGGGTTATGAATCATTTATAGCTCATGCATCTTGATCCTGTACATCTCAGCCCATGCTCATTATTTTCTCAACATATTCATTTACCCGCTCATTTGACACCCCTGAGATTATATTAATATCAAATTCCCGAGAAAGTTTCTCTGGGGCTATCTTTCTGGAGAATTCAGTCATATATATATATGGTCTTAAACTTCTGATATACCAAACAAATTAGGTGATGGTTTTGAATTCAAGTATCTATATATTAATTTTCAATTAGGCCAATTAACACTTCAAGCCATGAGTGTGCATGATTTCATACTACATATGGAATTAACGCTTGTTTTTTGAAGGAAACCATCGTATTATATGCATAAAGAGTTGATGCTAGCTAGCAGAAACTAGCTATATATATGGTGAAAGCATAACAAATAGGGAAGATCACTATAATTAATAGTACTCAATTATTAACTATATGATGAAAGCATAACCATCGAATAACGCATAAAGAAAACAAAAGTCAACATGAAAGATTTTGTGGACAAGTATATACTTCATTTGTTTCAATTTGTTTGTCCTACTTTTTTTTTTAGTTCGTTTAAAAATGAATGTCTCTTTTCCTTTTTAGCAACTCTTTAATTTCAATTTTCCACATGACATATTTAAGACCACAAGATTAAATGATATTTTGATACATTTTGACAATATCAAAATTAATGTAGTATAGTATAGTATCGGGGATTGAAGTTTCTAAAGATTTGTTGTCCTAGCTAGTTCATTTCATGACATGTTACATGTATGGTCCCAACCACTTAGGATTTAAGTTGGGGACTGGACCTGATTGACTGTTCCACTATATATGTCATAGTTAATTACTCTCTCCGTTTACTTTTACTTGTTCAGTATTTTAAAGAATAGATTTTTTCACTTTTAACATATCAAGAAAAGATAAAAAAAAAATCAAGTTTGCTTATTTCCCAAATCATGTGATCTCAAGACTTAAGACTATATATACATCAATTAATATAGGTATTAAGATAATATATTTTAAACAAAAAATAAATAATGTGATTATATATCGAATCAAACCTATATCATTATTTGAAGGAAGGAGGGCTTGTGGGCGGTAGGTTTCTAGAAAGATTTGATCATTTTTTTGACTAATAAGTAGGAATAATTAGGGGGTCAAATAATATCCATCCCCCACTTAATTATGATATGGGAAGATCATATATAGTGGGGATTTGAGATATTATTTATGGCATGGCTTTATAGGTAAGATGAAAAGAAAGTGTTTAATTTGGAGGACAATATATAAAATGGTTTTACCCTTAAACGTAAAAGATGAGATGTTCGATTGGTTTGAGTTTGCTATTAATTAAAGAAATCATGGATCCGATTTGACGTACTTTTCCCAAGCATATCAGCATGCATTCTTCTTTGCCACTTGTTGGTAAAAGGGGGCGTCTAAATATAAACCATTTTAGTTGAGTACTGGACCCAATTAAAGATCATTTTCAATGTGTCAAAAATAACTTCCTTTTAGCTTTATAGCTGGTATAGAAAAATAGGTACATAGCTACTATAAATGATAATATGAAATCTAAAAAGATGAATGATAAGTCACAATAGTGCGCCTATGGATGACTGCAGTTCCTTTGCTTTTGGACCTTATATAGGTTCTATTCAAAAAAGGACCTACCACCTCCACTAATTAACACACCTACCTTTTGCCTTTGGGTCTACAAAATATACCAGAATCGACTCTCTTCATCTTCATATACGATACTTAACAAGAATCTTTAATGTAGAAAAAGTTTAGGCAAACAATATTTGTATTAAACTAATAAATGTATTTTTCTTTTATCAATTAATCAAAATGTAGAATGATTAAGTTATCAGGCCAAAGCTGGTCAATGAACGTGAGCGGTTATCGGGCGTAACTATAAATCATGTGGGCTTTATTTGGAAATTTACAAAAACATACCGCCTAACATAAAATATTACGTCACTTAATCAGTATATACTTGGGGGAGAAAGCATTATACATAATGTGTCAATCTTATATAACAGTATATAATAATATATAAAATGTGCTTATACACAAATATGGACAAAATCGGATATAATGTTATATAATATTTTATATTGAGCTATATGTGGCGTAAATATTTTCTTCAAGTAGACATGGAACGTAATTCTGTTTGTGATATTTAATTGTTATTCCACTTTCCAAAATTAGTCCTCCAGCAATATTCAAGTTGAATGCTTGAACGATCACTCAACTTATAATAATTGAATATTAAAGTCACTCAACTTTATTTTGTCTTTCAAAATTTATTCAACTTTGCTTAATTAATTTGCATGCTCATCTAACTTTGCCTAGTTAGCTAAAGTGATGATGAAAACTAACTAGATAAAGTTGGATGACCATGAAAACTAGTTAGGTAAAGTCCAATAATAAATTTGAAATGACAAAATAAAATTGAATAACTTTGATGGCGGATCAATATTCACCGGTTTTGACTCGAATAGGTATTGGAACATAGTGAAGAATGCTAGTATACATTTAACTACGTACCAATAGAGATTATAATGTCATCTAATGTTGGGCAAAAAGGTGAAACAAATAAAGTTGGTGAAAAGTCCGTCAAGAACAATTTCACATTTGAGAGAATTCATTCTCAAAATTGACTACCACATTAACCCTTTTTCTTTAATTAAATCAATTATATATTATGTCAGTTATATTAATCATGTAGGACGTACTGCTATTCTTTTTTCTTACCACACAAACCTTGTGGGCTTTTCTCAATTCAAGGACCTATATGTACCTTATTATTAAACAAATATCCTTTGTTGATATGATTAGTTGTTGCGTGTCTCTTTATCATTGGCCGTGAGAACAAAGACAAGGAATTTTTTTTTGTTGTTGTTGAAATCCATTAATAGGATACTTGGACGTTCCCTATGCTAAAGTTTTCTCTCCTGTGTGTGCATCGATAACTTCAATTTAATTTGGAGCAACAACTATTCTAGAGAATTCTTCTCTTCACAAAAATAAGACATACTATATCTTATAAGGAATAATATTTATTTTTTCCTTTTTCGGGAAACAAACTCCACTATAGAAATTGATGGTAATACTTATAACATCCCATGTGTTATAAAATAATTAAAGACTACAAAGTAAATATAAAGAAACTGATATATTATTCAACTTTGAATTGATATACAAATGAATTGAATTGACTTTTTATTTATAGGCGAAAATAAGCAATTGCAGAGGCTTTTCAGAGAGCAGTTGCACGATTTTTCAGAAGTTGCTTGCAAGCTGCCTGTTTGAGGTTCTTGAAACATGTCTGCTTGAGCTACTTGCAAGCTGCCTACTTGGTTGCAAGTCTAAGGAAGCTGCTACAAGGCTTTTCAAGAAGTTGCTTGCTCAATTTCAAATTTATCCAGAAAATTGTGTAATGAACATTTACAATAGTATGTTGTATTTATAGCAGCATGTTAATGGTTCCCTATGCCAAGTACATCTTTTTTCCCCCTATTTCCTTTCTCTAAACTCAACCAAAAAGATAGATAGAGAAGCTGCAGTGAAGAGAAACCACATATTGAAACCGAAAGTGCACTAGCTAGACAATCAATTTTCTTGAAGATAACATGAGAGAGGATAAGTTAGGTTCATCATCACATCATTTTCCATTCTACTTTTGTTTAGTTTTCCTTCAACTCAACCACCACATATTACTAATCATTACCTTCTCTTTTTTTACTTTGGTGTCATTATTTCTGCTTTGACACCATTAATTGTTATCTTTTGTTCCTTGCCTTCAATAATTACTTTGCTGAGGTTTATGTTAATTATAATTGATTGAATCTTATAAGCTTGCTGAGAAAATGAAATCTCTTAGCCACTTACTAATTAAATAGAAGAAAATGATCTTCTTAAATTTCTCATATTGTGTAAAAACGAAAATTTCTTAAAATGAAGATCTCTCGTAAAAAATAAAAAAAAAAAAAACCAATTTTTTTTTGTAAATGGCGTAGTAAACGAGTTCTCCCACTTTGGGTCATCTCTCTAAAAGCCACTTCATATTTTAAGCTTTTATGTTTGTATGGATAAGCATGACATACAGTGGCACTATTGAGCTTTTTGGCGTCAATTTAAGCCAACAAAAAGGGAAGAACGACATAACATGTACATTAGACCAGCAAAAAGTAAGAATGGCCCATGAAAAATAAGTGTGTATATATAAGAACAATTGAAAAAATAATAATCAAAAGTGTAGATGAACCATGTATATATGGTTTTATTCATGAATCAGGGAAACCAGATAGAAGAACATTATATAATTGAACTCAAAAGAAACATATACAAGGACAGGACACATTATTAGTCCAACAAAAAAGTAGGAATATACATGGGCATGTAGAATATATATATATATATATAGTGTGATTAGTGTCAGATTCGATTTCATTTTAAATTAAATATATGCAATGTATCAATATTCATTTACGTGAGAGATCGGTATATAGTCTCTTTTGTTTATATGATGTCTTTTGCTCTGTCTTAATTAAAACTTGCTATACGTTGGATTTACAACATTAATATATGTGGTTGTTAAAAATAATTTACACAGAAGCATTCAAATCTTAAAGGATTAATTTAAAAACTGTTCAGAAGGGAAAAACAAAGTACAAAACAAGCTGAAAGGTATCACGAGAGGAAATAAAGTTGCCACTTGAACAAAAACTCCAATATAGAGAAGATGATGATAGGAAAAAACCAAAGTCCAAGTGGACTATGTAGTGATAAATTTAACTAGGGTCACGTCGGCGAAGTCAAAAATTTTGATACGAGTGTTCAAGATTAATTCTTTGAAAGTATATATATATATATATATATATAATTTTTCGTCGACTGATGACCACCCTTGGACATCTCAGTACATGTGTGTAGGGGTGTTCACGGGTCGGTTTGAGTCGGTTATTGGTCAAAATCAAAACCAAACTAATATAATCGATTTTTTAAATTATTAAAATTAAATCAAACAAAATATAATATATATTTATCGATTTGGGTTCAATTTGGTTCGGTTATTAATCATACACGAAAATAAAAGAAATGACTCATTTAAAAGAAAAAAAGACAATAATTTATTCAAAAAGAAAAATTAAATCATGAGATTACCACATAAAACATTAACATGACCTACATTTAATACAATATATTTAATTTAAATTATAAATAAATTTTGATGAGAACATATATAAGCTATTTAAAAATATTCATAAAAATTAATATATTATGTATATATAATTATAAATAAATATATATATATATATATATATATAAAATTTATCGGTTTGATCGGTTATTTTTTCGATTGTTTGCACAAAATCACAACCAAATCAAATAGTATTGATTTTTAAAAATGTAAAACAAATCAAATCAAACCAAATAAAAATTAATTATTTATCTAATTGATTTAATTCAATTTTTTGATTTGAGTCGATTTTTACCCAAATTGTGAACACGGACATGTGTGTATGTTGAACAAGACTAATCTAATTCAAAAAATGGTCATCTTGACCAACCTCATATATAGATGGATGAGAATAATTGCATTTCAATATATTTATAGGGTCCTGCCAAATGTATGAAAATATTTTTCAATAATTGCAGAACAACAGGAATCTGTGCCCATGTGATCGACTCTCTATTAATCTTTCATGCATATATTGCGTGACTTATTCTCTAATTGCTACTTCCAAATTTGGACACCTAACTTTGCTTTTCTCTTAATCTTAATAATTAGTAAAAGCAAAATATTACTCTCTCCATCCCAATTTAATTATCACTTTTATCTTTTTTCACGCTCATTAAAAAAAAAATACAAGATATAATTTATTAAGTTATAAATGTTGTGTGTATTTCCTTAATGTTAAGAATATAGTTGAAATAAATTTTAATTTTAGTCTTGAATTTTTAAAGTAATAAATAATTATTTTGAACTAAATTTCCTAAACTAAAATGATAGTTAAGTTAGGACGGAGGGAGTAGTAATTATTATATTGAACAACAAAGTATAGAGAATGTGCCTATTTGGTGTATATATATAAGTTATGTCTTATATTCAAAATGATGTGTCTCTGTTTCCTAACTCGTGACTAATCAGAAAAGGTAGAATAATTAGTAGCTTTAATCTACTCATCTTTGACTTAATTATGCCTTCTATAGTGTGAAACAACTTTAAACTCCCAAGAGTTGGTTAGCAATTAGGATATTTGCGTTTTATTTTTGTCATAAAGGTGGTATTCAGAATAATTTGTTCACATTTCAATTATTTTATCCGATACATATTAACTATTATCAGTATATATATATATATATTGGTTAATTTTATTTATCAAGATTTGAATATATATAAACAAATAAAATCAGCTAATATTTTGAACTTGAGATCGACTATTGCTGATAAAATGGATAAAAATTCAAATATTTCACCTATTTACCTCATTCGGGCAAAACTATCTTTGTTTTTTCATAATCCAATCAAGTCAAAGATTTTATTACCACTATAAGATAAGTAAAATTATAATCCAAACAAGTCAAAGAAGTTGAATAGGACATTAAAAAACTTCCTTTTTTACTTTCTTGAATATTAGAAGAGAAACAATCATCAAAATATACCATGTGAAATTGTAATTAATTTTATAGGTCACTTATAATTTTATGACTTTTTAACGAGAAATATTCATTTTTGTAAGTGGAAAATAGATATTTTTTCCATAGCCTAAAAAAGGAAAAAATGAATGAGAACAGTTTGCCGCCATACCGACCTTTTCAGCAATAGTGGTGTCATCTAAAAGAACTCCTCTTGACTACTCTTTTTATAAATTTCATAACCTTCTTAGAGAAGTGTACCTTTCCATTTAATGAAATGTTCCATTTCCCCATTTCACACATTTACTTGTCTACACATACCTTTCACTAAATCTCACCTTCCAAAATCTCTCTTAATTTTGGACAACAGCACTTACCATCACCTTCCATACAAATTTCCAAGTCTTCAACTAGCAACTAGTATAAATTAAGCAACTCTGTCAAAACAAATTACTTAACAATACTAGTACTAGTACTGTTACCTTCTTCTTCTTCTTCTTACCAAGTAGTGCTAGTTTGTTTGGTAGCTGTCTTTAATGGAAGGAAATAATGAGAACAGAGTTATAGACATAACAAGAACAGGTATGGAGGTGCACCAAGTTGTTCCACCACCTCAAAGAAGCACTCTGCTAAAACTCAAGAACAGGCTTAAGGAAACTTTCTTCCCTGATGACCCTTTGCGCCAATTCAAAGGAAAACCACTAAAGCAGAAGCTCATTCTTGGTGCTCAGTATGTTTTTCCCATACTTGAATGGGGTCCTAATTACAGCTTCAACTTGTTCAAATCTGATATTGTTTCTGGACTCACCATTGCAAGTCTTGCAATTCCTCAGGTTAGTTAATTGCCTTTTTTTTTCTTTCTCTCTTGCAATTGATCAACTTGGTTTTGTCCTCAGCTGAACTTTTTTATTGCAGGGCATTAGCTATGCAAAATTGGCTAACTTACCTCCAATTGTTGGTCTTTGTGAGTCATGTTTTCATCATCATGCAATTTAATTATTAGTATGTATATATTGGGGTTATTAATTAATTAAGTTTACTGTACTGTAACTGTATTGTAGATTCAAGTTTTGTACCTCCTCTGGTTTATGCTGTTCTTGGAAGTTCGAGGGATCTTGCAGTAGGTCCAGTTTCAATAGCGTCACTTGTTTTAGGATCCATGCTGAGAGAAGTGGTGTCCCCCACTAAAGATCCAATCTTGTTCCTTCAACTTGCTTTCTCTTCTACTTTCTTTGCTGGCCTTTTCCAAGCTTCTTTAGGCTTTTTAAGGTACTCTTCTAGGAATATACTCCATATTTTTTTAAAATAAAGTCATATGTACTTGAAATTCTCAGTCGGTTTCCCTTTTTATGAAATTGCAGACTCGGGTTTATTATTGATTTTCTTTCAAAAGCAACACTGATTGGGTTCATGGCTGGAGCTGCTGTTATAGTGTCACTGCAGCAACTCAAGGGTCTTCTTGGCATCACAAATTTTACCAAACAAATGGCAATAGTCCCTGTCCTAAGTTCTGTTTTCCACACAACTAATGAGGTTACAATACACACTCTCTCTCTAATCTACTATAGCACTATCAATGTAACTGAAAACTATGCCTTTCTTGGGATTATATAAAACTACATTTGTCTTTAGTCTTCAGCTTTTTGACACAAATTTTCAGAGATTTGTATTTGTGTCTGTCTTTTCTTCATTTGGTTTATAAGAATATTCACATGCTTACTTGGCTTTATGCAATCATGTGAAATCAAGGTTCTAAAATCAAGTAGCTTAATGTCTTTCCACTTCTTTAACAAAATTTGATGTGGATATACATCGATTTCAATTTAAGTGTCTTAATTTGACTAAACATCAAGTTTAAATAAAAAAACACTTTTGAACGTGTGATCTTAAATTAAAGATATGTGTAATCTCTTAAATTTTATGGTCTTAAACTTGACACGAGGTTGGAATTTAAAAACTTACTAAGCTAGACAGTTAAATTGAGAAGGGATGAGTGGTTTCTTTGTGAGTATAAAAAATTGTCTAAAGATGTGATGAAAAATCTGAAAATAATTGATTGTAGAAAAGCATTCGAAAACGATGGTCATGTACTAACAAGGAAAAAAAAAAGGTACAGATGCTTTTAGATCAACTATCAAGCATGGTACACCGGAAATTTTTAAAAAATTGAAAATTTTATTAATCATTGGAATTTTACGAAAAGACCCCTCCCCCCACACACACTCACACCCCCTTTTAGTTTTTAATTTGAGTTGACTGCTTTTGAAGTCAAGGGGTTGACTCATGTGTCCAAAAAGGTTTTAAAGTAAAACATAGAAAAAGATAGTAGGTGCTTCACTTCACTTACATATGTATTACTTTTTCGGTCTCAATTTAAGTGACTTAGTTTGACTGAGCACTGAACTTAAGAAATAAAGGGAGACTTTTGAATCTTATGATGTTAAATTGAAGATGTTTGTAATCTTTTAAATGTTATGGTCTTAAACTTGTCACGAAGAATGTTTGAATTAGAAAACTTACTAAATATAGAAAGTTTAGAACATACGAAAAAAGAAACACTTACTGCTTCGAGGGACTTGGCTGATGTAATATTGTATGTGCAGTGGTCTTGGCAAACTATATTAATGGGATTTTGCTTCTTGGTGTTCCTCTTATTGACCAGACACATTGTAAGTATATTCTGTTCTACCTTCCTTTTTCACTTTTCAAATGAAGGAAAATAAATATTCAAATTCCCTTTGACTGCAGAATACATAAGTTTGAATTACTTACCATTTTGAAAGGAAAGATGATGTCCAATACTATACTACTAAGCCAAAAAAAAATGAAATATCGTCAATCTCCACATCTACTGGTCTTTCGAAAGATGATGTCCAATACTATACTACTAAGCCAAAAAAAAATGAAATATCGTCAATCTCCACATCTACTGGTCTTTCCCACCCTCAACTAATATATATTTGCACTGTTTTTTGCTTACATATTTTCAAAGAAGGAGAAAGATAAGTAAAAACAAAAAAGCTTACATATTTTCAAAGAAGGAGAAAGATAAGTAAAAACAAAAAAATGGATAAAGTTGGCCATGGATCCACTTGTTTTTTTTTTGGGATGTGTAAATATTGGGATGCTAATGAATCATTGATTGGAAACAGGGGCTGAGAAAGCCAAAGTTATTTTGGGTGTCAGCAGGAGCCCCTCTTCTTTCTGTCATTATCTCTACCCTTATTGTCTTTGCAATCAAAGATCAGACTCATGGCATCAGCATTGTAAGTTTCTAAAAACCAAACAAATTTATATATTTATCTATATTCTTGATATTTAATTATTTATTTATTTAATCATCTTCATTTATTGGTGGTAGATTGGAAAATTACAACAAGGATTAAACCCTCCATCATGGAACATGTTACATTTCAGTGGAAGCTACTTGGGACTTGTAATCAAAACTGGAATTATCACTGGCATCCTTTCACTCACTGTAAGTTGAACTGAATGAAGTCAAAATTATATGTCCTCAGATTAGAAAAATGATAAACCTGATTATTTGTTTGTAAAAAAAATAAAACAAATAGGAAGGAATTGCAGTGGGGAGGACTTTTGCTGCTTTAAAGAACTACCAAGTGGATGGAAACAAAGAGATGATTGCTATTGGGCTCATGAACATGGTTGGTTCCTCTACTTCCTGCTATGTCACAACCGGTACACCTTTTTCCCCTCGCTTTCAATTTTGCTTAAAACGTAATCAGCTTGTCGTTATGATAATAATATTGTACATTTCAGGTGCATTCTCGCGGTCAGCAGTGAATCACAATGCAGGAAGCAAAACGGCAGTGTCTAACATAGTAATGGCAGTGACAGTGATGGTGACACTCCTTTTCCTCATGCCCCTCTTCCAATACACTCCCAATGTTGTGCTCGGGGCCATCATCGTTACTGCTGTTATTGGCCTTATCGACATCCCTGCTGCTCTTCAAATCTGGAAGATTGATAAATTTGATTTCCTGGTCTTGCTATTTGCATTCTTTGGTGTCATTTTCATTTCTGTTCAAAATGGTCTTGCCATGGCAGTAAGTTCCTTTCTTTCTTTCTTTCTTTCTTTCTTTCATAAGTGATGTTATGTTTTGGCCTTATGGTCTTGCCATTCTTTTTCTTTCAGATTGGAATGTCAATTTTAAAGGTGTTGTTGCAAATTACAAGGCCAAAAACAGTGATGTTAGGGAACATACCTGGTACTGGAATTTATAGAAATCTTGATCATTATAAGGAAGCTATGAGTGTTGATGGTTTTCTCATTTTAAGTATTGAAGCTCCAATCAACTTTGCCAATGCTACTTATCTTAAAGAAAGGTTAGTACTGCCCTGCCGCAGCTGCATTGCATTTTTCTTCCTTCCTTCCTTCCTTCCATATTTATCGAGTTTATTTGCCAACTAAAGGATTTCAAGATGGATACAAGACTACGAGGAAGACGGAGCCAAGAAAGAGTCGGGGCTTAAATTTGTGGTCCTTGATTTGTCTGGTAAGTCCATCCATTCTTCCTTCCTTCTCAATACCAAAAAACAGTTCCTTCCACTGTCTTCTTATAAGAAAAACTTACCTGGCAGCTGTGAGTGCCATTGATACAAGTGGAGTCTCATTGTTCAAGGATTTGAGTATGGCACTGGAAAAGAAAGGCCTTGAGGCAAGAACACTAAATTTACTTTACACTTTTCAGATGAAATCAAAACTCTCTCTTAACACCTTTCTTTTTCTATTTAATTGCAGTTTGTATTGGTGAATCCAATAGGAGAAGTACTGGAAAAACTGAAAAGGGCTGATGAAACCAAAGATATGATGAGACCAGATTGCCTTTTCTTAACAGTTGAAGAAGCAGTAGCTTCACTTTCCTCAACAATAAAATACCAGATACCAGACCATGTTTAATATACTCTGTAAACATAAAGTCTGCCTTAGCTTTGTAATTCTATTTGGTTGAGATCAACACCTCAATCAATCAACCTCTTAGATTCACTACAATCATTGAATTGTACAACAAAAACATTAGCTAAGAAAGTCAATTACAGTTCATGTTAATTCCAATACAAATAAATTGTCAATTTATGATCACAAGAATTCATATAACCAACCTCATCTTACTTATACTTGAAATAAGGGACAGTTATCTTTGTTGTTGTTTATGGTAAATTGAACTTCTCTAAAACTGGGGGTCCATTGACACCATGCTTATCGCTAGAGTGACATGCAAGTCTCTGATCAGAATATAAGACTTGTAACAATGAACTATTGTAATGTATCAATAAATATAACCTTTATCCTAAACAATGAGTATCGTCTATAAATATTTTTAGTTCTGTTCTATTGTTTGACTCGACATGACGTTTAAAACACTCTTAAAGCTTGTAATCTTAAACGTGTCAGCAATATTTGCATGGATATGAGACTTGTGACTACAAAAGCTTAGCATTAAGTTAATATAACAATGTGTCACTATTTTTTGCACGGAAGGAGCAGATAGTTTGGCAAACCGTCATTCAGAATTGAGCGACTGAGAAAATAGTTTTTTTTCATTTCAAATCAAACTGAAAACCGAAAGCTTTCTGCTTTTCCTTCACCTTTCTTATTCAAGTTTTCTCTTCCTTGCATTTCCTCCTTCCTTCCTTCCACCCTTTCCCCTTCTCTTGGAAATCTTCTACTAGTACAATTGATTCAAACCATCACAGCCACTTTACGGGGTATGTTGTTGCAGGTAAATGTATTTCATTCATAAACGTTGCCACAAAATTGGACGTATACAAAAGAAAAAGTATGAGACTTTACAAAAAGATACGATTCGTTATGATCTCTATCCAATCTTCTATACAAGAAGAAACTACATGGGTGCATCAAAAGAAAATAAGGGATCAGAGACGACTCCTCAACTGAGAAAAGCTCGACTCTATTCCCTCAAAAGCTCTCCTATTTCTCTCTCTCTCTCTCTCTCCCCAAACAACCCACATAAGAGTTATTCTACCCTATAAATAAAGGAAGTAAATGGATGCTCAGCTTTTAAAACTATAAAAGTTGGCTGGAATCATACATCAAAACACATATAAGTGGCAAGGACTCAAAAATATTTACTTTTGATTAGAAAGCTTTTGCAAGATTGATTCTTATTCTACGTATGACTCGGATTTCATTGAGCAGTTGCAGATTAGAATTTACAGAGATGGAGCCACAAATCATATATTTAAAGTGCATTAAAATTGGAAGTCAATTAGAAGTAGATCAGTCACCCTATAAAAATGTGACGATCACAAAAAGCTATGAGATTGTTCTTTGTCAATGCCTGTGGTTAATGTTCAAATGAGCCAGTTACTAAGGTCAAGCATTAGCTTTACTGAATCAACTCTATAACCTTTACTATTGCCTCTTCCTCTGATAGAGTGAATAACCAACAAAAGCAGACATAAAAAATGTCCATAGAACCTGTGATTACATGATAGAATTTAAGTCAGAACTAAAAGTTTTACAGAGAAGGAGGGAGGGGGCAGTCAAGAAAATAAGAAGGGAAAAAGAAATACCGTATTAATCATTTGCCATCGTTCAAGCCTTTTAATTCTTGACTGCATGTCTTCAATTACACCATTCAATGGTGAAATCTCTCTACTGGGCGAGGACTCTGAAGATGAACTGCTTCCCTGTTTGCAATACACAAAACACTAATCAATAAGAGACTGACTAATCATTACACTTGATTTCCTGCAATAAGCTCAACCTAGATGTTATAACCGTGTAGAAACATACCACAACGTCGAAATAGTA
Source organism: Jaltomata sinuosa (assembly GCA_003996215.1). Taxonomy (NCBI): domain Eukaryota; kingdom Viridiplantae; phylum Streptophyta; class Magnoliopsida; order Solanales; family Solanaceae; genus Jaltomata; species Jaltomata sinuosa. The sequence goes on from QJPP01000513.1 coordinate 51,214, forward strand.
CATGATTGAGCTCAATCTACATACTATAACACTGTAGAAGCATACCATAATGTCAAACTAGTAGATGAGCGAAATAGGTGGCGCATCACATGAAGGCGTATATGATTCATGAATTAACGGGAAGCACATGAAAGAGCTTCTTTACTGGAATTGTCAGGCTGTCATACACATGGCTTTTGTTGTTAAAACTTGGTACTCCTTCGGCAAATGTCTTGTGTGTTCGGTATGACAGAAAATAATTTTCTCTCTGGAAGATGACTTATTTTCTGGAAAATACTTTTGGCTGTTTGGTTGGACAGTTGAAAACATTCCCAAAGAAAATTTTATGAAAGACAACGATGATTTTAGCAAATCGGATAATGTCTTGATGAAAACTGCTATTAAAGATTGATAACAATGTATAATTATTGGTAGGAGCAATGATATGAAATTAGAAATTGAGATAGTTGGGAAGGAAAATGGCTTCTGCACAAAGTAAGGGAAGTCAATTTTCCATTTGTTGGAATGTTTTTCCGTCATACATAACATACTTTTAAAATTCCTTTTATCTTTGGGCAAGGTTTTTCTTTTCCCACGGTCAAAGGGGGAAAAGGGAGGACGAGAATATTGAAATTGATACGACTTCATAAAGAATATCGAATCTGAAGAGGCGTACAAAGGCTATACTTTAACGCAAACTGCATAATCCATTGAATTTTTGAAACACTAATATGCTTCATCATGGACGACTCTGTGAATATACCTCAAATACACAACGAAAGCTATCAAATTTGTATTAGCTTACATACTAAGGGAAAATTTGGAAGTCAATTTAAGTCTCATATACCTTCTGATACATTAGCCGACCCAGACTACTTTGGGATTAAAGCTTTTGATTAAACGATACTTTGCTGTTGTTATCCTCATATATCTATACAAATAGATGATAACTTTAATTTATTCTTGTTGACAGTTCTGTGCAGTTTTTCTTTCATTAACTACTCTCGTATCAAGCTAATCGTCATTGATGCTAGAAAGTGCTAATTTGCATACTGCTCATCAAAAAAAAAGTGCTAATTTGCATACTAAAAGAAGTGCACCAAGATCAAGTCCTTTTCCTTCATTTTAGTCCAGTTTTAAACAAAGGAAACATTTCCTAAATTTCAAAAAGAAAATGACAGTATTGGTCACTCAAGGACCTTACGTTTTTTGGTGCTTTTGGACCTTGCTTACTGTTTCAGTGTTTCTTGCAGTAATAGACCAAAATAACCGCAGCTATGCCTCAGTTCCAAACAAGTTAAGATCGATTATATGAGTCATCACTGACCATGCTAATCCATTTAAACTCATCTCATGCCAATATTATTAAAATAAAAATAAAAAATACTAAAATTCTTTATATTTTCTAATGGCATATAAATCTCTGGAACGCTAAACTAGAAAAGCATGACGTAAAGTAAATAGAGATCTCCTATATAGATCTTATTCTTCCATTGCGCTTCATCTTTCGCTAAATTTGTAAGAGATCCCAAGAAATTGCAAGTCCTTCGAGACAATTTCCTTCGAAATGATTTTAAGCCTACCTTGTTTTCACCGTATTGCTCCACCTTCCCAGAAGTTCTAAACTCCATCTTAATCCTCCCCTCACCCCACATTTCCGATTTGAGCTTTCAATTTAGGAGAGAGAAGTTTCTTATTTGAATTTTCAAACTGAAAGCTCAAATCATATAGCAACTCATTTCTGATTTGAAGATTATTTCTCTGTTTGAAATCATGTAACCCAGAGAACCATTCAGGTAAAAAGTGGATTTAAAGATTATTTCTTGTTTTATTTCATATAACCCATTTCTGATTTGAGCTATCAATTTAGGAGCGAGAAATATTTTTCTTCTCCTTTCTAATCATTTTTGTTGTTGGGTGTTTGATGGGTGGATAATTTTAATTAAAAGATGAGTGAGATTACAAGAGAGAATGGTTTGGAGATGGTGGAAACCCACGGTGCAGGAGCCATGGCGGGTTTTTTTTCTTCTCCTTTCTGATGGTTTGTCATTGAAGAAGGTTTTTTTGTTTGCCTTTTTCTTGGTATTACTTTTTATTTTATTTTATTTTAATAACTATTAAAAGGGCAAAAAATGAGCGTTGGGGCCTTTTTAATAAGCCTCACGCCCCTCAAAGGAGTGTAAGACACGCACTAGAGCCAAATATGCCACATAGTCTCAGTCAACGGTCAAAAGGGTTTAAAATAGCTAGTTTGAACAAGTTCAAGTGTCCAGTTGACACTTCGTGGAGTAGAATGGTCCATTTGACAATCCGAGCCAAGTATAAGGGCCTCCCAGGTCATTCCACCAGTGGAAAATAACACTAACGACATAGTTAAACACAAAATGTTTCTCAGCAAATGCATGAACAATGAGGAACTCAGAAACAAATGATCGAAGTAAACATTGGCCTCAACCACTTCCAAGTTACTAAACCATAACAGGAAAGAGCATAGATTATCATGTATATAAGCAAAACCAAGCTCGGTGCTTCAGAAGCTCCCTTCAACATTCATCTAATATCAATATATCAATCAAGACAAATCAAAAAATTGAGGTATGCCAGCCCACCAAATAAGATTACCTGAGATTGTATGTATTCCACAAGTTCTTGCAGCCTTACTGCCTGCTGGGAATGGATACCACTTGAACTTCCCCCTAATGCAGGCAACCTTTCCAGAACTAGTTGAAGATAACTCTGTGATGAAATTTAGAAAAGTAAGCTATCAGTTTGGACTGTTTCTGACGTAAGAGAACATCCGTCTGATAGTAATAGCAATGTCAAATCAGAAAAAGGAAAAACCAGAAGTCAAAACCTTTGTGGTATATGAACCGTCTAGTTTGAGTGTTGAGCCAGCGGCTGCCACAACCTCTTTATTGATCCCTTTAATTTGTATGTAAGGACTAGGAACATCTTGTAGATGATCAACCTCTATAAGAATCTGAAAAGAAGAACCCTTTACTTCCCAGAAACCAAGTTGCATATGAAAAAGTGTACCTTACTACGTAATATCAACCATACATAACACAAATAAACAAGAGACGGAATGTGTTAAAGGGTTTAACGTTGAAACTAATTGTGCAGGAGATAGAGTGCAGCATATGAGCAGGGAAACATAAATTATCAGGAATCAGTCCGGAAGCACATTGGTTAAAAGGTAAATCAGGTTCAACAAAATTATAGCGGAACACCTAGGAAGACTACTGAAGACCTGCAATAGCAACTAAAAAATTTCATATCGGTAGTCACATAAGGATCGTGACTGTCTACTATATGCTACAGGCTATAAAGCAGTCACTGATCATCCATCTACTTATTGGATAAGCATTCAAATACATAATGCGCTTTGAAAAGTTCCCGAGAAGCGTATTTGCGCTGTATTCCATGATCTAAACCCGGTTATGACAAAATGTTCGAGTTAGCATCAAGCGTTATTAGTTTATTACTAAGCTGGTCTTTTGTCAGTTTAAGATATAAATTGTATCTCACACCTAGAGATAGGTGTCTTGTATTCCACGATCATTTAAGTCATCAATACATCTTCCTTTTCTCTTATTTCTCACAGAAGACAATAGACAAGTCTTTAGTGTGTTTCAGTATGATAAAAAAAGTATCCAGAAAACTGAGAGTACCTTTCCATCTTGGTAGATATAAGCTGAAGCTTCAATATACGCGACTGCTTGATACCTGAAATCAGAAGTTGTGAAGCATAAGAATTTGATTCAAAATAGACTGACTAGGAAATAACCTACAAAAGATATAACTGCAGATTAAGAGCCAATTCACATTTGAACTAATGTTAAGTTTACTAAAATTTATGAGAAAGAATAGAGATAATATGGACTAAGAAGTGTTAAATGGAAGGGGGGTTAACCATCACAGTGCAGCTAGATTGGATAGATTTCTCTATTCCATGGAATGGGAAGAAATTTTTAAGAATATCATACATATCTGATCATAGCCCTATACTAGAATGTGGAAATTGGGAACAAAAGAGATCTTATTTCAAGTTTGAAAATTGATGGCTCAAGTGGAAGGTTTCAATGATTTAAATTTATTTTTTTTGAAACAAGGGTAACTTTAGGTTTCAATGATCTAATTCATAGCTGATGGAATGGTTTCTTGGTAGAAGGCTGCCTGACCTATGTTAGAAGTGATATAACCATATTTGAAGGCATCTCTGGGTTACATGTTAACTGGCATAAAAGCTTCCTTTACCCAGTTAATCAAGTTGATAATATGCAAGGCTTAGCTGAGAATCTAGGATGCCAAGTAGCCTCCCTTCCAACAAAATACCTTTCCATACCACTGGGTGCAAAGAACAAGGAGCTGGAAATTTGGAGTGAAGTGCTGGAAAGATGTGAAAAGAAGCTGGCGAAGTGGAAGAGTCGATACTTATCCCCGGGGGTAGACTGACACTTAAAAAATCAGTGATGGATGCCCTTCCTACATATAGGATGAGTTTGTTCCCTATACCAAAGAGCACTGAAAAGAAGTTTAATCAACTGAGGACGACTTTCCTCTGGCAAGGGAACAAGAAGAAGAAAGGTTACAATCTAGAAAAGTGGGATGTGTTAACCCTTAGCATAAACCAAGGAGGCTTGGGCATAAAGAAACTGAGTCTATAAAATACTAGTCTATTGCAAAAGTGGTAATGATATGGCCCTACAGAGAAGATTCATTCCACATAACTATGGGCTTCTGAATCACTGGACCACTGAGGAAGTTACTGGAACTTTTGGTTGTAGTGTGTGGAAAACCATCAGAAGAATGTGGCCCCTTTTCAATACTAACATGTCCATCAAAGTTGGAGATGGTTTGAAGACAAACTTCTGGAATGAACAATGGATAGGAGAAGATAAGCTGAGAGTTCTCTTCCCAGATCTATACATCATAAGCCTACAAAAAATGCCACTGTCTCTCAGATGTGGGATCCTCAAGGATGAAACCTAATTTTAGGTTGGTATAGTAGCAAGTTTGCTTCAGGTACTGAAAGCTTTCTCAGGTATTTCCATTGGCCCTGACAAGCCAATATGGAATCTGCATAGCAAGGAAGTCTTCACAGTAAAATCTTGCTACTGGAAAATAATTAACCAGTCACTAACAGTAACTTGGCCTTGGAAGTTAATTTGGAAACTCAAAATTGCTCACAGAGTCTCATGTTTCACATGGCTGGTGATCAGAAGATCCTGTTTAACCCATGAAGTGTTACAAAGAAGAGGTGTACAACTTTGCTCGAGGTGTTTTCTGTGTGGCCAAGAGGCAGAGGTCGATGTTCATTTATTCTTGCACTGCAGAACAACTGTAAATTTGTGGAACATGTTCTTGTGTATCCTAAGGGTGATTTGGGTAATGCCCAAGACTACTTTTGAATTGCTAAACAACTGCAAAGGAATTGGAAGACCAGGTGCTAAGGAAGACTGGTGGAAGATTGTCCAACATGCATTTGGTGGACATTATGCAAGGAAAGAAATGCAAGATGTTTTTGAAGGAAAGAGCAGCAGCATCCAGAAGATCAAGATGAAATGTCTTAGCTACTTTATTTTTGGTGTAAACAAGATATGGTGGGGGAAGTAGAAGCTTTAGTTGATTTCATAGGGCAACTGTAAGGTTTTTATTTTTTTGAAGATACCCACCGTGGGTTGTAGATGGCCTCATCAGTTCGAATGATGAGTTTTTTGTGCGAATATATAGCCACCTTTATCTCAAAAGAAGAAGTGTTAAATGGAAGAAAAAAAGGGTCAAAGCAGCGGATAGCAGAGACATTCAGTATTTCCTAGGGTCATTTTGAGAAAAGTGAGCCTGGGTTTGTTATCCTTTTGGCAATCTGTATCTTGTTCTTTTTTCTTGCTTTCTCCATGCAATATTGAAGCCTTATCCAGTAAGTAGGTTGCACTCAGATTTATGTCCTATTTCTGAAAAGAAGTATTTTATTTACTCAACACCATAAGAGGAAAGAAAGGTACAAAAAAGCTAGGCCCAACTATTGGTGAGAAAAAGATAGATTAATGCCCTGAATTACTGATACAACAAAAGTATACACATTATCTGCCGAAAGCAAATGAAATTATGAAACGTGGAATTGAAGGGATGCATGAGCAAGAAATGGCCTAATAAAAAACTAGCTTCCATTGTCAAATATTCCACATACCCAAGATTAAGGAGTCCTGCAACAGTACTAATGCTGATATCGAAGTCCACTTTCGGCTGAATAATATAGTTTCCTTCTCTTATAGGCTTCATATGTAACAGTAGAAAACATAAGCCAGTATGGTCAAGCATTTGCACATAATTTTCAGAAAAAGAAACTGTACAGCACGTCCTTTGATAAATACATTTGTATGCATTTCAAACCACACACCTCGCGTATTAGCAATGCGAACCTTCCTTCACATATTCTGACTCTAATGGAATCACTCTCTGTTAACTGGCCATTGGCAGGTATTCCAGGAAGCCGCAAGTATATATCAATAAAATTCTGGACGGAACTACATATCTTGGTAGGATCAAGAATTCTCAAAATATCTTGATATGCCACCTGTAAACAGTTTGCTAGTTAAAGCAACAAAAGGAAATTATTCTGGGTCCTTCCTAGTAGCAGAAAGGAAGCAACAGACCTGTTTATTGCTTTTCAGCACAAACAATGAACTCTCAGGGGAGAGCACAGGATCAAAATCATTCCTGATTTTTAACTGCAGAAGGTAAAGGCAAAGCACCATGAATATTGCTAGCAATTTACTACATAATAGATAATCGAATTTCTATTTCCACTTTATGTCAAAAGCCACTTTAATTTACATGATATTGTATTAAACTTATCTCATGCACTGTTACTTACTACAAAGTATAATATAAAGCCATTTGCACCATGAAGTAATTACACAATGTACCCAAAAAAAAAGAAGTAATTACATAAACTTCCACATTGTAGCCATGCAAAATTAACATAATTAAGAGTTGATGACAAAAGAACAGTTACTCAAATTTCTAGTAGCAACTTCTTGATTTAGATGATCATTAAATTCCAAAGCTCAATTTATTACAAAATTTAAACTATCTAGTGAATACTATGTAGGAAATGTGAAAAGTAAACATATTTCCAGAATGGACTAACATGTGCATGAACAAGATGTGGCTCAATGTACTGTTGGAACATAGGAAACACTGTTGTCATGATTTCATTTTGGGACATAAAGCAGCCAACTCTACTTTTGTCTCTTTGAACTCGAGAAAGAAGATGTGAATGAACACCTCCAACCTGTTCCAAAACAGGCAATAAAATCATTGGTGATAAATTTCTTAGCTGAATATTTTTACGAAAAAAGTATAGCAAATTCAATATTATCATGTACAACATCATCATACTTACAACAGCAATCCACAAATCCAGTGATTTTCTGATGTCAGGGTGCAAAGCATAAACACCTTCAAAGATGACCTAGCCAAATTAAGCAGACCTTACTCAGCTTGCCTAATTACTATAGAAGGTTAAACAGCAAAAGCCAATAGCTAAACTGAACTTCACAACTTTTAGAAGGAAATCAATTTTACCTTCATTTCACTTACCTGATTCAACCTATATATATATATTCTATTTTCTTATTTAGATCGTACAAACACTTACTCAGTAAAAGTAAGAAAAATCCACACATACCACCACTCATTCTTTTTTTCGTGTCTTGTTCTTCTCTCTCTCTTTTTTTTTTGGGGGGGGGGGGGGGGGGTTGTTACCACATCATACCACTCCGCATTCTTCAGAAACTTCAAGCTCCTTGAAGCCACTACGAGCGCCTGTTTCAAGGTCAAAGATAGGTACTTTCGTTCTTCGGCAATTTCTGATGTCACTGATATTCTACAAATGACAAAAACAAATTCAGGAACTGAGAAGCATCGCCAGGGAAGGAAAAGCATACAGGACTAGCACATGTTATGCCAAATACAAGTAGTCCAAAATTATTACCACAAAGGTAAGACTTCAGAAAAATTTCACTCGGGTCTTTTTAGAAAGTAATAAGTTCTCGGCCTGTTGACTAAGATCAAGTGTAGTATCTGCTCTTATCATTTCTTTTCTTAAATAAGTAATACATTATTTTTTCAATGTAAGTAGAACGTGCAATGGATACTATAATGTGAACAACAAATTACAAGCTTCCTGAAAAAAACAGGACAATCTCAATTCTCAGTGCAGAAGAGAGTAGCTTTCCGCTCTTCTATACATGGACTACATGCCAGATGAGAAACTAAAATTTGGCCTCAGGTATTGGATCTATCGCAAGACAAAACCAAATGAGAGTCTTGAATTTGAAGAACTTCTCTGTACCACATAAAAGCTCTCATAAACTGGAGAAAAAGGTTTGTACTAGACAACTAATGAATCCCAATACCCAAACAAATCCCCCTTAAAAGCATATAGAAAATTTAAATGGTCATCCATTCTATTCAGTGACATATGGGAAAGAGGAACAGACATGTTATATAAGTGATAACCCGCAACAAGCAATGTAGGAGTCGATAAGAAAGTTGAAGTTCCCAACCCAATGATCACCAATAAAAAGCTAAGTGTAGCACCGTAACCATTCCTACCAATACAGGGATCAACTTAATGGCACGTGAAAGCATTGATTTATTGTTTACTTCTATAACAAAATCAATAAAATTTATTAAGCAGCCATGAAAAATCCCCAAGGATTTTCTCATAGTACTGATCCCCTAATCTGATCTAGGTTGAGCCGTATGTTGCTTATCCACCAATTTGGAGATTACTGTTTAGTCCTTCAGTCAGCAAACAACAACAACAACAACAACAACATCCCCGGTGTATTCCCACAAAGTGGGGTCTGGGGAGGGTAGAATGTAGGAAGACCGTAGCTTTACCTCAGAGGTGAAGTAAAGAGGTTGTTTCCCGATAGACCCCCGGGTTAAGACAAAAAAGACCAGGAAAAGATGTAATGAAAGTACACAAGATATAGACAATAAACGGAAACAATAGATAGTCACAGAACAATACTACTACGATCAAACTATACAAAACACTAGATAGTCCTTCAGTCAGCACCTTATAGATTATCTTATAAACAGAACCAATCAGGCTAATACGCCTGAAATCTCTCGACTCTCTGCCATTTCTCTTTGGAATAAGAGCTATATAGGATGCCCAGACCACTTCCTCTTCAAAGGATCTTTTAGTCATTGCTTCTCTTCCTCGTTTATGCATACATTCCACAAAGTTAAACTCTGGCCCACATCCACATGACATTTCCCAAAGCAAAACCCTAAGGCTTGAATTTCTTAATAACAAAAAAAAAAAATTGATGACCGTGGTGTCCGGGCCAGCTTTCGCGCACCTCGACTAAATCCACGGGATACCTGCCACCTCCCACCAGCAACAGGCACCAGGTAACTCTGTCCACCAAGGCTAGAACAGATGGGGAAGAACCGCCTAGTGTATTTTTGTCTCCGCTAGGATTTGAACCTGAGACCTAAGTCTTTAACCCACTTCATTGACCACTAGGCCACACCCTTGGGTGCAAATAACGCAATTTATCGATCTATTTAAAGGACTTTGGTAGGGAAAAAGAAAAAGAAAAAAGGACTCTGTTGGTAACCTTATTCACCTTCCATCTTCATTCAAAGTAACAAATGGAGCTGCAATTTCAAGAAAAGATTACAGAGCAGAAGAGAAGGAAGGATGATGTTGTACCTTTGACAGCAAACCGAGATCAAGCGAGCTAAAATCATCATACTTGAAGTCCTTTACATGTTCAGACTTGTAATAGCTTTCAAGGGAAACAACTTCACAGCCAACAATATTTGCCATCTTACGAGCCAAACTTGTTTTGCCAGATCCACTCGGACCTCCTATAGTGGCAACAAAAGCGGGGTAAAAAGATAGGCTAAATAAGATGCTACTCAATACAAAATATATTGATTATTTTATTTAAGATACCCAATGACAATTTTGACTGAAGATTACACTTCTCAACATTTATTCCTAATCAAAGGATCATTAACAGTATAGCAAAAACTATATTTACTACGAACCAATAACAGGAATCAAATAACCATCATAGTCAAATTTCAATGTTTAATAACTGCAATTTTTAATGATCAAACTAAAACATTGATATTTTTTAATTAGGGAAAAGAAGCATGTTAGACCTTTTGGTTTCTAAAATTAGCATATTGCCTCCTTGTGGTATGGAAATTAGTTAAGAGACACCTTCTGTATTGAAAAACATCAGTTGTCTCACCCTCTTACATGTAAACATTGAATACATTTTTAATGCAAAAACTAAGATAAAAGCCCTAATACCCTCCAAAAACAATTCTCTTCTATTTGAGGATTCAGAATAGCTTTATTTTTGTCCAATTCATATTAATTCTATCTTGTAGATATTTAGATAGTTTGATGATGATTTATGGAAATAGAATGTGCAGTTGCAGTTTAGGTATGAGACATGGAGGTAAAATGGAAGCTCCAAAAGCTGTATAGGGGTAATTACGCTTTTTTCCTTCTTTAAGTATAGCTAACAAGTATTTTTGAACAGCATAAAATCCTTAGTCCCTGAAGCAAAATTTATTTAGTGCAACAGTTCTGGATAATTAGAAATCACGGTTACTTCAGTTAAGATGAATTTCAGTATATTTTGGGGAGAGGGGGAGGAGAGAGAACTTTGTTGTTCATTGTACCAATTCCAACTATAACGGGAAGACCCTTGTTTTCCAGCAAAGCCTGCAAAATAAACCAGTAAGGAAACTATATTTCTGTTTGTGAAAAGAATGAGCAGATGTTCTCAGATCTCGATGAAAATGTTAAAAATGGCTAATCACATAATATGAACCTGGATTGCTTGAACAGAAAGAAGTAGTCCTCTGTCTAAATCATATGAATCAGGCATAGGAGCAAGCTGCACGGCATCCCTGGAAGAAGTAGGATCTGTTGCTGTTTTATGAGCGGAATCGAAACAAACGAACAATTGATGACATGTAGGTCACTGCTTGCTGCCAGTAAGACAAACATACCAATAACAAAGCCATGAGCAAGTGCTGGATCAGGCGAGACAAAATGCCATGTTGCTAACACAGGTTCCATTTTGGACTTCGTGGGGGAACGCGTCCAAGGCTGGGATAAATCTTCTAGCCGGTTAACTGAGTTTGAACTAACACGAAGTGGCTTTGGAGCTGTGATCAGCCTCTCTTGGTTGCTAGCTAAAACAGCATTAGGTGCATTAGACAATGGTGGTGTATTCAGACGTGGTACCCCTACAAATGCAAAATAATTTATCAGAACGAAAATATCTGCTTGTTGAAGTCACATCACCAATTATGTACAAGAGTCTCACAGTCATCCTAAAGTTAGTCAATAACCAATGAAGGTAAACTTTTCCCATGTTTAAATTTGTGGATCCCAGGAATCATCATTAGGCAACACGCATTATCCCTATCCATGATATTCTAGCCTGTGATGATATCAGGAATGATAGATTTTTAGGATTTGCTTGTACTATCCAATTGTTGCAATGAATTTTCCTTTTTCACCATTTTCCTTGGGAGAAATATAAATTTTCTATCGCTCGATAGACCCCCGCATGCCAAGGGCATAGTAGGAGAATACATGCCATCACCCCCTTCTTCCAAAGAAGAGTCATGTCATTCACATTCTCTGGTTGCAAATGGTAGGGATTTAAAAGAAATTCCGTGCATAAGGTCAATATCAAAAAGCTCTTGATGCTACCATAAGCAAGCAACAGTCAAAAGATTAGGAGGTGGCCATTCCCTTACCCACCATTAATTTCCTGAGAAAATCCCTAAAAAAATGCATAGACGCTGCTTGACAGTTTTTCATTGCAAATAAAAGCTATGCCAAAACCCAAAACTAAGGAAGTCCTATCTATAACAAAATGTTTGAAAAGATGGAAACCCAACAGCTTAACCACCACAATCAAACTCAAAAATCTTTTATATATTCACAAGCACTCTGGATTCAAATTTCACTATCTCAGTAGAAAAGCCAGATTTTCTGCCAGATCCATTACTATAACTGACCAAGAGTTCAAACGATAAAATTTTGAACTGATAAATCAATGGGCTACTCTTAAAACAAGTGGGAGAAACAAAACAACAATGACACTGCATCCAAGAAACGACCTTTCCTCTCCAGAACCATCTCTAGATATGATTTAGTAATCCAAGGTCCATTAACACCCATCCTTGATGCTTCAGCTCCAACCATCTAAAAAAGACAGTATGAAAACAAAGAAGAAGAATACAATGGGTTAACCACCTAGAAGCAGGCACTTCAGAACAAGATAAAATAAGACATACTTTCCGATTTATTCCCCTCAAAACTAGATATGTCTCGCTAAGCGTATCGATGGTTTCCAGTGAAAGTGAAAAGTTGCCCTCAACAACCGAAGTTGATGCCCTTTTGTAACTTACTACTACATTGTATCCCAAAGTCAGTAATCCACCCAGAGTCATCCGTCCAACCTACAAAAATTTCAATATAGTACGAGTAAGAACAATGAGAGATGCTTTTAGGCAATAAACAGAAAGGATTATGCTAGGAAACACTGACAGGGAGACTAAAGAACCTAGACATCCGATAGAGAATGGTAATGACAGACAATTCATTTTCAAAGAGATGTATCTTGAGTTCATTAAAGTTCATTAGGATCACTCTAATGCAATAAGAAACTAAAACTACATCCTTTACAACAGTCCGCTCAAAAACATATCCATGAAACAGACAGTTCTGCAGACCTTTATTTTTCATGAAAGCTTTGCTGCAGTTGAACAAGTCTAATATATGATAGTCCTTAGTCGCATTTAAATGCAAGTGGTGACTACACTTTTCCTTAGGTCCCAAGTTAGAAAAGATTCCTCCTCGAGCTATTGCAAATATTTAAAAGTCACATAAAAGGAAAATGGTTTGTGTAACCAATTGGAAGTCGACAAATTAACCAATACACTCCGGCAAGCAAACTCCCTCTCTTCTAACTCCTTCCCCACTTCTAATCTTATCAAAACGAGAATCTAACTATGCTCCAGATGCTACTTATGTGGAAAGGAAGCAGAGACAATCAATCATCATGTTTTGCACTACGACGTGACAAATCAGATATGGAACAACAACAAGAACAAACCCAGTGTAATAACACAAGTGGGGCCTGGAGGTAGAGTGTACGCAGACCTTACCCCAAGTCCCAACCTTGAGAAGGTAGAGAGGTTGTTTCCTATAGACCCTCAGCTCAAAGAAAGATGAAAAAGAGGAATACTTGAAGTTCTAGCATGCAGGAAGAGATATGGTAGCCTTTCCCCACCGAAAGAGAGATAGAGGATTGTCCCAACTTTTATTTGGTGAGTAGTGCGGCAAGAAATGGATCAAAGATGTTTTGAAGATAAATGTTGTTCTATTCAGAAACTGGAGATAAATTTCCTAGTTCTTTTTTACTTTTGGTGTAAGCAAGAGCACCTAGAAGACCTAGACTCATCCCAAGGTTATTTTAGATGTATCAGAATCCTTGTGAGACTAAAGCGGATTAGGAAACCTTCTCGTACTCTTCATTGTAATCATGGATGACTGCCTTGGATTTTGGGCAGTGAAAATATATATACCAAAATCGTTACCCGCTCAAAACAAAAGTTGCCAGAATTAGGAATCTCGAAAATTAGAAAACGTCTCTCATAGTTTAAAGTTTCCTTATTTATTTAGTCTAAAATTTCCTTATCTTATGAAGCTAAACTCCTATACAGGGAACCTTCTTGTATTGTACAATTCAATTCAATAAGGGGTCGTTTGGTAGAGTGTATTAGAAAATCTAATGCATGCATTAGCTTTGTGTATTACTAGTACATTGTTTGGTATACTTTTTCAACCTATGTATAACTAATGCAAGTATACACTTTATTGTGTATTGAGCTATGTATTACTAATACCATGGATTTCCATGTATTAGTAATGCAATGGGTTCTAATGCATGCATTAGCATGGTTAAATACACAATTGTCCCTCAAAATCCTTTCCACATTATTTCTACTATATTTGTGGAGGGTATTTTTGTAAACAATTTTTTTTTAATTTTTATGCAATGCATGTTATTTTTAATACACCAAACCAAACACCGCATAAGAAAAAGCACAGCATAACTAATACCAGCATTACTAATACACCAAATTCTGCACTATGCTTATACACTCTACCAAACGACCCCTAAGAGTTTTCTTACCTAATGAAATAATCGAGGTGTGCGCAAGGTGGCCTGGACACCACCATCGTCAAAGAAATATTCAACAACAATTTTCTCTCTTAATTTACTCTTTTCATAGGTAAACAAATAATCCATAACAGCAAACCAAATATATCAGCAAGGATATACAATACATATTTACAGGGAAGCAAACAAGGAGCTCAAAAAATGAAAGAAAAAAGAAGCAAAAATGAGCATGGCATAATAAACCAAAATGAATATTGAAGGATGATACTCATAATGAATGTACAATCATACAAGATTAGATGATAATCGCATTAGACTGAAGGTACATGTAGCACAATTAGAGGATAACACCTGAGATAATTTGATCTAAATAAAAAATTCATATGCAACGGTCAATAGGTGTGTGATATTATGATGATTGGCAGTGGTGAATATTGATGAAGTAATCCTAAAATCACATGGGGAGTCGCCGCCAGGGATTTGGTATAATAGATCAGTGTGTGATATGTGGGTTAACCGCACGTCGAAGTTTGAACCTTGCGGCAGACAAAAGTTGAGTATTTAAGTGAAGAATGGTAGAGAGGCTGGCCCATTATCCTCTGAGTTTTGAACCCACTGGCGTCAGGGATTTCTTGATTATCAAAAAGATCACGTAGAGAGTCTGAAAAGGCCTAAAATCTCTCAAAATCAATGTGGACTAAGCTCAGATAATACTAACAATTTTGATTAAGGCTTGTTCTTTTTACACTTACACAAGGTCTGGTGTTTTCTATAAGTCTCTTTATCCAAAATAAGGACCTTTTTATTGTAAATAGACTTGTATGTTTGTGTAAGTATAAGTGTGAGATTTAGAGAACCCATCAAAAAGAACCTCTTACTTAGAGAAACCTCATGTTTTCTATTGGAATAAAATGGATCTAGATAGAATACAACACATATAGATGATTTCTATAGCTAATCTTAACTAGTTTAAAATTAAGGCATAGATCATTAATTGAATATCAGAATAAACCACTTACCTCAAATTCAGCTTTGGGGCGAATGATGAAATTTTTGTCAACTATCCGTTGATCACCGAGAGAGAGATAGTATCTGATACCCGACTGTCGTACCTTAATCCAATCATTAATGCGTGCTTCTTCACTGGCAGATGGAGGTCTTAGGTACATCTCAATAAAACTATGAACAAAGCTCCAGAAAGTCAGATGTGACTATCATTTACAAAGAAAAGTACAAGCACAATGAAGGAAAGAGTTCATATAATTTGCTATGGCAATAATGACGCAGTGCTAGGAAGAACCTAGAGTCCAGAACTCACTTGTCTACTTGTGCTTCCTTTCCATGAAATATATGAGATGCATGCTCACCTTCGATTTGCTGCACTAGGGGAATTTAATCAGAGCCATTTTTATGTTTCTTATACAAAAAACGCAACCAGTATATTAAGGAACTATGAAAAGTTCAAACTTAAACAGAAATCTTTCTTGGATAAGTGTCTTCACATTAAAAATACAACAACAACAACAACAACAACAACAACATACCCAGTGTATTCCCACAGCGTGGGGTCTGGGGAGGGTAGAGTGTACGCAGACCATACCACTACCTCAGAGGTGAGGTAGAGATGTTGTTTCCGATAGACCCCCGGCTCAAGACAAAACAGTCTAAAAATAGGCTAAAAAGGACGTAACAATGATACAGGATAAAAAACAAGATAAAACTACAAGAGACGATAGGAAGTAATATGTAGTAACAAACAACAGACAAGCAGACAGAAACAGAGCACTGCCACAAAATACTACCACGAGGAATCCAAGAACAAGAAACTATAAGCGTAACACTACGATTACTAGTCGGGACAATAAGGAAAAACACTGCTACCTACTAGGCTACACCCACTTCTACCTACTACTCTTCTACTCTAATCCGCGTCCTCCACACCTTCCTATCTAGGGTCATGTCCTCGGTAAGCTGCAACTGCGCCATGTCCTGTCGAATCACCTCTCCCCAATACTTTTTCGGTCTACCTCGTCCTCTCCTGAAACCATCCATAGCCAACCTCTCACACCTCCGCACTGGAGCATCCATGCCTCTCCTCCTCACATGGCCGAATCATCTCAACCTCTCTTCCCGCATCTTATCTTCCACCGACGCCACACCCACCTTATCTCGGATATCCTCATTCCTAATCCTATCTCTCCTAGTAAACTCGCACATCCATCGCAACATCCTCATCTCCGCCACCTTCATCTTTTGAATATGGGAGTTCTTTACTGGCCAACACTCAACTCCATACAACAAAGCTGGTCGGACCACCACTCTGTAGAATTTGCCTTTAAGTTTAGTAGGCACCTTCTTATCGCACAAGACTCCAGATGCGAGCCTCTATTTCATCCACCCAACACCAATACGATGGGTGACATCCTCATCAATCTCTCCATTTCCTTGGATAATAGACCCAAGATACTTGAAACTCCCTTTCTTTTGGATGACCTGTGTATCCAGCTTCACTTCTACGTCATCCTCCTGAGTCGCCTCACTGAACTTGCACTCCATATATTCAGTCTTGGTCCTGCTCAACCTAAACCCCTTCGACTCGAGGGTCTGTCTCCAAACCCCCAACTTAGCATTAACTCCTCCGCGAGTCTCGTCCACCAAAACTACATCATCCGCAAATAACATGCACCATGGCACCTCACCTTGTATTTGCCGCGTCAATACATCCATTACCAAGGCAAATAAAAACGGGCTAAGGGTCGATCCCTGGTGATCCTAAGCAGCATTTTGGAGATAGTAGTCTCCCAAACTGGAGGTCTATTATACAAACAAAACACTGCCTCCTGAATTATCAGATTAATCCCCTAAGTTAGATAGGTTATACACTTAAAGAGTGACTAACTTGGTGTCAATAAAAGTTTTTTGAAACTGTTCTTTTCTTTTTGGAACTGATGTTGTCAATAGAAGTTCTAAAAGGTCATATGTAGCAAAAAAACTATTCATAGAGTCATTAATTCTGAATGCTACATGAAGAACATAAGCCAGATGACAATACGGGGAAGACACAGGATGTAGAAGATCATCACAGTAGTGATTCAGAAAGAAGCCTTTGAACTGAACACATATCTGTGAATGATCAAATGTATAATCTACACATAAGACCTTGTGCACATCCAAGGTAAAAGGCACAAATCAGCTACGGAAAAAGTATTATCATTGGAGAGGGTAAACTACCATTCAACACCATCAGGCATCAACAAATGCTAAACAAGATTTGCAATTGTATCAGGGCCAGCAACACTTCAACAACAACATGCCCGGTGTGATCCCACAAGTGCGGTCTGGGAAGGGTGGGGCGTACGCAGACCTTACCCCTACCTGTGTGAGGTAGAGAGGTTGTTTCCGATAGACCAACGGCTGAAGAAAATGTTTTACAGGGCCAGCAACACTGAGGGCACAAATGCCATCGATCATGTCAACATGCCATTACATATTAAGGTAGTGTGAGCTAGACAATCTCTCTCGTGAAAGTAAGAGCTCATACCATTAAATTCCATAGAGCAACATTTAGAAATTAGAAGTGAACCTTACACACCTCACTTTTGCATTTGAGCTTGTAGATTGGCTCTCTAAATGATGACACAAAACTGTTGTTAATTCTAATCTGCATAAATACACAGGAAATCAAGAATAAGATTTTGCAAGAAGACAAATTAGCATGGGAGACTTCAATTTTTACCTGAGCATGATGAAGGTCTGGTTCAATATGCTTCCTGAACAGAGGGAAAATACTGTCGATTAGGGAATCCAGCGGGCAAGATTCTCCTATATCGTACTGAACTTTAGAAAGAAGACTGAAGTGAACACCGCCAACCTAAGTGACAGGCACACAGTATCTATATTTGTATGAGTCATATAGAAGTAATTGCTCCATGATTAAACAGAATGCAGCATGAAAAGATATTAGATTTTACCACAGCAACTCGTATATCTAGCAAAGACCGTAGTTTCGCGTGCAAAGCATAAGCACCATCAACTACTACCTATAGAAACAACGATCATCAAAACACAGATATAAAAAGGACTGGGAAACAAATAGTAAGCATTCTCACCACTCCTGATGAGCTACTTTTTATTGCTTTGGTACCAATACGCCTTCTCCCTTGGAAATCAAACACTGGGATAAATGTATCACGGCCATTTATCAAGTCCTACCCAAACAGGAAACAAATTTTAAAGTGATCAGATAAAGGACCACAACACAAATTTAAGGAGATTAAACTGTTCTTAAATATTAGGCCAATTATATATTCCAAGGCTGTTGGCACTGAAATCCAATCATCCTAGACAAAAAAAAGAAATAAAACTATTTTTGGGTCTCAAAGCAAAGAGCTTTTATACATTTAACCCAACATCAGTAAAAAAAAAACAGTATACCTCAAGATTGTTGACAAGAAGATCAAAGTCAATTAAATCCATATCATTCCCATCGTCCACTCCAGTGCGATAATTCTCCATAGACACAACAATACAACCAATCACAGTTGCTACTTTCTCCGCTAAGCTTCAGAAATGATTGAATTCACATGATTATAGCAAGCAAAGTAGCTAATTTAGTAATGAATAAAGCTCCATTGGCTTACCTGGTTTTACCTGAGCCACTTGGGCCACCAATTCCAACAGTAACAAGACCGTCTTTCTTAGAACGAAGTTCTTGTATAGATTTAACCAACAAGTAATAGCCATGATCAAATGACTGCGGATAACATACCACAAATTACAATAAAAGGTTTGTCCTTTATACTGAATTACAATAATAATAAATAGCATAGATGAAAAAGCGTACCACGTGAAGAGGAAGGGATTGAAGAATGGAAGGGGAAGAAGAGGAAGTAGAAGGCTGCTGTTGGTAGTAATCGCGACCACCTTGTTGAAATACTCGCTGCACAACCTCATCATCCATACCTTAATTTGCACCTTTCCAAGTAAAAAAGGATTCAACTTTGGGGCAAATATCAAAGCTTCAATATTGGAACAAAGGGGAAAAGGGATCGGAGATTACTTAGTAGGTTTGCTTCGTAAAGTAGGTAAGTAGAATTGCTAGTTGTATGTATGCGTGTCCATTTGAGATTCTCCCTCCCTCCCGCTCGGGATTTAGCATTTCAAGAAAATCCAAGCTATTTTTTTTCTCAATATTTGCTATTTTTTTCTCACACAAAAAAGGAATAGTTAAGCTAAAAAGATGAATTAATCTCGTGATTAGCTATTTCGGGATAGTTATCTCATCATGTATATGGGATAACTTATCCCATAACTATGATGTAAATGATGAGATAAATAATCTCGGAAATAACTAATACCTCCAATCAAATACAACATAAAATAATCATGCATTTTATCCCGAGATTATTATATTTTATACTTTATACTTCACACCAAACAATCCCTATACTACTCAAAAAGAAAAAAGATGGGAACAATTTGATCAATTGTCAAAGAGTTGCAAATTTAAATTTAGAAAATATGCAAATTATTCAAAATCGAGAGAAGAAAAAAAGAATATATGATTCTATCTAGTTGTAGAAGTTAATTTGTAAGATAAAAACATTATAGTAAACTGCAGTTTGTGCCTATGTTATCCCTAACTTGATAGAGCATTTAAACCACTATTTATATTTAATTATTTCGCTCGAGATGTAATTTTAAATCATTTTGAGAAAAATAAAAGATTTTCTAACGGTTTTCAAATAACATGATAAATTTCAGTATTTAGCAAAATGAGAGATTGGTTAAGCATATGAGATAAAATATATGTTTGATAATTGTATAAAAGCAATATTGATTAATGTCTTTCTTGTGGAAGAGATTCAACAGATATTTTCAGTGGGCATAATTTTTCACAATTTACTAGTAATTTAAGCATGACAAAGAAATGACAGATTTTGAAAATGCAATGATTAAATAAGGAGGTAAACTGATTGAAAGATCATCAAGCTTTGATGTTATCTTAATTATTTGGCACGTCTAATTTTAACTTTTAGCGTAAAAACTTCTTTAGAAAAGTCAATTCAAATACCCTCTTATTCATATTACTTTCTTGCAAATCTCATTTAGTGATCCTAGTTTTATTTTATGAAAAAGAGAACTAAAAGACTTAACAAAAGCTTTGAGTCACTAATAAGTTCTGCCTAATTATTGAATGTTTATTTTCTAAGTGGACTTGTAAGATATGTGGACTAGCAAGGTATGCACATTATGTGCAGGGCCCAATACAGTGGCTATAGCTTTAATCTTTTTTTAATGTTACTTACAAGTTACAAGATTATATGTGTAACTTTTTTTATTTCTTTTATGTTGAAGCTAAATTTTAAATGTGAAAATAAAGAATGAGTTGTCTATTTCTCTGCTCGAACTATCTAGGTACTAAGTAAAATTATTTAAAACTTATTTGAAAAACGGATCATTGACTTTAACAATTGAAAAACGTATTGATAAGTGTCAGTTAATAAATGGAAAGATAAGTCTGGTATTAAAACATTCTATTGGCTCAATTTAGTACTTGAAATAAGATTTCGCAAAAGGAAAGATATGTGAAAAATATTTAATATCGTTTCTGTTGCTTTTTGGAATAGAAAAAAATAGAAAAATATGGTGATGCATAATAACAAAATCAAAGGATAATCTAATCAACACACTCAAAAGTTTAAACTATATTGCACCTTACAATTCTAAGTAAATATATTGACGGACTGGAGCCTGTTATTTTCTCTTATTAAGTAGTAATTTAGAAGATAAAGTGGAGATTCATTCTAACTATACTAATTTGTGATTCTACTTTCTCCACTTGTCATAATCTTACGTAGGAAGTTATGGAGGATACACGTTAGAGTAGAAGGTTAATAGGTAGTGAGTGTTGTCTAATTTTTCCTTTCCTACTAGTTAGTTGTAGTATTACTCTTGTAGTTTCTTATTCTTTGATTTCTATTACTATCTGTTGTTTCTTATACTTTAATTATCGTATTATTTTATTATAATTATTACTTCTTTTTTCAAATTATTTTGTCGTGCTTTGTATAGTATATTGTCATGGCTTCTTCAAGCGTATAATTTCTTTCTTTTTTGTTTTATAGCTACTCAAGCATGAAAAACTATTGTTTGTTTTAATTGAGTAACTGACCATCTCATTATAAGTATAAATATAATAATCCAATGGTTTATTATATGCTTAATATACAGCTAGTTTCTTAAACTTATCATCAAAATTATTAGTTATTTTAATTGAGTAACATGATTGAAATACTTTCGATTTAAATTTTGATTGTTTTTTGCGCGTGTACTCAAGAGTCTATTAGGTAGTTAAGTTAATCACATAAAATAAAAATATTTCATCTTATTTAATTATATGCATCAACCTCAACTAAAAAAACATATGAGATTTTATGATTTATTGAAACGAATATGTATAATTAAAAAAAAATGACATATTTTATTTAATTAGCTTAACTATTTATGTTCAGATGCACAATTGAAACATATCATAGTTCATGTGCTCAATATCATTTATATGTTAAGCCTTTATTATATAACGGATCCTATGATAGCAATATTTATTCAACATCGTAAAAGCATCGATTGAAAAGAGACAAATTAAATCTAGGATAAAAGAGCAATTTAAGTTGACTTTAGGATAAATGGAAAGATTATGAAGTAAGGGGAAAAGTGACTTGTATATAAGTGGACTTTTACCCCTCTAATTATGCATTGAATTAAGTAGTAGTACTCATCCCATATGCTATTAATTATTGTAATAATAATGACAAGTTGCTTTTTAATTGATTCCTTGCATAATGTCAAAACTAAAAAGTAGTGTGTGGATATTAAGGTTATATTCTTTTCTTTATGAAATAAAAAATAATGACAAATCCACCTGAAGATGATGCCACCCCCATTATTAGATTCTTTTTTCCACTCAAAAGTTTCCAAAAAAGTCAACCCTCCTTTTTCCCACTAATTATTTTTTCTACTTTTTTTGTCCCTTTCTTTTTGTTATAGTCCTCTTTTTTTATTTTTCCAAAACATAAATAATATTTTTTCCTTTTTCAACTCCTTCTTTTCAATCATAATCAAAGTGAATAGTAACTCATTGACATTTATCTCTTGTCATGTAAAATGAAACGATAAAAAAGGATAAATTGTCGATGAAATATTGCATCCGTTGATTATGATTTTAAGGAGGTTTAGAGAGAAAAAAAGGAAGAAATAATTTCAATTTCTAATCGTTAGAAAAGAATAAAATATAAACGGAAGCTAGAAAATTTTTAATCAAAATCTAGATAGTAAAAGGGAGTTTATAAGACACATCTTTTTAATATTTCACGCGCTTTAATTTTTTGGTTCCACACACATTCTTTATATTAATATGTAAGGTGATGTTAGAAGGTCTCGTCTTGAGAGTCATTCTTAAACTCGTATCCACCAGTGCAAATTTTCATAGTATCACCTTTTTTTCTATGATTACATATGTGATGTCAACTTTAAATAAAGTACTCCAATTTTATCGATTTGAGATAAAAATTGTTGGAATAATTTATTTTTCAAAAACTTATATACACTTCAATAAATAGAATTCTTATGTTAGTTCCTTTAATTTCCCACTCTAGTTTTAAATTCCTTTATTCCAGCAGAGATAACATGGGGTTTGGGTCCATACCCCGTGTGACATATTATAACATATATCATTGACATAAGCTAAGTAATTTAAACTCAAAAAGGTAACATAATTTAAACAACAGTAAAATTAACATATTGATTATTAAATATAAGCCAAATGACTTAGGTAAACTGAAAAACCATAAATAAAACAACAACAACAAACAAAACAGATCACTCTTGAGATTTTTAATATTCGTTTTATGTGACATTACTTTTTTTCCCTTCTAAAATGATTGACACTTTTGTATAGCACAAAGCTTTAATTTTTATTAATATCTTTATTTTGTTCGTAACACCAGATCTTGATGTGCGGCATATAAGTCACTTTCTAACAAAAATAATGCATATTAAGAGCTCAAATTGATTAGTATAAATTTTCATTTATGTGTAATTGAATGGACTCTGATGGATGAGAAACATCGAGTGCTTTTGATAAACACACTGTCATCATATCATCAAGAATGTATTACGGTGGATGACCTCCTTAATCAGACAGGTCACACGATAGGTGCACGATCTACTTTGTACTTTTCATTCTTCAACCCTTCGCTTATGAGCTTGGCAGGCAAGCTACCAACGTCTCGATTTTGAACACTGAATAGGTCCTATCGAATGTAAAATTGAATTAGTCAGATTTCTATGCGGATATTACACACGGGAGGGAGGGAAAAAAAAAAAAAACAACTCCGTCATCATCACCTCATTCCTTGCACTAAATGCATAAACAGTTATTTGCACATTTTTAAAACAGTAGTAGTACAAGTTTTGACTTTTATCATATATATTGCTGCTGCTGTTTCTGATTTCTGATAGTGATCTTCTCTCTCTCTCTCTCTGAAACTTCTCAGTTCTGACTTTCTTTGAAAACCCAGAAATAAACATTTATCAATACAAGAAACTGTGCAGCAATGGAGAATCTCCCCTGTGGTTATCGTCCCAACGTAGGAATTTGTCTCATCAACAATGATCTTTTGGTACCCTTCTCTTTTATTTAACTAATAATTCTTTCATTTATGACAAATAAAGGCTAAAGCTGCTGCCTTTCTAACTTTTCTTTTCTATAGGCTGTTGTTAACTATGTTTTCTGGTTGTGGGTTTTAAGTCTTTTCTTCTTCTGTCATGTGTTGGATCTGAGCAACAATTATGGAGTTGGTAAAATTAAATTTTGATGATTACAAGTTTATTAAAGAATCATCACTGATGCTTGAGATTTCTTATGGAGATATTGATGTTTGTAAAATGAAACAAACAGTGAGTATCCATTGATCTAACCTGCATCTATTTCTAATTTCTGAAAAAAGAAAAGAGAAATATTTTTAGGGATGCTAAAAATGAGCATTTTTACTTGATATTAGTAATATCTTTTATCAAATAGGTGATTTTTAGTATATGAGTTGTAACACTAGGTAGTTCTATTTGTCAAATAGGAGCAACTTTAGCCCTTTGACTGACAACTGACAAGAGTGATAACCCTTCACCCTTGAGTTAGACACAAAGGACTAAAACTAGAACAAGCCCAAAAACATAAAGAAGAAAAAAAAAAGGAACATGGCACCCCAAGGGTGTGGCTTGTGGTCAATGAACTAGGTTGAGAACCATGAGGTTTCAGGTTTAAACTCCAGTAGAGTCAAAAATATTCGGTGATATCTTCCTTTCTAGCCTAGCTTGGGGGACAAAGTTACTTGTGGGAGGTGACACGTGTCCTGTGGAATTAGTCGAGGGCCTGGACACCATGGATATAAAAAAAGAAAAGAAAAATTAAAAGGCACATGAGGGGCGAGCACCTGCACAGTATGTTAAGTTGAGCTAGAAAGTTTTTCGACTGAAGTGGATTGTGGTTTAAATCTTGTATGTAGTCTGGAATGAGAAATGATGGGGAATAGAACAATTGAGGAATCAATAAAGGGGAGAAGGAAAAAAACGAGTCCTCTGATTGTCATTGTGTTATGTTCCATAAACAAAGTTATTAATTACAAATAGCAGTAAAAAGCAATATAAAGTACTTAAGTTTTGAAGGGAATGACTTTGCAACAGTAGGATGTATGTTACATTTTCACCTCATACAGTTTCCCAGACTACTGGGTATGTTGTTGTACAGTTCCCAACTAATGACATTTTCAACATTTTGATGTACTTCTGATTTTCTCTCCTTAGACAGTCCATGTTGATTAATTTTTCAAGTATCGGATGCATTTTGTTTTCACTTGATCAGGAATTTCATGTTATAACTTCCTCCTTTTCCATCGTTGTTTACATCCATAAACGTAATCATAAATTAGATGATTACTTTCAGTTGTATTTTGATCAACGAAAAATGTTAAATGGTGTCTTTACTAAATATAGATACGTAAAAGCTGGGCTCTTATCTGGTTTTGATGCAATTGCAGGTCTTTGTGGCTTCTAGATTGAATGTACCCGGAGCATGGCAAATGCCACAGGTAACACTGTTATTAATATCTTCTCTATTCTTAACACCTGGTTGATTTATTCACTGTAGAAAGTGTCTCACTACAGCTTTTGTAGGAATAGATTACTAATACAAGGATGTGTGTATTAAATTTTGAAAGCAGGATTCAAGATATCGTATTATGGTTCATCCTTTGGTGAAAATCAATTGCCTGTATTTGTTAAAACTAAGTTGTGGCAACGAGTTTGCCAAGTATTTAGCAATCTAACACACTGATTTGTACATTTTGTCACTCAATATTCATAACTGTGCTGGTACTGTATAGCTATCGTATGGTAATTAATTTGATTCTTGCTGGATTAGGGAGGCATTGAAGATGGAGAAGACCCTAGATCTGCTGCCATTAGGGAATTGCGGGAGGAAACTGGAATAACATCAGCTGAAATAATTGCAGAGGTCCGTTTAATGTGAAGTTTTCATTATTTAGATATATATGTCTAGATTTTGTCATGTTAAATATTAATTCTCCTCTGGTCCCAGAGTATTTATCCTGCAAGAAACATGAAACATTGGTGTCTAAAAGCTCAAATGATCAGATCATTTATTTATAATGGTTGTTTCATATTGTCAGGTCCCAGAATGGTTGACATATGACTTCCCACCAGCCGTAAAGGCCAAAGTAAACCGTCTTTGGGGAGGAGAATGGCATGGACAGGCACAGAAATGGTAGGTATCGTATGGTTTTCTTGACATAAATGTGCTTTATTCTTTTAAGGCAAAATATATCTCCAAGAAGAATTGTGTTTGTCCATCAAAAAGTTTTTGTCGAACTTCTGATTCCAAAAAGAGAGCTAAGCGGCACATTGTGTCCATAAAACACCTTTTTCCTGCATCAAACTTAAAAATGCCGTATTCACATTTCGCCTATGGAACAATGTTTCAAGCTACTGCCACCAGTCTTCTTCCATGTATCGGTTAAGCCTTATAAAGTAGATCACATAGGTGGATTAGAAAATATATGAGTTAAACTCTTTATTCGACACCATAATTAAGATGTCCATCTAATCCTACTTTTTCACTCTCTTTATTTGCTTATTCGCATGCATTTGTGTAGATATTTGTACTCGTCCTCTTCCTCCGCTGGAAAAAGATAGCGTTCTTTTGTTTTCCCTTAAAGCCATGGGTATTAGAAGCAGATACTCTGAAGGTATTACTGAAAATGTATATGTGATAAAGCAACAGTATTCTCCGAAAGAACACCTAAGTTAGGTTTATTCCTGCGTAAGATGGTGTAAATTAACAGTCTATTAGAGTCCTCTTGTTTTCTTGACGTTTGCAGAAAAGGAACAATGTTAAGTAGTTTTTCCATCTATTATAAAATATCTCATCGTTCCTCTTAGTCTCTGCTGAATGTTTCCAGCTTCATACAACATGTTCCCGGATTCCATGTGATGTAAGAAGTCAGTGGATTTCTTCTGAAATTTGATTTACTGTCCTAAGGAGTTCAAATAAAGGGAAATACTTTATCAGTTGATGTGAAAGAAAAACTGTGCATCCTGACCACAGTATTGATAGTTCACTGCTGAAAGAAGTAGCCTTTCTTTGAATATGAAATGATGCCAACATATCTCATGTCGGGAGAAGTGGTCTTTCTGGAATTCACCTACATCTGATGCGTCATTCTGTATTAATCATGCACCACGAAGATATTAGGAAAAATTTATCTTTTAGATTGAGTTACATCCTAGTCTATCCTCTATTGAATTATGTCAACCCAAGTAATGAAGAATCACGGAGAGTTAGAGCAGTATATAGATCTTGTACATACTCGGGGACTTGGAGCTTATGTGGGCAGTGACTTGAGTCCAATACATCCTGACTCCTGTATTTCCAGGGGCTAACTATGTTGCATCTAACCGGAAACGGGTACTTGTATTTGATAAGAGTGTGTAGATATCCCTTACGGCCACATGTAGCTTTCTGCTGTTCTTAAATTTAGAAGAAACGCACGAAAGTACCCATACGGCCATACCTGTGTCAAACTCATTCAACACAAGTACGTCAAGGAAAATGAAGGATCTATGCAGCATAGGGAGCTACTGGCATAATTACTTGTAGGTATTGGTTATGATAAATCAGAAGTCTGCAATTGGATCTAGATTTCCCGCTTCTGCTTTTGTAAAATGGAGATTCTGCATCAATTTCTTTCACGCCATACTAAAAGTTCAGCGTCGAATGCTGCTTTTTGCTTGGTTATGTTTTGGATTCATCCATCAGTTGATGAAAGAAGTATAATAGCATTTGCACAATTGCACTCAATAAGCTTTGTCTAGTTTTCAGTCAAAATGACGCATTTCTGTTCTCGTGAATGCATTGTAGCTTTTCCAGAAACATTGAAGTTAGCTATGACATATTTGTTTATCACATATAAAAAAGATTTTTTGGTGGCTGGCAGGTTTCTTATGCGATTTACCAACGGTGAAAGTGAAATCAACTTAGCAACTGGTGAAGCAGAAGCAGAATTCTCAGAGTGGAAGTGGGCAAGACCAGAAGAAGTAATTGAGCAGGTATTTTCCGAAGTGGCTAGCCAGTTTTAAACGCCATACATATTTACGTATGTCAAAACACTAACTTGGAACCTTGTGGTCCTAAATAACAACAGGCTGTAGACTACAAGAGGCCAACATATGAGGAAGTTGTTAAGACTTTCCAGTCTTACCTCAATGATGGTAGCAAAGCTGCTAAATGCCAATCAACGAAATGGTGAATCCTGTGCATGTTGTTTGCATATAGTCCTCATTCCTTACACAGGTTACTTGTTATTGGGATTCACAACTTCTCTAGGCTCCTTGTACATGAACTTATCTGCTAAGACTTGCAAATATAGGTTGGTGATTTGATTGTAATAAGATACTTCCAAATGTTAATTAATTGTCTGAAAAAGTAGATGTCATCAAGTAGTCAAACTATTCTTCCCACAGTGAAAGACCAATGTCTAGCAGTTGCAATGATCAAGTTGAACAAAAAAGTTAATTTTTGTTGTTGGTGACCAATCCGTTTGAACTCGAGTTGTATGGTTGGATGTCTGGGCTTCAGTTGCCATGACCTTCAAATCTTCTGTTAATTTTTCCGTCGGTGTGTTGGTTTAGGAAACATAGTTCATTACAGTTTTAGGAGTCCATAAGTTCTATTGTTCCTATTTTGTACTCGATGGTTTTGCAAAGGACATCGTACAAGTTGCAAAAGTGAAGACATGTTAGTGAGCAAATTGAAGGAATCACAGTAAAAGGCTTTCGAGCAACATTAACCCTTGTAGACACTATTATATAAAGCACAACCAAACCCTAGTGCAAAATCTAGAAATCACCAAAATACTTGAATGGTCATACACCGCAGATAATTGAGGATCTCGTAGGCACAAGGCACATAATCTAACAATCCGAATTCAAGAACAAATTAAGTTTCCAAACAAAATTGATCATTCTCAAACAAATCATGTGTCTATTGTTCTCCACTACTGATAGCTTAATCTTCATCCTCAATGATCTTGGTGCCAAGCCCCTTCAATCCCTCTGGTGGGATTTCTGTTACAGTAACCAAAGAGTAGAGCTCCTCCTTTGCATCTTCGTCATCATTCCTCTTGCGAGCGATACGAACTCTGACCCTCCTTGGGACACTTCGGATTCCTCTGCTCCAGATGTGCTTGTTCAACTTCACGTCCACTCTGACATCCTTTGTACCCATTGCTTTCACTGCAAACTTCCGGATCTCCTTGATGGCTGTGGGAGCCTTCTTCTTGAATGTGCTGTTACCAAAGCATTGCATTCTAATGTTAGTCCACTACTCAGCATGGAGCAGCATATATACTAAAACTGAATGTCTTGGTTAACAGTTTCACCAAAGACAAAAGGAAATATCAACAGACTAACCTCCCCCCACCAAAAAAATAAGCTAATAATCCTGGTCTAGGATACCGAAATGTGTAGCTGTACTCGATAGATCATAACTTCACAGAAGAACATTGAGGTATTCATCAACAAAAATATAGAGCACACATCATATTAATAATGAGAACACCAAAAGCACTATGAAAATCATGGTCGTTTGATCAATTAGCAACAAAATATCAGTTACAACACACAACAAATGAAATTATTATAACCATAGCAACAATATGAAATATCTGGACAGTCTCTATTCCACAAATTCCAGTCGGGCAAAATATTCAAGTGATAAATTAAGCTTGACCTAAGTAATTTTTGTGTACAACAGTTATCTAAGTTGTGTAGACTCGTCACTTTCAATGCCGCATCCTATTCTATTATTTATTCCCGCCTGCCCTCTTTCTTTTGTCTGTCTCATAAGAGTTATCAGTGAATCTCCGCCCTTCCCTTCACTTCATGAGAATATTCTGTATTCTCAGCCAAAGAACAAAGAAGGTTTCAGAAGCTTAGTTCTAAATGAAGGGCATAACAATACTTCTTTAACTACCAGTGTTCCTGCCATAAGCCAAGGACTGAGTTCTCTCAAAGTAGATCAATCACGAGAGGTGGCATCTTTGCTTTCCAATATGTATGCTTACTCCGTTTCCTAGTTGCTAGGACGTAAACCTTAAGAGGATCACTCTGTTGTTAACACCAAAAGTCCAAAATAGACCTCGGTTCGTGTCGGATTCTCCAAAAATACACTATTTTTGAAGAATCCTACACGCACCCGTTGACATTTTTGAAAGAATCCAACCAACCTAGATAGTTATGAAGCATGCCAACATTCTTTTCCTAACAGCACCTTGAATAAAATGAGTATTTATTTACTTACTATACTCTTACTCATGCACACACTAACCTGGTTATCTATAGAGTTCTCGAGCGCATAACCTAGATGACGTGAAAAAAGATGAAGTTGACCAAAATAATGGACTCCTTAGAAGTTATATATTGACTTTAATGACCGTTAAAGTCTGGTCCGTCAATGGAAGTCAGCACTAATTTATTACGCTATAGGCAGTTTTCATAAACTTTTTTTTGTCCACTATTTTGGTCAAATTCATCATTTTTTTCACGTCATTTAGGTTCCACGCTCATAGTTATCAAATGAGCTAAGGGAAACAGTTACTCGTACTCTAGAACTCAAAAAGCCTCCGTACTATCAAACATTTACATAACTGAAATTGGAAATGAAAGAACATAGCTATAGGGCCTCAGATAATCATAAAATTAACAAAAGTGATCATCTTTATTGAATTAACACTCCAACTTGACTCTTTTTTTTTCTAATAAAAGATATGTTTTTTGGTACAAATAACTAAACACTTATTCAGATTATGAAACTGATTATTCAAAATTGTAACTAAATCATATTAAACAGAAATCGAAAATAAAACAGTCGTCGTTACCAGCCATGCAAGCGCTTGTGTAGGTTGATTGTGTACTCCCTGGTAACCACTTCCTCTTTTCTTCCTTTGGTTTTGTCAGACATTTTCTACTTCTAAACTCACACTTTCCTGCAACAAAAATTCCTGCTTCAATTAGCTTAAACAATTATTTCAATAAAGGAATAAAAGGGAGAGCAGGCAAAAGAGAAAGCTCTTACTAGGGTTTCAAAGGAGGCAGGCAAAAGAGACCGGGCCAAAAAGCAGGGCAAGTGCTATTTTGTAGGCTGTTACTCTCTAGCTGGGCCTGCCTACTTTAGTTAGTTGGGCTTCCTCTCCTTTCTTGGACCATAGATAGCAAATTGGGTTCCCAGAATGGTCCATATGGCTTGACAATCTGGTCCATAATAAACTTTGATACAAGAGTTACTCACTCCGTCCCAAAATAAGTGTTACCTTAACAAAAATTACGTTCATTAAGAAATTAATAAATACAATATATTGTTTACTCAGCTATCCCTATTTAATAATTGTCTATTGAACACTATTACTTCCTCTTTCACGTTTACTTGTCCACTTTGGACTTTGCACGTCTCTTAAAAACAATGATTGATATGAGAATTTTACCATAATAATTGAGTATTTAGTATTACGTCTTGAAAAATAATTTGAGGAATAAGTAATTAATGTTAAGGATAAAGTATGGAGAAAAAGAATTGTCTTTTCTTGATATGTTAAAAATGACAAATAAAAATTAAAAATCTATTTTTGAAACAGCCGACAAGTAAAAATAAACGGGAGGAGTAAGAAGATGGAGAATAAGGGTATAGTTAAAAAAATGTACTATTTTTTGTCTTAAATTTCTAAGATAACACTTTTGGGACTTTATTAAGGTAACACTTGTTTTGAATGGAGAGTATACTATTTTATAAAAGTCTACTATTAGGGATTTATTTCTGTGAGATAGTAACTTTCAAGTTGTTTCAACCTACTCTAGAGTCTAGAACAAGTTGTGTTGGTAATAAAAAATAATAATAAATTAAAAGAAGCAAAAAAATGTTCAAATAAGATGTGTGTTTCCATTACAGACCTTTTTGTGAATGGGGAAATACTTGAAAATATAATTATTTTTTGTGAATTATGAGACAAGGTACAAATTCAACACTTTAAGCTTCAATCAATGCAAAAGTACTTCATCATGTCTCTCATTGCAATTTATAACTTCCTCTTCCCTAGTAATGTGACATTTTTTTTGTTTTGGAATATTTCATAAACTAATTTTGACTATAGGATTTTGATCACATATTTTTATAATTTTTTCAAGACAAATTATTTCTCTGTTAAACTAATCTTTTTAACTAGTAATATCTTTATTTTGCAACTTTTCTCCATCAATATTTTAAACGTCGTATTCAAAAAAATTAAATGATCTCAAATAAAATATGAAGAAGAGACTATAGTTTATAATGTTCTTTGGCAAGTGGAAGAGACACACTATTCAATTTGAACTCCTAATTTCCCATTTATTTGGCTCAAGTATAACAATTTGACTTTGCAATTTGTTAAGATATACAATTTATTCGATTTTAGCAAGAGACAAAATACTTCATACACCCGGTTTAATTTTTAAATGTATCTTGAAATATTAATTAATTGTCATGACAAATAAAAGGAGTATAAAATAACCATTTAACTTTATTCAATAATACATCTAATTTATTACATTAATTAATTAAATTAAGAGTCTCCTAATAATTATGTCCACATCAAAGGTAGCTGTAAAAAATAAAAATAAAAAGTCTAAATATTGGAGGTTCAATTTCTCCACATCTCATAGCCAAAAAAATTAATAGAACAAGTGTATAGTAACGAAAAAATTGTCATTTTCACTTATTATATTTCCATGTTGTCATCACTTTGCCATTTTCTGGATTACATCTCCACAATTCAAGGAGCTCAAAGAAGACAATAGCAGATTACAACCTTTTTGTC
This sequence comes from Jaltomata sinuosa, assembly GCA_003996215.1. Lineage (NCBI taxonomy): Eukaryota > Viridiplantae > Streptophyta > Magnoliopsida > Solanales > Solanaceae > Jaltomata > Jaltomata sinuosa. The sequence continues at coordinate 83,927 of QJPP01000513.1, forward strand.
CTCCCAGACCTCACGTTGGATGAATACACTAAGTATGTGATTGTTGTTGTTGCAATATAATAATTTTAAAATGTTATGACAAAAATATATTTTCACGATTGCCAACAATATCTTCTTTTTTTTTTTAGGTAAAAAAGTTGAATAATCATGATGATAAATGACTAAAATTTAACCTCTTTAGTTTGTGTTCATTTACTCATATGCTTTTTATAGTTGACTTTTAAAGAAATAAGGATGGCCTAATTGACAACTTGGTATTACCAATATTTGCAATATAATATATGTGTTGTGCTGTTGGTTAAATGCCTAACTAGACGAAGAAATTTAAGAAAAACTGAATGGAATAATATTCTCTCTCTACCATATATGGAGGTTGGCCAGATTTTATTGACTTTTTTCTAATTAAATCATTTCTGTAATTATCATTAGAGTTGGGATATCTCTTTTTGCAATTCATTACAAATATTATTTTAGTTATATTATATTTTTTTCACAAAAAAAAAGAACGATACATGAAAAATATTATAAAGTACATGAAATTAATAATTTTGTAAGATAATTTTGTATGCTATGCAATTTTTCCAAAAAACAATTCCCCTAAAGTTTGAGGTCTACTCTTTCTATCATTGAATCTAAATCAAATGGGATAACACGTTATTGTGGTTGGCTTAACAAATAATCACCACTTGTTAGATTAAGTATAATTAATTAATTCATTTTCAATTATATGATATCTCATCTACGTTATCAGAAATGTTTTCAAAGTTCAAATCGAACAAGTTAATCCGCTGATCTGGTAACTATATATATGTAAGTTGTCACTTGTCAGAATATTTTAAAAATTTTGAATAATAATTTGTAAACTTGGAATGACGTGTTTCCACAAAACTACGCAATTTGAACGTCTTTATCATTATCATTATTTTTTAATATGAAAACCATAGAAAGAATATTATATAATTGGTTTATAAAACTTGTATTGTGAAATTCAACGTGATGAAAGTTATAGAATTAATTAAACAAGCTATTTGTCAACTAAAAATGTTGTACTTGGCCGTACCAAAAATTATAGAGGCCGTTTGGCATGAGAACCAAATACCAAGTTGGAGTTGGAGTTGGAATTGTGTTTGACCATGAATATAAATTGGAGTTGTTTTTGACTTTTTGTGAGAGAAATGAAAAGTGAAAAAAGTGAAAACACCTTTTTCTTGTTTTTCAAATTCCGGAATTCAACTCCGGAAAAAAGTAAAAAATTTCCATGGCCAAACGCCCACTAAATGTGCGTAGGGCTTGGTATATAAATTAAATGTGTATCTTATGATGATGTTTATTCATTTATATTATAATCTCACAATATATAAATAAATGTAGTTACTCTTTATCCAATAAACTCAATTCAAATGCATGTTTGATTGACTGTTTCCTTTTAGCTAAGGCTCTTGTTATCTATTCGCTTCATTCAAAAATAAGTGTCGCATTAGTTGACAATCACTTTAATAATGTCGAGATCAACCCCAATCTATACTAGAAAAATGAAGCAGAAATAATGGAAGGGATCCTGAAGAATAGGTAAATGTTGGCTATTATGAATTTTGGCCACCTCTTAACTTATCATTTTTCATATAATTACTAAATCTCACTGAACAAATTCTCACTAGTAACCTCAGTTTGAAAAGTTCTGCTCTGTTCTTTCCTCTAGTTCCGAATTAGCTTTCGCGCACCTCATTGATGCACTCCATAGATAGATAATAAGAATTCATCTTGTGGTACCCCAAGAGACAATAGAGTGATTCTACTTTATTTGCTTATTAAGTAGTATATATTATGTTTGGCCATTTCATAGCTTAATTTATTTTCTTATCTTGAAACACTTTATTCGTGTAAAGCTGTTTGTGGAAGATTGTGATATGGACAAAAGACATATTCTAGTTTTGCCTGTTTTTTTTTATTATAGTATTTTAATATTTACTGATAAAATATAACAGCTTTCAACTGCGATTACTTTTACTTGTTCTTTTCTTTAGACGTGCTACCTTTCATGGAGGTATAAGCTATAAAATCTCCCAGAAAGTGTGGAGAGGTGGAGTCATTTTATTATCTAAGACCTGTTTTCCCTAACCATTTTATTATCTTTCATTTTCCTTCATTTTTATTGCACGGTAAGCGGTGATGGAGTCAGAATTTTCACTAAAGGGTTCACAGAATATGATGTGGTTTTACGTTGTGTTCTTAACTATGTGTGTTCAAAGTTGGATCTTGGCATTTGGTTGTTAAAAAGATGATAGAGATTTCTGTTCCTTTTATAATGTTGTGGATTTTGAGTTTTTTCTACAGTAATTAGTATTTTGTTTCTAACTTTTTGACACATTGTAGGTCTTGGATGTGATTTAAACAGCTGCATCTTAGATAGAAGTCTAAATACTAGAAAAGATGGTAACTTTACTTTTTTTTTTTAAAACTTTTTTGAATCTGAAACAATTCAGTCAATCTCATCATCAAGTGTATTCTCATGTAATGCTGTTTCTCTTATTGTTGTTCACCTGCAGTACTATAGTTGTGTCAGTTTCAGCTGTTGATTTGTTATTGCCCCTTTTTGTTTCATAGTATTTTCTACCTCTGTCAAACTATGAATGTTATCAATTTTCATCATTAAGTTCCTATCCTTAGTCATCCATTCCCCTATTTTCTTGAACACCTTCCACAAAATCAGTAAAAATTAGATTTCAAACCACATAGGAAGATAGTGTTTGGTGGAGATTTTGATACTTATTCAAATGTTCAGTTCTAATAGTATCTTTAAAAATCTCAGACAATGCCTTTCAAGGAATTCTTCACTGAATATGGTGAAGCACATCAATATGAAATCCAAGAGGTGGTTGGCAAGGGGAGCTATGGTGTTGTTGCAGCAGCAGTTGATACTCATACAGGAAAGAAGGTAGCGATAAAGAAGATCAACAATGTATTTGAGCATGTCTCTGAAGCCACCCGCATCCTTAGAGAAATAAAGCTCCTCCGTTTACTTAGACACCCAGATATTGTAGAAATAAAGCATATTCTGTTACCTCCATGTCCAAGAGAATTCAAGGATATATATGTTGTTTTCGAGTTGATGGAGTGTGACCTTCAGCATGTAATTAAGGCCAATGACAGTCTCACGCCTGAACATTATCAATTCTTTTTGTATCAGCTTCTTCGAGGCTTAAAGTATATGCACACAGGTGGCTGTTCCTCATTTTTCTATCTGGTATTTTAGTTAGATTTCTCTTTTACATATTTTAAGACTTATTCCCTCGTTTATTGATTCAACAGCAAATGTGTTCCATCGAGATTTGAAGCCAAAGAACATTCTAGCAAATGCAGATTGCAAGCTGAAAATTTGTGATTTTGGGCTTGCTCGGGCAGCATTTGGCGATACCCCGTCTGCTATTTTCTGGACTGTATGAAGCTTCTCTCTACTTAAAATTTTCTCGATATATCTTAACCATAGTATCCAGCCAAAAGGTCTCACTGATGTCATTAAAATGTCAAGTTATTACACGTGATGACAAGACCTTGATTCTGTTACTCTTTCAAGCTATGTTGCTCGGACTCTTCAAAAATGTTGACGGATGCATGTTGGAACCTCCAAAAGTAGTGCATTTTTGGAGGATCCGCCACATGTGCAGCAATATGTTTGGAGAATCCGAGCAACATAGCTTTCAACAACCTCATACTTCTCTTTGTTTCATAGTCTATCCCTTTTTTTTTAGAAAATATATCTAACCACTATATTGATTTTATTCCAAGTAATATTCTTAACTTCTTTTCTCTGTATAGGACTATGTGGCAACTCGTTGGTACCGTGCTCCTGAACTTTGCGGTTCTTTTTACTCCAAAGTAAGTAGTATGTCATTTATAGGTAACTTAAATGCTTATATACTTTTGTTTCTTATCCGGTAACACTTCTCAAATTTTCTTTTTCATGTTAGTAGTAGATACCAGTCTTCATGTGGTGAAACTCTGTACTTAGCACGCGGAATTTATCCTACCAATATTCTTTGATTTTATGAATAAGTGGCACTTTAGCTTCTTCATGTATTCTTATTCATTCTTATCTTGTTCTTGATTGACATTTTTCACAAATTTTACAAACAGAAGCTCTTATTTTCATTGTGCTCTTTCCTTATCTGAATTTACAATCTTCATTTCTGAGTGGTGTAATCATATGACAAATTGATTCTCAGTGTGTAATGATTGGTCACTTGGGGCTCGATTCTCGGACATTTATCAAATTTGTCCAACTATGTATATATAATAAGAACGAATCTCTTTCTAAATGAGTGTGTGATACAAAAAGGTTCTTTCATGATTTCTACGTTCTTCTCACTATTAGATGATCTCATGCCTTATGTTACAATGCTGCAATAATAAATTTTACCTGGCTGGGGAAAAGCTCGTGTGAAGCTCAGTATGAACTCACTTATATTTACTTAATTATGCTGTGATCTTTCAGAATCTTGTATGAATTCTAAATCGAACTACTTATTGCAGTACACCCCAGCAGTCGACATGTGGAGTATAGGATGTATATTTGCAGAAATGCTTACAAAGAAGCCATTATTTCCTGGGAAGGATGTCATCCACCAATTGGATCTGATTACTAATTTGCTTGGTTCTCCATCCACTGAAGTTATTTCAAGGGTTTGTCCTTTCCTTTTCTCAGTCAAAGTCGATAAGCTAGTGATGTATAACGAATACCAAATAAATCTGATTCATTTTCCCCATATGTGCAGATTAAGAATGACAAAGCAAGGAGATATTTAAGCAGCATGAAGAAGAAAGCCCCTATTCCTCTGTCTCAAAAATTCCCAGATATTGATTCATTAGCGCTAAGATTACTTGAGCGTTTGATTGCCTTTGACCCCAAAGATCGCCCTTCTGCTGAAGAGGTAGGACTTAGAAAACATAGTAGATTGTTATACACTCATTGAAGCCTCTGATGCAAGTTATATTCCACTCATGTTGTCCTAATACTAGCTGATTGTTAATCCTCTCAAGGCACTAGCTCATCCGTACTTCTGTAGTTTAGCAAACAAGGAGCAAGAACCATCTGCTCGGCCTATTTCAAAATTTGAATTCGACTTTGAAAGAAGAAAACTGGCAAAAGAGGATATTAGAGAGCTCATCTACATGGAGGTATGAGTTGGCAACCATTCTTATCTTTCCTCGACCTCTTTTGTGCTGCCTCCATTGTATTGCAACATTGATTTTTCCCTGGACAGATTTTGGAGTACCACCCTCAGATGCTGCAGGAGCATCTTCATGGCACTGAGCATACTAGCTTTTTGTACCCAAGGTACTGCCAATAGTTCTCCTTATTCATCCACAGTTGTTGGTGGCTATGACCAAGAACTAGTTCGTTCTAGCAATTTAACTCAATTGTATGATCTTGTGAAATTTGTTCATGTCTGCTTTGTGTTCACCTGCTAACAACAAACTTATCCTTTTGTTTTAGTGCATATGTCTTAGTTATCAGGTATTAAAAATAGAGGTTTTGATCCATGTAGTGCAATTGAAATTAGTATCTAATTGAACCTCGTAAAGGAGCAATAGGAGATGTATTGGTGGTAGAATACACAACTAATTCAATGATATTTGATGTTTCATTCTGGTATCTACACTTACTTTTATCTTGGATTAAGATGATACACTTAACCTCATGCAGTTATATCTGCTGATACCTCCATGATGATAAGAACGGAGAAATCTTCTGGTGATGAGGGTCACAGGTGTATAGTAGATACTGAATATGATTCAGTCCGTGTGTTGACCTTTCATTTTTTGGATTAACTGTGTTATACAAGTATTTATGGCGTATTCAACCTACTTTGCATGCGTTCTAGGGATGTACAATTAGTGATGAGGACACTGGATAGATATATGAGAAGAACTTGGACACTCATAGTATTTAAGTTATAAGGCATTCCATATGAGGAAACTGGATAGATATATTAGTGAACATTGGACATTATTTCTGAGGGACAAGTTTACAAGTTTTTACCATTCAACTAAACAATATTTCAGTTGCACAGAAATAAACACGGGACAGTCATATAGCTATTAGCTTACAGAAATTGTGTTGAGAAGTGATCCTTTTTCCTGTAAAATCAGTGGATTGCTTGTGTTGCAACTATGCCCCGGGCTCATACTTGAAGCAGTGTTCTTCTAGTTTAGAACACTGCACTCAGTTTCAGTCTCTGTGATATCCGCCATCTGGTCTTGTATAAGTAGAAATTGTTGTAAGGGGTCAAACGAGCTTCAGAATATTTCCAAATTCATCACACGAATTGACACATATAATAGATAAGCGTCTTCCATCAGGAGTTTGCAGATTCAGTTTCCGTGCTTAGCTATGATCATTATCAAGTGGAATCTGCATTCAGTTGTATGTCCGAGCTTTTCATTCTGATAATAATGTCATTGAAGTAGTTAAGCCTTTTACTTGCTAGTATGGAACAGTAAAGTTACACAATGGCAAGACTATGGATGATTATAGTTTTAAAATGCTATACTAACATGAATTTTCATCTGCATTTAGTGGAGCTGATTGCTTTAAGGAACAATTTGACCTACTTGAGGGGCACTATGGCGGAGGTAAAAATGCTCTCCATCCAAGACGATATGCCTCTTTGCCGAGGTTAGTTGACCCTGATATTTATAGCTACATTTAAGAGTAGTGTCTGATAAAGTTTGCTAACTCTCAAATACCCTCATTATTTCTTTCTACAGAGAGCGGGTCTGTGTTCCAATAGATGAGGAAACTGATCAACATGGTGATTTTGAAAGGAACGTTGAAGCAGCTGTTGCTCATAAATGCATTCCAAGCCCCAGAGGATCACACGAGGACGAGGTGAATAAAGCTGATTCTAGTAATGAAAATGTAGGTCATAGCCAGATTAGTCCAACAAGCAACACTGCGCGCTGCTTAATAAGAAGTGCTAGCATTAGCTTTTCCAAGTGTGTTGGGGCAGTGTGGGAGGACTGTGAGGTAATTTCTTCTCTCATATGTAGAATTTTAATCTTCCGGAAACAACAGACTCACAAAATAAAGAAGCACTTCTCTAGATATGGGATACAGAACTCAGTTTATCACACGGATCTTATTTCATTGAACCAACATTCTCAAATACTGCATGATAAAAACACACTTATGTCTTAACTCTGCCCTTGTCGTCCCCGTTTTCTCCTTCACAGGGCAGGATAAACGTAGAGCAACTAAAATTAATTAATTTACAAATGCATGTTTTGTCATTGATGTATCTCATTAAGTTATAGCTCAATAAATTTCGATTATTTCTCCTCAGGATACAACTTTTAAACGATATGATAATGGGATTAGTAGATCGTCCAAGGAGCCAGCAACATTGTATGCTTGACTTCTTCTTCTGCGCGGATGAGCTAGTGATGGATTTCTGGCAAGTAACACTTGCTAGAATGTAACTGTAGGTGTTCTATTATTGAATGTATTAATTGACAGTTTGGCTACCAAGAGGTCCAAGACCAGCCCATTTCATATGTATGACATTCTAGGTTAGTTTTTTATGCTTTGACAGCTTCATTGAATACAATGAATGTAAAGAGTTGTAACTACCTGAGCAACTATTTTCATGTATATAGTCCACTCTGTTTTGTTCTCCTAAAATATTGTAATTGTTCTTTGTCAATTGTCATCTCTTTTTTTCTTAGAGAGAGGTGAAGTTGTGTAAGTCTTGCAAATCTGTCAGCAGAATTTGACATAAGTTTACATGAGGATTTGGAGCCTTTAAAGCATCTCAGGATTCTAACAATTTAAAACTTTGGTTGAATCGTCCGTGGTATTCGGTATTTGGAATCCACTGGTCCGATTAATTGGATTCACGTTGCGCATGGCTCATAAAAGGGGTAAGTGCTCCCTATCAAGGGGTTTGCCCATTCTCAGGGCTTGGATCTCATCCATCCTATTATGTCCCTTGATAGTGAAGGCTATTTGTTTGGCTGGCTATGTAAAAGTCTAAACTAATATTTGATATCGTTAAATCATACGAAATAACACGTGTTAAAATTAGTGAGTGGTTCATTCGTGCATTTGCAACAAACCAACAATAAGTGCAATCACTTACGGATTCACGAACTTTTTCGCAAGTGATAATATCATTAAATTGTGGGAGTAGTCTTCTCTTGAGTCCTGAAAGATCGCGATCAACATCGAGTATTGCCAATACTTTTGTCTTTGTATACCACGACATGTTATTAACTGAATTATTTCATAATTATAATGATCAAAATCAAATCTTGAAATGGATTAACATGAAATACATGCATTCAAATGGCATTTGTTAAGACATTTTTAGATACATGTGAAATAACATATATGGCTACAAAAAAACAAATTTCATGTTGGGTGTGTGAACTAATTTCCCCGAAGTTGAAATGAAAAAGAACCTATATATAAGGTGTAAAACTCTTTTAATGGTGTGAGACCTTTTCAAAAATCATGCGATCTTCGTCCAAATCGAATAATATTACACCATGTAAATGTATCTTTGGGCTATTTTTGGCTCAACACTTGAGGCATACATGTACGAAGTTGGGCTTTATCAAAATTAGCATCAAACATTTATCTTGGAAGTTTTGTACCGCTAAAGTTCAGGCATTCACTTTTTTTTCTTGCCAATAAGTTTATTATTTTAGGAAAAAATATCAAAAGTTATACATTGCGACTATGACTTAAACAGAGACCCTAAAATGGGCTATCGATGGACTTAGCCCGAATATTCCACCATAAAAGCCCAGCCCAATAAGATTCTCTCTATAAGTAAAACAAAGCACCAGTAGGGTTTTGTACTGGCAGATGCAAGCTAACATCATCCTAGGCCTCCCAAAATTTCTTATCAATTTTCTGTAACATGGTCTTTTTTTTCTTTTCAGTTTTGTGAATGAATTGGAAGGGCTTTGGATTGCAAAACAGGGGAGAGCTTATGAACTATAGCTCTGAAATACTTGCAGGTTTTCTGTGGGGTGCCCTGCTAATCCAAAGCCTAAATGAAAAATGGCATCATAGTACGGATTTGTTGCTGTTTTATGTGGGATTTTTGCTTCTGAAAGTTATTTTTTCACTCTTTTTTGAGTCAATTTTTGCTTTTCAGAAGCCTACCCACTTAAGACTCTTTCCTTCACAAATTCGCCTCCAAACGCCATTACATTTTTATGTTTTGTTTAAGATATTAGATATACAACATGCAAATGTGGGTAGCTTAGCACTTTATCATTGGGACTTTCCGGTGCAAATTTGGATGATATTTGACATTGGGAAATTAAACAAAAAAGAAACATGCCAATGACTAGTTTTTTTTTTTTGTTCCAAACAATTAGAATAATTTCACAGTATAGAAAGTTAGCCGATCTACAAATTAATCATTTATACATCTTATATTGAAGAAAGTGATATTGCATAATCGATATGAGTAAGTTATGGAAAATGAAGTACAAGCAAAAACATAACAAGTAGTCATATAAAATAGAGGATTAATGAAAACTCACACACAAAAAACACCTTAAATGAGTTTTTAAACAACAAACATACACATTATGATCTCTTACAAAGTTAAGTCAACAAGTAGTACCCCTCTAGATCTTAAAGTACATTAGCCATTTAATTTGATTATTACCCTTTTCAAGAACCCAATCTTCAATCATGATCTAGCTGGGCTGGTTGATTTTTGTTGTAGCATTCATATGCTTTATTATGCCCATTTCCTTTCTTGTCCCCTTTTCCATGTTTCATCCTAAGGTGAAGCTAAATGAAGAAACATGGTTATTAAGGATCCAGTCGATTACCAACTTGTTTGGGGCTAAGACGTAGTTTTGTTTTTATGTTTCTTCGTTCATATTGTTATTCTACAGCGCCTCACCTTGCCTCTAGTTGGTCCAAAACTCATATCAAGCAAATTCTTGATCCTCAAAATCTAAAATTCGGGCATTTCCTTCAATTGGGTGGTTTTCAGTTTGCCATTAATCTGTTTCAAAATCAGTGTAATGCAACAAGGAAAAGAGGGAACATAGATGAAAGTAAGAGAACCACAAAAGTTTAACATTCTCATGAAGAACAACAATTGTTTTGAACATATATCTGAATTCTACAAACTATTTTTTACTGCTCAAAGTCAAGAAATCTACAGTTTGAATCACTTGAAAACTCTGAAACCATGAACAAACTTCTCTCAAAACAAGCAAGTTCCATTGTCCAAATGCCTCAGCAGTGCAATTTCACCATCAATCTAACCTGTAACCATCATGAAATCACCAACATATCAAAAAGAATTCGCACCCACACACAAATACAAAATCTTGAAAGAGCAGAATGAATCAATCCAACACGATGCTCGAAATGAACTTTAAGACATAATTTAGGCATGGATGCTAAGTTTCAAACACAATTGTGATTCAGTGAAAAATCAGAATACTAGAAGAAACAAAAATTCCTCCATTATTGCCACAATCCCAGACAGAGACGAGGGGTTCTTGCAGTTTTTCTTAGAGAAATTGAGCAAATTGTTCCAATCGATCGAGAAAAATTCACCAACATGTTCCAATCAAAACCCAAATTCCGAAATTAAGCGAAAGACCAACAAAAAGAGAAATTCCCAGCTACAATATTGCAAAATTGGTACCTCCCATTGACGGACGAAACTGACGCTGAGGCTAGGGAGTGACACTGATGACAGATGAGAATGAATTTGGGTGTAAGGGGTTTTGATCTTTTGTTAAAATCTTGAAAGAGCATAATCAATCAAAACACAAACACACACACACACACACACAAAATCTTGAAATAGCAGAATGAATCAATCAAACACGATACTCGAAACAAACTTAAGACATAATTTAAGGCAAAATCTTGTTATATACCTCAGAATTCACTGCGATCGGGGCGATAGAAATATCAACCATCCTCTCAGGTTTAGCAGGATTTTCATCCATTTCATCAGGTAATGGAATCAAACTCTGTAGTCCATGAACAACAAGCCAATCATTGTAATACAAATCTGGGTAAGTAATTTCGACTCCATTAACAAAGCTCACATCATTAACCTTGGTTATCTTCAAACTCAACCCATTTACATAGTTCTTAAACTCAGTCCCATTTACCATATCATTCAAATCACTCCAGTACAGTACACAAGGCAACAAATGCCTCAAAAACAGCTGCTGATACACGGGAAAATCCCCGTAAAACCCAACAATCGCATCGTCCATCGGAGCAAATACCGTCAATTTCAAGCCCGGATTCTCCAAAAACCCAATCAATCGCAACTCCAGAAACGAAGACATAATGAAATAACCCTTCGATTTCAACAACAATGACACCTCATAAAACCGAGAAAACGGATCAAACCTGATACACTGAGTCGAGCTCGGGTTGAAATTCGGACGAGTGAAATTCTGGGTAAAGAAATCTCCAATTCCGTAAACTACAACAAACTCATCATCATGAATCGGCGAACCAACGATTTTCACATTGTTTATTTCAACTTGCGAGTCAGAAGAAGAAGTCGTAACATAAAGCAAATTCGATGGAGATAATGAAGGGATTTTAGACGAAAACGGAAGGAATTGAAGCGAATAAAGTGAAAGAGAAACAGGGGAGAAATGGAGAAGTATATGAGAAAGTGAAGGCTGACCAAAATCAGCGAAAGACAAATCGGGTGGAGAGAAAATAGTGAGGGAAGAAGCAGTTAATGAATTCTTGGCGGCGCGTGTGAGAAGAGTATCGGAAATGAGCGACATGGAAATGTAGCCGGAGTTTGAGAGAGATTGGGCGGTGGAAAAAGAGACAAGAGAAGTGAAGAGGAAAAATGAAGCCATTGTTGTTGAGCAGAAGAAATTGATCAAGACAACTGATTCAAAAGAAGAAGTAAAAAATATGTACAAACAGAGCAGAAGAAACCCTAAACCCAACTACAAAGAACGAACAAGGAAACGACAAGAAACGTAAAAGTAAAGGCTAAAAAGTAGTATCAAAATTGCTACCAGATAAGCTAAAGGGGAAATTACATCCCTGCTTGATGCTGCCATTCTATCGAAGAGAAGACGATACCGTAAAGCTCTCATGCCACTCCTCCGAGCCATTGAAGAAGAATTTTCTCTTTTTTTGGGCGGGCAAATGTGTATTTGCACAGTTAAATAGAACAGAATGACGGTTATAAAATAACTAAACTTTAAAATTTACTAAGTGCATGACATTAATGATAATTATTATAAAGCATCCCCGTTTGTGTAAGTAACTCCTAGTTAGTATCAAATTAGGATTAATTTCTCAGCCGTACGTGTGAGATTTCTTGCTTATGAATCTTGAGTATGATACTATTATTTGTCCCTTGATTTTTCTTTTTGAATTGTCCTCCGGGATTGAGGACTTGAACAATTATTTCTCATGTAGAGTGATATGGATAGTGTAGTGGTTTGTACCTATCTTTTAGTTATATCATTTGACCCTTAAAAAGGAAATTGTGACTACTTCTAATTACTATCAAATTAGGTGTAGTGGTATGTAACTACTCCTAGTTACAATCCAATTAGGTGTAGTGGTATATATGTAGCTTCTTCTAGTTACAATTGAATTAAGATTTGTTGCTTATAAATAGATAGATCCATAAGCACTTCGAAAACACATCCTAGCTTCCTACTCTCATAATTCTCACGCAATACCCAATTAATGGCTCAAGACATGCACATAGATATCATGGGAATGATTGTGAAAAAAGTAAGCATAGGTGACTACGTACGCATGACTGCCGTTTGCAAGTCATGGAGATCAATGCTTGCTGCTGCACAAAAGCCATCACATGATCTCGAAGCCCCTTGGCTTTTGCAACTCAAAGATTGTGCCTATAATCATCATACTGGATTCAACTTTTATAGCCTGTCGGAAAGTCGTTTTTATTCTTTTAAACTGCCTGCTCATATCTTGAGTAAATACCCTAATGTATCAGCTCGCGGTACTACCTGTTGTTGTGCAACTTCTAATGGCTGGTTGGTTATTGTTGCTGGACCGAACAATAACCCTGACATGTTCCTTTTCGACCCTATTTCAAAAATCGATGTCAAACTTCCTCCGTTGACTAAAATACCATTCTACTCAACATATTTGGGCTCTAGGATCGAATTGATGGTCAATAGGGTTCACGTATTTTCAGTCTCGGATGATCCGATCAGAAATCTCATAGTCGTTGTGCATTTTGTAGATGACTTGACAAATATAAATGGTCATATCTTGGCATTCTGTAATTGTGACAGTGGAGTCACAGAAGAAGAGAGATTGTGGGAAATATTTGATGCGAATAGAGCAATTACCTGCAATAATAATATTGAAAGTGTGTTATTTCACAATGGTGTCTTATACACTCTTATTTCAAATAAGGATTATGATTTTGACACTTGGAAGTCAAGCCAGGATGACGAGAGAATTGGTGAAGAAATTAATCATGTCGTTGTTCTCAAGTCTGGTTGCTGCGAAGTGAAGATGAAAATAATCAACATAGTAAAACACAATACCGCTCCTCATATTCGGTCTTGTGATAATGAGCTTCGTGTTATTGCTTATTCTGGCCTAACATATGTGTATTTGGCTAAGTCAATCACGGGGGAGCTGCTTATAATTTGGAACAACACAGAACCGTTGTCTGAAGGTGATGATGATGATCTCTCTATCTATCATACTAGTAAATTAGCAATTGAGCGATATGAAGGTATTTATAAAACAAGTAAAGACTTTGAATCTATCACTAGTTTGGATGATCAAGCATTATTTGTGTCACCAAATAGTAATTCCTTCTCAATTCCTGCCAAAAGTGACCATAAAGGATTATCAAAGAAATTCAGATATGATCATAAAGCAGAACACTGAGCACAACTGAAATAAAACTGTACAAAAAGGATTACACTTATACTTTTTTCTCTATATGCAGAAAATATGAAACTGAACAGCATGCTTTTTTTCAGAAATAGCAAGCGACAACAACTAGTATGTATGTATTAAAATTAACAATGCAAGAAGAGAGTGCTGTAAATATTCACACTTGCAATAGAAGAAACAGAATCGAATTTACGGAACACAAAGCAAAATAGACCAACTGAATTATGTGCAGTCTATTCAAGATTTTCTTAATCACAAAGTATCAACAATCAGTATTTGCCAAGAAATATTCAAAGCACTTGGCTTCAGACTAACGAATTTCAAATGCAATCTGTAAAATGTAGCCACAAAGGAATACTTTTTCATCATTTACAGTTTCGCATCTGCTATCTACTCTCTAATTATTCTATAGTTCCAAGTGTATCAGCATTAATTCTATCTGTGTTGCACCCAGGTATAATCTTGCAGCATGGTCCACCATACCTTGTAAATGGAAGAAGATGGTGCGTGTGCGACTGACAAAGACAATTTCTCCAAAGCGAGCATCATACAGTATCTCTTGGATATATACCACAAGGTACCCCATGAATGATGCGTGCACAGTGTATACCTACCACAAGCAGTATTAAATTCATCAAGTCAGTCATATTGTTCATTTATTAAACAGAAGCAGTGACATGGAAACTCTGTTACAGGATGAGTGTGATCACATTGTATGCATACAACTGCTTACCTTTAGCATCCGATGAGCTGTGTGGCTGTCAAGGATATCAAAAGCATTAACAACAAAGCTGGAGAACACTAGAACACAAGAATAAACCAGGCAGCCATTGTAGATTTCTCTTCTTTCCCTTGTTAACAAGTCTCCAAACCAGAAAGTTCCAATGCCAATTGATGAACCTACCAAAAGGCTGACAACAAGACTGGAGAGCAAGCATGGAAAATGCTTTCTGGTTAGATATTGTTCAAATTATCAAGGACTAATCAACTTCGCATACATGAGGTGCAGAGTAACTGCTATTTAATTCATTGGATGCAATATAATGTAGGAATTTAAATGCATTCTTCGTAATTTAATCATCATAATACTAGCCAAGAATGCACAAACTCTAAAACTGTTCTGGTTTCCAAAAATGCACATAATTGTGAGATACAATTTTCTAACTGTAATTACAGAATTTTCAGTCAAGTCCTTACTACAGAATTTTCACAGAGAAAGTAGTCATTCTAGTTGAAGATGGAAAACAACAGTTTCTACAAAGATACCAATTTTTCCAGTTAGGATTTCGAGTACATCTAATGATTATTAAGGATAAAGGGATTACAAGTATATATCAATCATCAAGAAGGGTTTCTTTATATACAATTGAAGACTACAAAATCAAGTTCCTGGTAGTATGAAATGACAAGAAAGCAGTAAAAGCAACCATATAAAACTTAATAACAGATATCTGAACAATGTTTAGCATCTTTTGAGTCTTACATTTGATCAATATTGAAGAAATATTTGGTAAAAAGGCCAAAAGAAGCACAGAGTAAGACCCTCTTCGTCTGCATAGATGACAGAATATTAAGAAATGAATTCAAGAATAATTCAACAATTTGGAAGAAAATCTACAAAGACAGATCACGTACCAATCTCCATGAAGATGTAAGTAAAGCCAGAGCAAACTTGCTACAGAAAAGAGGACTGTGGACAGTCTCCCTGCGTCCCAGATAAAGTGCAAGTAGGATCCAAAAGTAACGGTCATCATGGCAAAGAAGAGAGTAAGATACACCTATAATTTCAGCAAAAACTAATCAATCACAGGAAACAAAGTTCAAGCAGGTGGATCTATCAACTAATTTTGATAAGATCAACCTTATGTGAAACTGCAATATTTATTCAAGATTTGTAAATCATCAATTCAAGATAACTCGCTCAAATCTTACAAGTGAATAATTACATACAACTTGCATATCAAGCGTGAAGAACTACATCCAATAGATTTCATAGGCAATTCACTTAATTTTCATACGACCTAGTAAGGAAATACCAACAAGCACATAATTAACATACGACCTCTAAGCCAACAAGACTGAGACAGCTTAAATAGAGCTACATAAACAGAGAAGATTTGTATTCTGTTGTTGTATATATTAACAGAGAAGTCCTAATAAGGAAATTTTCAAGTGCCCCGAGCCCCCGACCATGCACGCATTGGCAAGACACTACAGTGAAATTTCTAGTGGAAAACACATAACGGGATAAAAAAGTTTCATCTAATGAATTGAAAAGTTGATTACATCTCCTTTGATTGAAGACTCAAGAATATTCAGCAACACAGTCTTAAGAAAGTGACTAGGAGGTTCAGTAATGAGAAACACTGGCTATGATAAGGAGGGATACAGAACCCGAAACACCACTTCACCTTATAGTGGAGTATCATTAAAGGATGGAAAGAGCAATTCAGCCATAACATCACGTTTAATGGGACCAAGAACAGCTTCTTAAAGCAACGTTGGTGCGTCACAATATTGTAAGATTACAGCTAAAGCTATGTGCAGATGCCAGTTAAAGATCTAACTATGAAACAAAGTTCTAGCAGGTGGATTTATCAACCTTATGTGAAACTGCGATATTTATTCAAGATACGTAAATCATCAATTCAAGATAACCAGCTCAAATCTTACAAGTGAATAATTACATACAACTTGCATATAAAAAGATTCATAAATTTCATAGGCAATTCACTTAATTTTCAGTTTCAGATACGCACAATCCATAAGTGGAAGGAACTGATCAAACAATCCTGAATTTATCCTATTTGACAAAAAACAGATAAACAGAGAGGATGGGCAAAATTTACCTGGAGCATTTCTAATCCTAGCGCCATTTCGAATCCAATCGTTCTCGGTGACTTCTTTCTTCTCAACAGAAAAGAAGGAAGAGGACGAAGCTACTTGAGGTAATGGAGAAAGAGGAACAAACAAAGAATTATAACAAAAGTGCTAGTTATGCTAATTACTAGTAAACGATCAATTTGTGGATTGCACTTGAACGATTTTGAAGAAAAGGATAGTTTCTTTTGAGTTCTATCTCGGAAATATTTGGGGAGTCTTCTCGCCATGGCTAATTAATTCATCACAAGAATCTGGAATAATGAAGGTTTGGGTGGGAAGCTGTTTATCTCAGGGAGGTATTCTTGATTGAAATTTTTTGAAGATGGAATAATGAAAGTGGGAGGTATTCGGTAGGAAAGTTAGTTAAGTAGGGAAATATTCAGTTTTCTTTTCGGTGGGAAAGTTAGTTAACTAGGAAGCTATTCAGTTTTCTTTGAATATTTGGGCCCTAATACTTGGGATAATGTCTTAAATGGTCCATCAACTTTCTTGTATAATTCAAAAGTCATTCTAATTTACTCCCTCCGTTCAAAATTACTTGTCACTTTTTGACTTAGCACACCCATTAAGAAAATAACGATTAGCATAGTGACTTTACCATATTACCCCTATTAATTGGTACTAGCTGAAATTGACCATTTGAAATTTCAAAAAGTTTTAGTAAATAATTTAAGGGTAAAACAGGAAATTTTATTTTGTCTTTTCTTGATATGTCAAAAATGACAAGTAAAAATGAAAATCAAAAATAGAAATAAGTGACAAGTAATTTTACGGGTGGAGTACTTAACACTCCCTTTGTACCATACTAAAAATAATTGTCTCATATTAGTTAGCGTTGTCATCCCTGCTTGCCGATTAAGGGGCATTTTTTATATTTCATAAATTATCATAGGCTTTCATTCAGATACCTTTCCTCCGTTGGACAAAAAATCCAACCACCATTTATTTAATTACCCATATTTCCCCACAAATTACTTTGTCTTGTGAGCATTTAATATTGTATTATCCTATAGGTTTAGCTCAACTTGTTTTGAAACATGATTCCATTTAAGCGGCATTGTTAAATGTTAATTCCTCCATTTCAAAAATATTTGAGCCTTACCAGTTATCTTAAATTTTAAGAAAAATAAATAATTATTTTTACTTTATCCTTGATATTCCCTCGTTCCTTTAATTTTTAGTTATCATAATAAGATTTTGCACAATCATTAAGAAAAATTAATTAGGAGTGTAATTTGATTTATATATCCCTTATTAATCTTTGTCTATTTGTGTGTCTCTTAATTTCAGAATAATTAATGCTAAGAGCAAAGTTGAAAAAATAATTAATTCTCTCTTGATATTTTAAATTGACAAGTATTATTTAGGAACAACTATTTTAAATATACATGATAACTAAAAAAAATAGAGGAAGTAATAATTATTCTTGAATACTATAAATATCTTAATTATTTCACATAAATAGATAGAATATATAACAAAGAGAAATTATATTTTAAGAACACATAAGCATAAAATAATCAAACACTCCTTAATTAATATTTTTAAGAGCCGTATAAATAAAAAATATGACAAATATTTTAAGACGGAGATAATCAATTTGCAGGTTGATAGCCACATGTAATTAATATGCAGATAACAAAAACTAAAGTGTTGATTTTCTTGGGACTTTTACAAAATTGAGGTGATCACTTTCTTAGGTTTGTACGTATTTAAAATAAAATGATTATATATTCTAGAGATAATGTATAAGTATCACTCTGAATTATACGTGAAATTTCAGCGGCACACCTTAATTATATAAGAGTTTTATTACCCCTAAACTATTTTAAAGTGTAATAAATACACTCTTTAGTGCTGAGGTGACATAGAAAGTGTGCTCACTCTCTTGGAAGCAAGTGAGAGGCGAAAAAATAAAAAAAAAATCTGATCAATATTGGACACATGTTCTTTTTTAATTGAACATTTTATAATTAGTTGGTACACATTATTAATGCCATTAAAACTTATACATATTTAATTAGTTTCCTTTCTTTCTTTGTAAAATTTATTTCCCTCCTCACTTTTTTTTTCTTTCATTAATTTCTTGTCTTTTTTCTTTTACTTAATTTGAAAAAATACGTATATATTTTTTTTAAAATAATGATTCTTTTAAAAAGTGACCTTTATTTTTTGTATTTTTTAAAGTTTAATTTTCTTCATTTTTTGATATTCATTCAAAATTAACATATTTAAATACAAGGCATTTGAAATTAAATTCAAAGGAAAGACAAAGAAAATAAAAAGAATAAATAAAAGCAATAGAAAAAATGAAAGAAGGTAAAAAATAAATAAATAAATTATGTGTATTTGAGAAAAGTTTAAATACAAGGCAAAAAAATATAAAAGATACATTCTTTTAAAAAAAATTAAGTACAAGAAAAATGAAAATAAATTTTTTACGTGTATTGACTTATTTTAAATGCAAGGCGAAGAAAAAAAAATTAAAAAAAATAATAAAAAGAAAATAATATTTAAAAAATTAAAAAAATTAAAAAAAACTCATTTATACACGTGGCAGCCCGGGTATATCACCACAATTAATTGAATTGAGTTATGACTCCACGTCAACACATAAAGTACAACTTATAATTTAAGGTGATACTTATGCATTATCTCTATATTCTAACTCCAAAAGCATGTAGCACAATTGAAAAGCCTTCATGTACATTTGCTTGCTTAAAATAAGAGAAATAGTATGGCTATAAAATATTATTTGAGTGACGAAACTGAGAGAAAATATTAAAATGATTTACAATAATCATTTATTACTCCGCAGTACAAGTATAATTTGATAATTAAGTGTAAAGCTATACGAGTCAATTTTGGAATTTTGTCCCAAAAATAATATAGTACTTAATATTCACCATTTAGGAGGAATGAGATTTTCGTAAAGTTGATCATTATGAGTGTTACGACGAATTTGAAAGATTCCTCGAGCATTTATTAAGTACCTGCACGAATATAGATTAATAGGAGGCGTTACGTTCTTGCTAGGAAAATGTTAGTTTGAGGGCTAGTTACTTACTCATAGGAGCCTTGAACTATAGTAATTTATAAGGCAACAAATTGAATTTCATGAAATGATCCAAAATTTATTTTTCTTTTCCATCATCATTCATCCCTCTAAATCTATGGCCACTATAACAATCAATTTCTCCGCTAAAAATATCACATGAAAATCGCTGTTATAGTAAGCATATAATTATATATGACTAGGAAAAGTGTGAAATTGCGTCATCTAAATTTTATTTCCCTTCATTTAAAACACCTTGAATCTATTTTCTAGGATAATTTTCCTAAGCTTTTTGAAAATACCATTTTACGGTTAGACCAGTCAATAATAATCTCTCTCTCTATATAAATGAAGGTTATGAAATCGTTGACGTGGCGCGTTCTCCAATTAGTATTATCATTTATCTTTTTTGTCAATTTTATGATTTTTTTTATCGTTTTTGTTATTTATAAAATCTGCAAAAAGGAACATTTAAAATACCTTATTTATTTCTCCTCACCATTACTACAATTTATTACTACAATTTTAATTTTCTTAAGTTGTAGATTTTAGTTTATATACCTTCTTATGAAATGTTAATATTGTTTGCGTGCAATTTTCTTGTGATTATCTGTTACTTTTTTATTGCAGATCATGAAAATGTAATGCTACTTTGAGCACGACATATATAAAGAGAGATTTATCAACTATGCAAGAAGAGATATTTATCAATTAAGCAAGATTAAAGGTGTAAGACAATAGTATTCTTCGCCCATCAGATTTGTGTAAATTTTATGATCATCTATCTATCTAAATCCAACATTTCTACATATATTTTACTTTTGTTTTCTGCTTTTATCACTTTTAAAATATTTTTTTGCCTAATTGCACCTACTCAAACAATTAAAATTCTAAAACTAATATTAAAAAAATAAACTTTACTTTATACTGTCTAAAATCTCCTCTTAATCATCATATCGGGTAACTCAAAAAATATGGCCTTATAACTTCATTGATTTTTCTTTTGTTACCTTTATGTTCGTTTTAATTCCAATAATTCCTTTTGTGTTTTCAAAAATTGATCTATGTAAATATTCTTTGGTAATTATGAAAAATGAAATGTAAGTATCAAATAGAGTTATTCATTCTCATCGTAGCAATTGTTTTAGATTGTTTATTCAAGAACAAAAAAAAAAAGGAAAAGGAAAAGGGTCCAAAACTTTCTTATATTTTACCTAACTTGTTTTTTCCCCTTTTGTTTGATGTAATTTAAATTAAACAAATTAACTTAGTTTTTCTTGAGTACTAAAAGTACTTCTTGAAGTTGTTTCATTTTATTGTTAATCATAGTTGTGCACTATTAAAAAATTCATTAATTTATGTCCTGTGTGATGCAATTTTTTATTCTTACGAATATATAATATTTTTTGCCTTTTCTTTTCTTTTCTTTTCTCTTATGAAATGTACGTACTAGATTTTTTTTAAAAAAAACATGTACATGCTAGATTTTTAAAAACAAGTGTTGCTGCACTATATATCTTGAAAACGAACTTAATGACACTTGGCTTTTTCTTTAATATTCATTAAGAAGTAGTGTCAATTACATATCTTGACATAACCAACAACAATAAGTGATTGAATAAATAGTGGTATAGAAAGGACAAAAAAAAAACAAGAAGAAAATACACTAATATAAGTAAAGGCAATAACTAAGTTTCAGCCATAAAATTAGGATACAAAGCTATGTAAGATTACAAAGAACAGTATAAACTTACAAGTTGACGCACCATTGATTCCTTCAGGTTTTGAAAAAAAAAGGGTTGTTTAATTGCGAAGTTGTGGTTGAAACCACAGTGGTGGATTAGGGAAAGGTCGCTTGATCCTTTCTTCTTGCATACAGTAAATACCTGATTGGCGATAAAGGGCTAGAGATTTTGCGTAGAGAGTATCAAGCGCATCCACAGTAAAATAGATGCAATTTGCTTGGCATCCATTGCAGTCACTTCTTGCAGGAGTTGAGAAGGAATTGCTATTTGGCGACACAAATAATGCTTGATCATCAAAACTAGTGATAGATTCAAAATCTTTACTTGTTTTATAGATACCTTCATATCGCTCGACTATTAAATTACTAGTATTATAGATATTGAGTGCATAATCATCATCTTCAGACAATGGATCTGTCTTGTTCCAAATTATAAGCAGCTCCCCCGTGATTGACTTGGCCAAATACACATATTTTAGGCCAGAAAAAGTAATAGAACGAAGCTTATCATCACAAGGCCGAATATGAGGAGCAGCATTGTGTCTTACTATATTGATTAGTTTCATCTTCACTTCACAGCAATCAGTCTTGAGAACGACGACATGATTAATTTCTTTACCAATTCTCTCGTCATCATGATATGACTTAAAAGTGTCGTTGTTCAAATCATAATCCTTATTTGAAATAAGTGTGTATAACACCCCATTGTGAAATAACATGCTTTCAATAATATTGCCGGTAATTGCTCCATCCGCATCAAATATTTTCCACGATCTCTCTTCTTCTATGACTCCAGTGTCACAATTACAGAATGCCAAGACATCTTCTCCATCCTTCACCATGTCCACAAACTGCGCAACAACTATGAGATTTCTGGTTGAATCATCGGAGACTGAAAATACGTGAACCATATTGACCATGAATGCGATTCTACAACGCTTCTCAAAATAGCTTGAGGAGAATGGTATTGTAGTCAATGAAGGAAGTTTGACATCAATTTCTGAAATAGGGTCGAAAAGGAACATGTCAGGGTTATTGTTCGGTCCAGCAACAATAACCAACCAGCCATTGGAAGTTGCACAACAGAAGGTAGTACCGTGAGCTAATACGTCAGGGTATTTATTCAAGATATGAGTAGGCAGTTTAAAAGAATAAAAACGACTTTCCGACAGGCTATAAAAGTTGAATCCAGTATGATGATTATAGGCACAATCTTTGAGTTGCAAAAGCCAAGGGGCTTCGAGATCATGTGATGGCTTTTGTGCAGCAGCAAGCATTGATCTCCATGACTTGCAAACGGCAGTCATGCGTACGTAGTCACCTATGCTTACTTTTTTCACAATCATTCCCATGATATCTATGTGCATGTCTTGAGCCATTAATTGGGTATTGCGTGAGAATTATGAGAGTAGGAAGCTAGGATGTGCTTATGGATCTATCTATTTATAAGCAAGAAATATTAATTCAATTGTAACTAGAAGAAGCTACATATATACCACTACACCTAATTGGATTGTAACTAGGAATAGTTACATACCACTACACCTAATTTGATAGTAATTAGGAGTAGTAACAATTTCCTTTTTAAGGGTCAAATGATATAACTAAAAGATAGGTACAAACCACTACACTATCCATATTACTCTACATGAGAAATAATTGTTTAAGTCCTCAATCCCGGAGGACAATTCGGAAAGAAAAATCAAGGGACAAATAATAGTATCATACTCACAAGGTTCATAAGCAAGAAATCTCACACGTACGGCTGAGAAATTAATCCTAATTTGATACTAACTAGGAGTTACTTACACAAACGGGGATGCTTTAGCAAATACCTAATGTTTCAATCAATATTAGTTAAGGACCCGTTTGAGTAATTCGGATTTGGAAAATACTTTATATATATATTATTATTATTTTTAAAATTTTTACCATTCCTATGAGCTTTATCCGAACTCACAACGAAATGAGGGTGTTTATCATCCGAGCAACTCATCTCTCCCTTTTATATATATCTAGTTATTGCTTGTCATTATCATTTCTAGCTTCTCCTTTGCATACATGACCATATTCAACATATTTCTTGTAGTAGAGTGGTTGTTAGTACATTCATCAGCATAGAGAGAACTAGCTATCCTGCTCAGAGTTATAGGCCCCCAACAATTCAGGGGAAGATTCAGAAATTTAATCCATAATGGGATTATTTTGGGGAATTCCGGCTGGAAATCAAATTTTGGACTCCATGGCTTATGGATCAAAGGGACATACGGTCCAGAGTATAGTATCTCATCTCTATCTTGACCATTGTGGAATTTAACTAGGAAGAATCCATCATCATGTAAGTAGAGTTCAGGCTTAATTAATTAAATGACGACTCTGTTAATTAAAGTTTTTGAATTTACTTAAGTCAAACCATTTTTTTCCGTTTATATTATCTTTATACTATTTATTTTTATTATATTAATTTATAAGATATTAAAAATTAAAGATCAACGAGGCTAGCGTCTCAAGGCTTACATCAAGCCCCATTTCAAGTAAAATATCTCATCTCGGGCCTGTACCTTTTAAAACGGGACAACTACACAAATGCCCTTTAAAGGGAGTGGCTTTGCATTTTTGTCCCCCATAAAAATGGTCTTACAAAAATAGTCTTCCTTGTTTTTTATGTATAGAGCAACTACCTTTTTGTCTCTCTACACCTCAAATATTTTTAAATAACTCTCAATGCTCATTTGTCTCTCAACCTTTATATATATTTCTTTTTCTCTTTTTTCTTTTCTTTTTTTATTTCTATTTTTTCTTTTTTCTTTTTTTTATTTCTATTTTTTTTCTCAACCTTTATTTTTCTTTTATTTTTTGTTTTATTCTTTCTTCTACGTTTTTTCTTTTTTCTCAATTTTTTTTTTCTTTTCTCCTCTCAATTCTATTTTTTTCTCCTTTTATTTTTTATTTTTTTATTTTTTTTATTTTTCTCAACCTTTATTTTTTGTTGCCTTTTTTTTCTTCATTTTTTTCTTTTTTTCTCAATATTTATTTTTTTCTCTCAACTTCTATTTTTTTATTTTTTCTTTGGTTTTTAATTTTTCTTTTCTCTTTTTTTTAATCATTTTTTTTGACCTTTATTTTTTTTTATGAGATGTTCTATAATTCTTGTTTTAGAGGCAAGATTTAGCCCAAAGACTTCCAAAAAATAAATTACGCCCATGAGCAAGACTTGACACTAGTATATTGTGTCTTGATTTATGAAATATTTTATAACACTTGCCTCAGAGACAAGACTTAGCCCAATGACCTCTCAAAAAATACAAGTTACGCTCCATGGGCAAGAGTTCACACTACTTTATTATGTTTAAATTTATGAGATACTCTATAACTCTTGCCTTAGAGGCAAGAATTAGCTCAAGGATTTTCAAACAACAAGTTATGTCCCACGAGCAAGACTTGACACTACCTCATTGTGTCTTGATTTATGAGACATTCTATAACTCTTGCCTTAGAGACAAGACTTAGCCCAAGGACTTTCAAACAACAAGTTACGCCCCATGGGCAAGAGTTGACACTATCATATTGTGCTTGATTTATGGGATGCTCTATAACGCTTGCCTAAGAGGCAAGACTTAGCCCAAGGACTTCCAAATAACAAATTACGCCCCATGGGCAAGAGTTGACACTACCACATTGTGTCTTGATTTATGCGATGCTCTATAACTCTTGCCTTAGAGGCAAAACTTAGCTCAAAGACTTTCAAACAACAAGTTACGCCTCATTGGCAAGAGTTGACACTAGCACATTATGTCTTGATCATGAGATGCTCTATAACGTTTGCCTTAGAGGCAAGACTTAGCCCAAGGGCCTCCCAAAAAATAAGTTATGCCCCATGGGCAAGAGTTAACACTACTTCATTGTGTCTTAATTTATGAGATGCTCTATAACTCTTGCCTTAGACGTAAGACTTAGCTCAAAAAATTTTCAAACAACAAGTTATGCCCCATGAGCAAGGCTTGACACTACCTCATTGTGTCTTGATTTATGAGATGTTCTATAATATTTGTCTTAGAGGCAAGACTTGTTCCAAAGGACTTCCAAACAACAAAGCACGCTCTTAAATTTACTTCGATTTCAAAGAAAGAAGATCTTCTTTACGGATTATCCAACTTTTTTTGTTCATTAGCAAAAAATAATAGAGGTTAAGAAAAAAGAAAAAAAGAGAAGAATAAAAGAGAAAAGAAAAAAATAAAGATAAAAAAAAATAAAGGTTGAGAAAAAAAAAGAACAAAAAAAGTTAAGAGAAAAAAAGAAAATAAAAAGAAAATAAAGGTTGAGAAAAAAGAAAACGAGAATTAAAAAAAAATTGAGAAAAAAGAAGAAGAAAAAAGCTAAAAAATTAAAAAGATAAAAGATAAAAGAAAAATGAAAATTAAGAGTTGAGAGACAAATGAACATGGAGAGTTATGGTGTAAAGGGGCAAAAATGTATATGTTCTATACATAAAAATGAAGGAATGATATTTTTTAAAGACTTTTCTTATGAGGGGCATAAATTGAAGACCACTCACTTTTGAGGACACTCCATGTAATTTCCTGTTTTAAAACATTATTTGTAATACAGTCAGACCTCTTTATAACGATCTCTCATTATAACGATATTTTCCTATAACAGTCTAATTTTCTCCAGAATTAATTTTTTATGTTATATTTTACTTCTCTATGACAATATTCTATCAATAATAACAATAACATGCAATGCACTTTTTGAAAAATTATCCTCTATAATAATCATACTCAAATATTATATGATAATATTTTGTAAAAAATATACTCTATTATATATAAAATATTTATAATAATTATCATTAATGTCTTAGTAAATTTTAAAGTTTAGT
This sequence comes from Jaltomata sinuosa, assembly GCA_003996215.1. NCBI lineage: Eukaryota > Viridiplantae > Streptophyta > Magnoliopsida > Solanales > Solanaceae > Jaltomata > Jaltomata sinuosa. The sequence continues at coordinate 110,424 of QJPP01000513.1, forward strand.
TATTTTATAACCGTCATTCTGTTCTATTTAACTGTGCAAATACACATTTGCCCGCCCAAAAAAAGAGAAAATTCTTCTTCAATGGCTCGGAGGAGTGGCATTTAAATTGCCACTTTATAAAATAACCCCATTTAAATTGTATTTCATATTTAAATTATTCATATATTTTTTTAGGAAAAATATATTCAAACTACCAAATATAATTTAGTTGCAAAAACATAACCAAACACAACTCTATCTTTAACTCCAACTTCAAATTTTTTAAATAAAATAAAAAAATATTTATAATAGTATGTAGTAGCTCATTAGATCTTAATGTATGACATTATGTGACTATCTATATTTAGAAATTGAGGAGTTATAAATCATATTTAAAAAAGTACTTTCAAATTTTAAATATTCTTAGCAAAAAATATGATCAAACACAATTCTAACTTTAAAAATTCTAACACAATGGGAGATTAAAGACATTTTGTTCTTAGATTTGAGGTATTGGACCAACAAAAAACGTTTTTGATGAGGAGTTGAATATAGAAAGAAGATATAAGTTTATGTTTTTAAAAAAATTAATCTTTTAATACTATCCTTGTTATAAAATTTTATATACCAAACCATCTCTCATTAATTTAACACATATATCTTCAATTAAATACAAACTCTTTAATTTGTCCTGCCGTGTCTTTTCACCTCTTTTCTTTTTCTCTCTTTCTTTGCCCTTTCCTCTATAGATTTCGGATCACTCTACTTATCACATTTTTTAGTTGACAAGCTTCTTAAGAAAAATATTTTAACTAAATAATTCTTATTTATTACTACTCAATATTTAACATTTTTCTCTTTTACACTACATTAATATTTCTATATATTTATGACTAAGAATAAAGATGAAAACTAATTATATCTTGATTTTAAAAAAAAATAACTACTCTCTTCATTCATTTTTACTTGTCACATTTCGCTTTATAAAAATCAATTTGAATAAATTTCAAAGTTAAAATTGAAGTAGACTAATTTAATATTTAGAATTTAAAATTTAAAATTTAGATGATAAAAAACTATAAGTTACAATATTTTTCATATTAATATGATGAAACAATATATGTTATGTTGGTCAAAGTTGATGCAGTTGAACCTTGAAAAGTGAAATAATAATAAATAAAAGTAGACAAAGGGAGTATTTTGAATGATGTAATTTTAGTAATTAGGACAAGTAAATGAATAGTCCCTCTAGTTTTTAATATGTTAATTATAACTTAATCCTTTTGTTTTGTCGAAATATTATAAATAGGAAAATGAAAGAAGGTATAATTTTGTGAATTGGAAAATTGGTCTCCCAGCCAAAATTTCTCTTATATATATCTGGTATAGTATCCAAATTTGAGTAGTGTGTAAGCTGAGTTATGGAAGAGCAGTTTAATCCAGACTAGACATTACTTCATTCATCCATGGCTCTTTCAACCTTCTTTCTCCAATCACGTACTACTATGGTACGCCTTCCTTTTTTGGAATTTCCCCTTTTACTATCATCACTATGTATGCTTTTGTCAATTGTTGCATATAACTTATAACCCATCTGCTTAATTACCATTTTCTAATTTAGCAAAACTGCTATCTTTAATTCGACTGTTTGCTTTCCTGTAATATAAGGGGGGTGTTTGGCCATGAAATTGTGAGTATTGAAAAAAACAGTTTTTGTTTTCAAATTGAAAAATGATATTTGAAAATTGGAGTTGTGTTTGTTCATGAATACAAATTGGAGTTGTTTTTAAACTTTTGTGAGTAATTTGGAGTGAAAACAGCTTTTTGGTGTTATTCAAATTCTTGAAAATTCCAGAATTCAACTTGAAGTTTAATTCCGGATTTTTTCGAAATTTTATGGCCAAACATGTTTTTCAGAGTTCAATTCTAGAAAAAAGTAAAGAAATTTCATGGCCAAACGCCCCCTAAGTTGACAAACATACAGAAGCAGAGCCAAGATTTCAACTTTACGGGTTTTGGATTTTAGAACGACGACTTTTTTCCCCTGCAAACATACATAATTTTAATTGCTAGGTAGTAAGACTGAGTAAAGGGCAGCTTGGGGCACTAAGCTCCCGCTATGCACGGGGTCCACGGAAGGGCCTAGGAAAGGATCACATTGGGTCTTATGGATGCAGCCTTACCTTGCATTTCTACAAGAGATTGTTTTCGTAGCATGAACCCGTGAACCCTAGTTACATGGCGGCAGCCTAATTGCTAATAAGTTAGACTGAGCGTCCTACCTAAGTGGAGGAACATCTTGTGGGTATGAAAACTTAAACCTGGTTGCTCAATGTTAAATGATTATACAGTGGCAGAGCTAGAGGCATTAGCTTCTTTTATTTTACCATTCGCTGCTTCCCAAATTCGCTGGGGGTCTATCGGAAACAGCCTCTCTACCTCGCTTCTGAGGTAGTGGTACGGACTGCGTACACTCTACCCTCCCCTAACCCCACTTAAAGGGAATACACTGGGTATGTTGTTGTTGTTGTTGCTTCTTCCCAAATTCCTCTGTGGAACGTTTCATTCTCGGAAGTTTTTGATCATTTGCTCCTCTCTTGTGACCTCTTTTACCTTTTCCAGTGTTCAAGTGAGAAGTTCTTTAGAAGTGCACTGATATTTGAAGCTCAGAGAGGATATAGGAACATTGTGAGTGAAAATATGAGGTACTGATATTGATATTTTTATAGTTAATTCTTCCTGACTGAATCAAGTTTTTGACTTGAATACTATATTTAATCCCTCTAATGTCATGCAGGTTTAACAATTTTCTTTCTTCCAAGATGTCGACAATGTTTTCTAGGTCGAATCATAAGCTTGCCGAAAAGCTGTTGAAGGAAGTAGATGATTATGGCCGCGCTAGTGTCAAAGATAGGTCTAAGTTTCTAAATAAGGTTACATATTTTTGTATCAGACTCAGCTAGCATCACCGACATGTATCTTGCTGCTTCAGTAAATCTGTCTAAATTCTTGATGAATGGGAAATATGCTGTGCGTTTTTTTAGTTACTCCTCCAGCCTCCTCCTCGAGATGGTTTCTTATCCTTCTGTCTTCTTTTATTTTTGTCGATTAATATTCATGCTATCTGACAAATGATCGAATTTGGGGCAAGCTTGCAGTAAAGAGGAAACAGTTAAGACTTTATTAAAAGAAAACAATCAGTAGAATGAGAAAAAACAAGACAAATACAAGAACTTGAAATATTAAGTCTCATGTTTGATCACCTGTCATCATAATGTATCTTAAGACTTGGGTTAGCTTGTTCAAACCACGTCACTTGAAATTACATAAATGAATAGTCTTTGGCATTCAGTATTGGAATCTTCCCTCACAATGGATGCAATGTATTTCAAGATACTCTATCTATTGGGAAGTCCTATTAAATGCTTACCTACCATCCTTTTTAATGTTAGTTGGATGAAAGGGAAGTGATAGCAGGAGAGGATATATAACAGGAGCAAGGGGCTAGTGTCTCCACTACTTAGAATGGAAAGAAATTTTGCATTTTCCTAATGAAGGTGCTTGAATTTTCCTAATGAAGTCACTTAAAAAACTTGGGGCTAGAGATAATCCTTCCATATAGGGTACTGAAATCAATGGTTCCCCCATCCTGGTGTTCTTTTTTTTGATCCTTGAACCAAACACTATGTTTGGTTTGAATATAAAACTTATACCTTCAACGATTATATTCGCTTTCCCCATGAAATACTACATAATATGATCTTGGGAAAATATGAGCGTACAGTTTCTTGCACAAGGGATAAACTTGCTCCAAATTTTCATAAGAATAAAGAGTGGTACATATATGTACATATACTAGAGGATTTTATTTTTTTTTGAAAAAAGAAATATATGTACAATACAGATATACTAGAGGGGGTGGAAAATGGTTGCTCAAGTACAGATGTCAAGCATATCATTTAGGCCCATAAACAGTGGATACTTCTTCTGTTACTTTGACATAATGAGAAATGTGCTTGTGAGGTTTCTATAATCTTTTGCTCTATTTGACTGGCCTTTGACCATTTAAGTTAACTAAACTAGATGATGGATGGTAGATGTTCTATAATTGTGATCTTTGATGGATTGTAGATGCATTTATGTTAAGTCCTTTTCCTTTTGTTGTATTTCTTAGAATCTCGGGTGAGCTGGGTTAGTGAGTAGGATGCTTAATGCCTGCAAATGTTTTTTCTCTTCTTGATGATTCACTATGAATGGTGTAATGAACATATCACGGGTTTGCTTGGGTAAATGGAAAAGGTGCCTAAATCCTAGTCAATTAGTATCATCAATTCAATGCACCTCTGTATCCGTAGTTAGAGGATTTGTCAAAATTGTACTATTTTTACTATGGCCATCGACATGCCGCGACCCTTCTTTCTTCAAAAGGTGCCTCAAATTATTGCATGTGTTTCCTTCTATTTGCTTATCTCATGCTTGAGCTACCTCAATTTCGTTTGACCCAACTGTATGAACTGTTCTGGTTACTTGTTTGTACTTTATTGTCTTTCGTTTGGAAATTGTGGTGGTTGTCTTGAATAGCAACGTAGAAGAGAAGATGTTCCCCAACTTGGTAGTTTTTAAATTGTTTTTGATGCATCTTCCTTCCCCAGAAATTTCCTCTCATCGTGTGATAATTATTTGAATTTCTCCCAGGCTTCTGTGGTAATGGGTTATGATGGTTTAGATGACCTAATTGATGGTGAAGGAACTGAAAAACAATCTGATATTCATCCCGATGGAGGAGCAGATGACTATGATTTCTCCTTAATGTGTAAACAATTCTCTTCAATCAGGTTGGGTTCTTCTCCAGCTGTTGAATTATACGATGGGACAACATCCAACCATGGAGACAGTGGGCTGTGGGCGACTAAAATTTGTAGAGAATTTCTGTCTAGCTCTGTGGGTGAACAATTGATCAGTCCTGATTCACTGTATGAAACATGGGATATTTTGTATTCGGGGGCTGCTAATATGGTTTCCACCACTTATATTCCTGATACTTTGGAGACAGAAACAAGACAAGACTTGCAGTTCACTGTAGATAAAACTTCTAACCTGCCTCAGCATGGGATCAAACAGAATGATGGATTGGTTGAAGTAATGCTTGATCAATCTATTAGCTTTATTCCTGGGCTCAGCAAACGACACTCTCGTCAGCTGGAAAACTGTGGTTTTCACACGGTGAGACTTGGAACTATTTAGCCTACTATAATTTTGCTCGCAAAGTCACAACTCTAATAATCATCTGGTATATGTGTAGTTGCGCAAACTGCTGCAGCATTTTCCTCGGACATATGTTGATCTGCAAAATGCACAGGTTGGAATTGAGGACGGGCAATACTTCATTTTTGTTGGAAAAATCAAGTCCTCAAGGTGAATTACCTTTTCAGAAGTTCTTACTTACCTTGTATGATTTGCAAGAGGACTAACAGTTCGTGAGATTCTAATTGATGTGAGTGTAAGATTATTTCTATTTCTTTTTGGAATATGGAATAGTTAGCACTATTTTATATTGGATTGAGAAATCTGTTTTTCAGCTTCGGAACTTGGGGATAATGGGCCTGCCCCTCTACCCTTCTTCACCCAGATTTGGTTCGATATCCACATTTTGGACTTGTAACATGCACCTATCACATATCCCCTATGATTAACAATGACTACATTCACCTGAAGGTGCAACCGTGCAAGTAGCACATGTTGAGGATAAAAGGAAATAAAGTCACTTTAGATGGTTTGATCATGTCCTGCGTCGACCTACAAATGCACCGGTCTTGTCTTCCCTTATTTGAGAGGAAGTTTAGGATCTATTTGCTGTTTTTAATAGGTGCTTACTGAATAATATCAAGTGTGCTTGGAATCTGTTGTTCCTGTATTTTGAGTGAAGTATTAATTGATTGGTACCCGATGCAACAGTAATATGTTTTTAGCAAACAGCTCCTAATGGATAAGTTAGGTTCTCTTTCTTTCACTGGTGTATATGCTTTCACAACAGTGTATATATTCTTATACTTCAAACTTCAAATATACAAAATAATCTTTGTTAAATTGAATAATTTTCTTTTGTATTTTCCATGCAGGGGAATAAGAGCTAGTTATTCTTTGTCATTCCTTGAGGTGGTTGTTGCTTGTGATGTTGTAGATAATGAATCACCATCAGCTTCTAGGGATGATGATGCTGATTTAATGAGTGATAAAGCTGATAATGGAAGGAAGAAAACCGTATTTTTACACTTGAAAAAGTTTTTCCGAGGCACTCGCTTCACGTATCTACCTTTTCTCAAGAGCCTAGAGGAGAAGCAAAAGGTGGGAGACATTGTATGTGTCAGTGGTAAGGTGAGTTGATCAATCTTTAATCCATCATTGAAAGAATTTGATGAGTCTCGTTATTATCTTCTAGCAATTTTTAACTTAAATGCTAATGATGACAAACTTTTATTACTCATTGCACAAGTCACCTCTTAAGCTGAACTGAAGCTGTTATGGTCTATAGCGTGATCTGGAAACAGTTGGCTACTTGTTTTAGTTATAGTATCATATATGTGATATAGCAGTTTCTGAGAGTTACCAAAGCTAAGAATTTGTTTATTATGTCGTGTGCGATCTGATGAACTTTCTCATGGGAAACTCCATATTATGGTTGCAAGTTGAATCTCAAGTGTCAAATAGCAGCTTTTGACATTCAGGCATTCGTTTTAAAAGTCAAAAGGGGCACAGTATTTAGATTTCTACTCCTTAATAATGAGAAAAATGATAGATTAGATTCACTATTCCTGTTCAATGTCTAAGTCGTCTTAGTTGATGAGCACATGGGGATCTATAAAGGTTGCACATAATGACATAATTGTAGGCCGTTATGTGGAGCAATCGGTTGTTTATGTGGTTGTTATGAATACATGTCAGTTATCATTGTGACACTGCATCTTATTTTGTTTTTCTTAATTTCTCACATATTGTAATCTGTATCTTACTATTTGAAAGGTGCGGATTATGAGGTCAAAAAATCATTACGAGATGAGGGAATACAATATGGATGTGCTACAAGATGAAAAGGATCCATCATTTTGTGCACAAGGGAGGCCGTATCCTATATATCCTTCAAAAGGAGGTTTAAGCTCTAACTTCCTTAGGGATGTGATTTCAAGGTCAGATCTCAAATCTGAGCTGCTTTGTAGTAGTATGTGCAAAACGGTATATTTATGTAGTATATTATCAGTAAGACATTGCCTAAATTAGGATGACTACTTTGTTGAAATAGAGCCTTAAAGGTGCTTCCATCCAATATGGATCCTATACCTGAAGATCTGGCTCATGATTTTGGACTCCTATGCCTTCATGACGTAAGTTATTGCTCTCATATGCCTTGTCAGATTTACGTTGTCTTCTATTGTTTTATACTGCATCATATATACTGGAAAATGAAATGACGTGTATGGTGTTGAGATTTTACGTTTTTTTGCTAGAAAGTGTTGCTTGTATCATTTCAATGGAATTCGATGGCCCTGAGACTAAAATTGAAAATGAGATCTTTCAGGAATATACATTAATTGCTTGTCCTTTTTTCTGTTTCTGCAAACATGCAACATGTTGTGTAACATTCTTTTGAGTGAAACAATGATAAAGCTGAGGAGGATAAGGAAGAAAAGAACACGAGCTTTCTTGTTTTCTTCTATACAGCTGACTAAGAAATTGAACATATGATGTACTTCTCAAAGCTTTTTTAGTTACTTTATTTTAGAACAAAAAAGAAAATATAATCATTACTTGTGGTTTTCCCTTGTCCTTCACATAAATTAACCTTTCTTTTCTGGGAGAAGTTAGGTTAATTGGTTAAGGGTATAGTGATACAATCAATCTTTTCCGGAGAAAATACATGAGAAATCTTGAATTACTATCAAGAAGCTGATGAAGTATCTACCGCTTGAGAGCTCATATTCCTCTCCCATTGATGAAGGATGATCTTATTCATGGTTGAGTATTTTGCACACTTAAATAATCATCCCATGCTTGTGGTATTAGAAAAATTAAAGGTGAGACTTTTTTCTTTAGTTTACCTATTGACCTACAAAATTCATCATTTAGCTCACTCTTCTTCAGTCTCGGTGGATTTTTCTGGTATATTCTCCGCTCCTCTCTTAGTACCACTCTCCTAATAGTAATTTGTAGATTCTCCAGTCCCTTTTCTCTGATGCTTGTATCATGTGCATGAATAATAATGCGACACTTTTATTTATTCATTCTATGTCAGCGACAAGCCTTTTTACTCCCAATCTCCTTTTTTGTTGAGACTGATTTTTTCTTTTTCCTCTTGCGACTTTACAATAAGCAGGCATATGCAGGAATTCACCAGCCAAAAAGTGTAAAAGAGGCTGAGTTAGCTCGCAAAAGGCTTGTATTTGATGAATTCTTTTATCTTCAGGTAATCATAGTTTTGGATATTAGAGGAGCTAAATAGTTTCTTAGCTGTTGAATTCCCTGCTTTCCATTTCCTTTTTTAATTTCTACATAAAAGGAAGAACTGATTCATTAAATCCCATACTTTCCATGTAAGAATTTTTTCAATTTCTATGTCCATATATTTGTTATTCATGCTTATAATTATTAGTCTTAGACTAAACATGTATAAGACTGTATAAGACTAATGACTGAAGATTTCACACCACTAAACATGTATAAGACCTCCTATTTCACAAATAGGAGGTGCTTTTGTTTTCTGCACCATCCTTCCACCAATGACTGAAGATTTCACAAACACTACTAGGAAGAATCATGCTCTCTTAAGCTGCTCGTCTTGCCCTCTCATCCTTCCTGACATCATTAATACCTGTAGTTTAACTGTAAGCTTTACGTGGGTTTAGCCTTTTCGGAGGTAGCTATGCCTTTTTTATGACAAGGTGTTAGTCTCCCTTAGTTTATCAGAGAGAGGAAGGTGGAGCTATTTTACACCAGATCTTCTCCCCCATGTTTGATGATGATTTCCCGTATAAGACTTTGTTTGCTAGCAGCTACTCCTCCATCATTACCATGGAATATAAATCTTATATAACTTAGTAAGACGGAGGGATGGGCATGGAGGTATATTACATCTCTTTTCTTTACAATAAAGAACTTCAGTTTTTAAACCATTACCGTATTTTGATTTTTGAGTAGTAGATATCATCCCCAAAAATTGATATTAGAAAAGTAAAACTCAGTTGGGAAAAGAAGTTCCTTTCTTGGGTAACATGGAAAGAGCATTGTTTTTGCACCAGATGTCTATAGGAAACATGCAGCACAAGTCTCTGAACACCTTTATTGTGGGACCAGTAGTATCCCTGTTCCCACTTTCTGGATGCTTATAAGATAATCAACTCTGTCAAGGTACTGTTGGGCCTAATTGAGCTACCCATTATGTTTTGGTATGAAGATTCTGTCTCTCTCATCTAAACTTGATTTTTTTTCTTGGTAACTAACTATTTTATTACCAAAGTAAGGAATTACAACTCAAGAAAGAAAAGAAAATTGTTCCATGATTGAACATGCTCCCCCAGTCTTAGTATTAACCATTCCTACTTCTTCTACCCCATCTCCCAGAATTAATACATCAAATTTCCATATTCCACTCTCCCAACAGCGTCAATTTCCTTGGTACAAATATCCACTGCATATTCTATTAAGGATACAAGTTCAAATCCTCTAGCCTTCATTCTTCCAAATATACCCTGTAATTCGACGGGGATCAGCTTGAACATGTAGGTTGATTATAAAAATGTGACTTTACCACGGTCAATTAATTTCTGGGAAATTTGATAATGTGCACAGGAGGCACAATAACAGACTTTCAGATTTTAACGCACAATAAGAGACATGGATGTTTTTGTTCTTACAAAAAAAAGAGACATGGATGCTTTTCCATGTTCCTCGTGGCTTGAGATGCTGTTAGTATCACTCACTGTTTTCATTATCTTCCAGCTTGGGCGGTTATTCCAAATGCTTGAAGGTCTTGGTACAAAAGTAGAGAAAGATGGATTGCTGGATAAGTATCGGAAATCTGAATTCAATTTGGTAAACACAGATGGATGGTCCATGCTGACTAAGAAATTTCTGAAGGCTCTTCCATATTCTCTTACACCCAGTCAATTGCGAGCTGCTTCAGAAATTATTTGGGATCTAAAGCAACCTGTCCCAATGAATCGTCTACTACAGGTAGTAAGAGCTGTTTTACTGTTTACTTGCAAGTTGTTTTTGGGGTGAGGGAGGGGAAATTATTTTTGGTATTCATTCATTTCTTCTAACATCACACTTTTCATTCTTATTACACTTTTCATTATTTTTGGTATTCATTCATTTTGATGTGAATCATCTGGAGACTGGAAAGAGAGAAATATGAGGGGTTTTGAAGGAGTAGAAATAAGTTTTGGGCAGTTGAAGAGTAGTCTCCGATCCCTTATTTATTTTTGGTGCAACCATGTAGTTTGGGGATGTATAGAGGATTGAGTCTCTTTTGTAGAGAACCATATTTTTCTTGTTGATTTTTTACTTTTTGGTATACTTCTTGTATACGGCCGACTTTGACCTTCTGATTTTATGAAATGAAACTGTTTACCTAATAAAAAAAAAAGACACAAATGATTTTTAACGGAAGGTTAACATGTCATCTGCATAAGTTAAAATCAACATTTTCCTAGTTCGTCTTCTTTTTAATTTCAAATTTACTTGGACAAATTAAAATTTGAGGGCGAGTTGGATATTTTACTTGCCCTCTCTCAATAAATGATTTTTCTTTTTAACTTTTTATCTCAGATTGATACTCAGAAATGATAATCTTTCTTCTAGAATAGAATTACTTGACTTTCTTTTGGAAGACTAGAGGTTTTTTTGCGGATTCGATGTGGGTGTTACAAATTTGCTCACTTTTTCAGGGTGATGTCGGATGCGGGAAAACTGTGGTTGCATTTTTAGCATGTTTGGAGGTTATCGGTTTAGGTTACCAGGTTAGTCATCATCAATAATTCTTGCTGCATGAACATGTAATTTCTTTGTGGCTATATTTTGCTTTGTTTTATTAGCTATGTTATGATTGTTAGTACAAGTATCCAAAAAAGAATTTGGTTTCTGTACATCCTTTCCAGAATACAGGCTTGGAGCTATAAACTCTTTCGGCCTTCTAACTACCCAGTGCCACATGTAATAATTGCTAAGTTCTCATCTTTAGGCAGCTTTTATGGTCCCAACCGAGTTGCTTGCTGTTCAGCATTATGAGCAAATTCAAAACTTATTAGCAAACATGGAAGCGGCAGAATGCAAACTATCAGTTGCTTTATTGACTGGCTCAACATCTACAAAGGAATCACGGTTGATTCGCCAGGTAAGAAATCTTAATGTAGCACTTCAACTTTTCCTTATTACATGGTTTGTGTTACCATTGATGTGGGAGTTGGGATATCTTTAAGCAAAAACTGTTTTGCTGACTTTGAAATTTAGGCGTCAAAGTGAGTGAAAAGGTACTCATTAGTACAGTATGGCTTAAAAGGCAGTGAAACAGAGAATCATATGCGATTGTAGTCTAAACTTTGCAGTAGTAAAGTGTTCTTAAAGGAGAATACAAGAATGAAGAGTCAGAGGGACAAAAAGGCTTCTGTAATCCGCACGAGTTTCTTGGTGAATGCCTATCAATATTTAAAGCATGATAATTCTTAGAAACATGAAGCACTAAATTCTAACTTCTATCTACATTTTCATGAGTATATTGTAACCTTCGGTGGTTGATAATTACAGCTATCTCGAAAAACGTCTTGCTATCGGACCTATCAAAAAATTCTGCTAACAGTTGCCATATGCAGGCAATTTCATCTATTTATTTATTATTATTGAGTTGTGTGAACCGTCTCATCTCAAAATTTAAGTTGTTAGAAGGGAGATACTTTTATTTTTCTTAGGTCTGTGACATCATGTGTAAGCCTGATTCTTTTTCTTGAGTCAGGCACCTACCAAAGATATTTTGTTGATCAATAACGAAGTCACTCAAACTTAAGACCTTTCCTTGCACTGGTATCATGTTAAGTTAAATGAATCCCCTACCTAAAATTAAATGAAGGACTAAGCTGGAGAAATTCTCCTTATTATCACAAAATCACCTATAACTGACATGCTTTTTGTATCAATATTGTTATGTTTCTCCTTTCAGTTTATTTTACTGTTTGCCATCTGTTGGCAGGGTCTCCAAACTGGAGATATCTCTTTGGTCATCGGGACTCACAGCTTAATCGCTGAAAAAGTGGAATTTTCGGCTTTACGCATCGCTGTTGTGGATGAGCAACATCGCTTTGGAGTAATCCAGAGAGGAAGATTTAACAGCAAGGTAATGTGCTTGGACCTGCCTCGCCCTGATTGGTGATTGTGCTGCTAGAAGTTTCTGAGGATTTCCCACTATGCAATCAAAATGAAACCAAACAAAGAATAATAACAGATCGTTCACTCATTCTTCATCTGACTGTTTTATTTGTGAATGTCAGGTTTATTAGTTTTCTTTTTGCGTGTAATGAAGTGGAGATTGCTTTGTTGGGTCTATTATGCTCTTCAAGTTTCTCTAGCTAATGATGAGCTTGTGAAGGAAAGGATCAATCCTTTGCACTAGTGCAGAACATGATATAATAGTATACTTTATTTGTGGAATACTGAAGCTATATGTTGCTTAGATGATTGGTTAATTTTATTGATGATAACTTGATTTACTGATGAAAACTTACACTGCTTCTACGTGGGGATGCTTGATTGTGAGTTTCATGAATCAATATGATATCTTATACTTATCAAAAACATTTTTATGTTGAACATGCTTTTGACTACAACTAACCAGATTTTTGTAGTTAACTGTGCAACTTTGACGGTTCCTTTTTTCTTTTCTTTTTTGTGTAAAAAAACATATTGTGGTTAACATGATCATTTTGCAGTTCTGCTTTAATGCATGAGCTCCAAACTGGTGAATGGTGATCTTTTTTTAATGTCAATAGACCATAACACTTAAATACAAGATTGTCTGTAATTTCAAGGATCTGTAACAATCTCCATGCATCGTTGTCAATGCACTAATTTAATTTGATGAAACCTCTTTATTAAAAGGATAGGAAGCCTGTGAACTGATGCACATGTTTTGTTTAACTTGGTTTCTTTCTGTAACCTGGAATTGATTGACGCCTATGGTCTTGCAGTTATATTATAACTCAATAAGTTCCAAGATCTCTTCGAATATCTCAGACGATTCCTCCAAGGACAGTGTAATTATGGCTCCTCATATCCTAGCTATGTCGGCCACTCCAATTCCAAGGTCACTGGCTCTGGCTTTGTATGGAGACATGTCTTTGACACAGGTGTGTTAAGAGTTTATATCCTTTGTTATGTCGATATGCTACTGCCTGTTAACTGAGATCATTTCTGATTATTAAGGCATGCTTTTAGTACTTGAACTGGAGTTAAGTAAATTTTTAGTTGTTTTTTGCCCAAAGCCCCATCTCCATATATTCAATTTGACTTTCAACTCTCATTTTCCACTCACTTATATACCTTTTGGGAAGTTGCAGTATTCTTTTGTGAATTAAGTTGCATGTAAAGGTTTGTTACGCCCACATTTGAGCTTCTAGCGAGTAATTCAAGGGGTGGCATAACAAGATTTAGTTAGGTATACTGGGAAAATTTTGGGCAAGGCAGGCCTTTGGCTCTTTGAGTCTTCCTTACCTGGTTTTCTTGATTTTATTGGCAGTTCAACTGTGTGACTTGGTTGCCGTAAGTTTTACTTTGTTGTTGTAACTTCAGAATAATCACCTTTTTCTATGTACTATTTTTCTTTGCTGGATTTCTTGTAACAACAGATCACTGATTTGCCTCCTGGAAGAATTCCTGTTGAAACATTTGTGATTGAAGGAAATGAACCTGGATTTGAGAAGGTCTATCAGGTCGTATCTTTTCTTTTCCTTTGTCTCAGGCACAATTACACTTTGTATTTCTTTGAAGTTTGAGGCATGATATTTAGGTAGTTCACGTTGGTAATAGTGACATCTACAACTCTCTGTTCCATCTTGACAGAATAATCAGCTTTGCTGTTTGTAGTCATTAACCTAGAGAAATGGGACTTTTGAAGTCCAAAATTTTATCATTGTTACTATACTAAATAAGAATACAGTCAATTTGTACTTGTCAGTCACAAGCTTCTCTTAAAGCCTTTTCCCTTTTGCTGTAACTGTGTATCTTCCAAGATGCTATTTCTAAACCTCTTGCATTCTTCTCTCTCATTTATAGAATCTTGTTTTCGGCATATTTTTTTTGTCTAACTTCCTTTAGCACTATTTGTGGTACAGATGATGCTTGATGAGTTAGAAGCAGGGGGTAAAATATATCTTGTTTATCCGGTCATTGAGCAATCCGAGCAATTGCCTGAGCTTCGTGCAGCTTCTGCTGACCTTGAGACTATATCTCAAAAGTTTTCAGGGTACAACTGTGGTCTCTTACATGGAAAAATGAAGGGTGATGATAAAAGTGAAGCATTAAACCTGTTTAGATCCGGAGAAACCAATATCTTGCTCTCAACGCAAGTTATTGAGATTGGGGTTGATATTCCAGATGCATCTATGATGGTTGTTATGAATGCTGAGAGATTTGGAATTGCTCAGTTGCATCAACTTAGAGGACGAGTTGGACGTGGAGAAAAGAAGTCCAAGTGTATATTGGTGGCATCAACCGACAGCAGTCTAAGTCGCTTGCAGGTGCTTGAGAAATCATCTGACGGTTTTTACCTCGCAAATATGGATCTTGTAATGCGAGGACCCGGAGACTTACTTGGGAGGAAGCAGTCTGGACATCTTCCAGAGTTTCCTATTGCTCGGTTAGAGATAGATGGAAATATCATACAAGATGCACATCTTGCTGCTTTGGTGAGTATCAATTCCTACAGATGACTTCAATATCTAACCCATAAGTTTCTGGATCCTTATTATAGTTGACTAATTTGTTGAGACAAAAACAGTATGCCAATGAGTTTGTTTTCTCTCATGCATAATTAAGAGAAATAGAAGAATAAACGATAAAACAGAAGAGTTACCAGCAAATGCTAGAAATTTTAGTAGGCATACAATATCTTTTTTTTTTGGAACCCCAGGATAACCCGCAGCCGCTACAACCTCTGCCACAGCCTCTGCCCTTTGGGTGAGCACTCTGTGGTGAGCACTTTGTGCGCACTGGGTAAACCCCCCACTGTGTAATAGCCTGCAAACCACACAGGGGATGTAAACCGCACTAGGCAAGCCCTGTGCGACAGGCTCGACTCAGAAGGCATTGAGGGGGGATTGATCCCGGGTCATCCGTGTGGATAACCACCCTCCAAACCAACTGAGTCATCCCGAAGGACGCATACAATATCTTATAACATGTAATCTAGAGCAAAAAAGTACAAATGGTTAAAAAAGGAATAAAAAGTCAAAACAAAGAAAAAAATGTTTTACCAGGTAATTAGATAAAATATTAAAAGAAAAACAAAGAAATTAAAACTTGGTAAGCATTGGGGGTCGGGTTATGACCCATTGTTTTAGCCCATTTGACCCAACCAGTATCAGCCCAAGTAACTTGAGCGGATCAAATTTAGCTCTACCCGCCCATTTATTAACTCAACTCATTTTGACCCACCTAAATTCATCAAACCCGCCCATTTGACACCCCTAATGTCAAACATATGTTGGACGCAAACACACCACATATGTGTTGGACACTGTTTTCAATTTTTTCTTCTTTCTCTTTATTTTTTAGGACATGCATGTCTTCTTTGTCTTGTTCCAATTCGAAGTAAAAGATGACGAAAAAGCACTTGATTCCAACTTTATTGCCCTCTTGGTTTGCAGTAGTCCTCCTCTCCTCTTCCTTAGTAGCTACTTTTCTCCTTAATTGTTCTAGTATGTTTGGCTTCTCTATCGGTAGCATATTTTTTTTGCTATATCTTGTTGTATATATTTTTTTTTCTTCGATGCTATTCAATTTGTTTTTTGAGATGTGTAGATTATGGAATTAAAAATTAGCATAGAGTGGGGATTTTATGTAATGTGGTTTTCTTTTTTTAACTTTTGGCTATAATTCATCCAAGTTGATTTACTCGTAATATTCCAGACAGTGAGATCATGTACTTAATCCTTAAATTGAATGAGGATGTATTTTTCTCGAAATTTGCTTCATAGCTTCTATAACTGGTTGCAAGTGAGATGGTTTCCTTCAGGGACCATAGCTGTGTGATAGCCTCCTCCTCTCCTCTTCTCCGTTTTAGTAGTATTCTTTAGTCGTCGCATAGTTTCTTATTCTTCAATGTGTATTACCATCTGCTGCGGCATTGTTTTGTATATCTTTTATTACAATCATGTGTCGGATACTTTTCTTTTAAGCTTCTGGTCTTTAACTCTATGTTGTTTACTTGATATCTGTGTATATTCTGTTGATCCCCTCATTCTATAGCTTTTCTGCCAAACAAAACTAAGATATTATTGATCATGCTTGCAGAAAATTTTGGGTGATTCTCTTGATCTGGAGAAATATCCAAACATCAAGGCTGAACTTAGCATGAGGCAGCCACTGTGTCTTCTTGGTGACTAATCTCCAGTTAGGACCGATAAGGCGTGGGAGATTGCTACCGCACTTCAATGTTCCCCGGGAATGCAGGTCCCGTACAGCCAACTGTATATCTCGCCTAGTGTTTGCCAGTCCTGTGCAAAACCAACATCGTATATGATTTCAAGATCTTGATGTAGTCGATGAAAAACTTGATTTTTGTACATGTTGTAAGAGGGATGTTGCTCATTTATGTATATCCAATTTTGTAAGACCTCTACATCTAAGTCTAGAGAAGTTCATTGGTTTGAATATGTTTGAGAGATGACAATATCAATGGACTCAAATTATACTTATCATACTGCAGATCTGCAATACATGTATGTTGATGATTAAGTTGTAATTCAAAGCTACAACTTTTATTTGAATGGTTATTCAGAACTTTATTCCACAACCAAATTGAAAAGGAGGGAGTATAAAGTAGGGAGAATTTCAAGTATGAGTAAGCAAATGCCAATGGAATGTCACTATAAAACAAAGAGAAACTTTCGTAAACAACAACTAATAGGAACTTAATGAGGCTTCTATAACAATACTTTGCCTAATTACAATTTGTACTAACACTTCTATAAAAGTTGTATAATTTCGGCATACAAGTTGAGTGTATCAATAGTTTTAAGCCCTCTGTTGTAAAATGTAATTGAATTAAACTATTGATATGGGCGTAAATGGTAGGTAAGTGTTCCTAAAACAACAAAGCAGACATGTTGGGGCCAAATGTCCCCTACTCAATGATCAAGATATGTCCCACAATAGTCCATATTCCCAACCTAATCATCAAACACTGGCCCATACATATACACAAATTGTCTTTTGGGTTGGATTTCAACTCTACTTTTCCATGCAGATTAGGTTTATCTGTCCATCCGTGTGCGTGTGCTTCCATTCTGTTTACTTTTACCAATTCTTTTCATACTTGAAAAAAGTGCCCATCATAATCAGTCTCTGTTTTTTTATTGATAAAATATTACTGTATTTATACAAAAACATATACTAGCAAGGTAAGTATTTACAATATCTCCTTATATCGAATACACCAGGAAAAAGAATATGTGACACCCATGATGAAGGGTGAGCCTTTATAAAACATAACACATGTTTTTTTGAGTTTAATGATTGTATATCAACTATTATCAGGGCCGGATCTATGTGTAAATTTGTAGTGTTATGACACTCGT
Organism: Jaltomata sinuosa; assembly: GCA_003996215.1. Lineage (NCBI taxonomy): Eukaryota > Viridiplantae > Streptophyta > Magnoliopsida > Solanales > Solanaceae > Jaltomata > Jaltomata sinuosa. Next base: position 128,240 of record QJPP01000513.1, read on the forward strand.
TAAACCCAACGCAAATTAGGCACAATTATATAAGAAATGTATATAAAATAGTATAGGATAGAAAAAGCACCCTAAAACTAAGATAATAGCTGAGCGCTTTGATTTCCAGGCGTAACCTTAAAGCTTTGGGTATCAATATGTGTGTTCGAACCTTTCGGACACCCACGACCCTTAAATCTTGGATCCGCCCCTGACTATTATCATAGTAGATTCGTAACATATATTATTTGTTTTGGCCCAACAAGCCTCACAGATTTGTTTGTATAAGAGATTAGACATAAGGTATTGTTCTTAGATTCTAATTTGTGAGAAGAAAAAAAAGAAGAGGTTAGATGTAAAGCACCATTTTATTATCAAATGCCCCTTTTGCACGTAATGTTGAGTAGAAGACCCGAAATATATACTATAACATTTTCAATTTATCTATTGATATTTGTTAATGTACATTTAGTTGACCATGCAATATTGTCATATAACAAACTTAAGACTTTTTGACACATTCTTTGATGTGTTACATATATGTAATTCATCCATATATTTGGACAAAGAATATATATATATAAGTCAAGCTAGAGTACAATTAATTATATATGCTTTTAGTTCCAAGTCCAAATTTGACTTTCTTTCTCTTTATGAAAATAATAAGAGTAGTAATTCAATTCATTCAAATGTGAAAACAATTTTGGTAGTTGAAGGAGTCTAAAATAATTTATTTATGAAATGTACTATAGTATAAGTTTTGTTGAAATAACTATTTTATGCCATAGAACTTTCTATTAGAAAATTAATGGAATTCCACGACGTCAAAGATAAGAGAATTTTATAGGGTATTACCTAGTTTATCTAATACTAGTTATAGTCCACATATAGGCAAGAATTATAATCAAGCGATTTAAAAGAAAAATATAAATATTAAAAATAAATGAAACCACAAAAAAGTCTAGAAAAAGGAAGATGACTCAGTATGCAATTTGAATACTAATAGGAAATACTTGACAATTGGGATAAAACATGTCGACAATAAAAATAAAAGGTCAAATTAAAGTTGATATATAGTGTTATTCTTCTTTCATTTTTCCAAAAGGACTTGCTACTAAATCTAAGAATTTAAAACGTATAAATTTTGTGAGTATTAATATACGTGCATGTCAATGCATGGTGTAGTAAGAAGAATATCTGATTACGATTTTATAATTAATCATAATTAATCAAACATTTTCATTAATTATTTTAATTTAAGCAATTGGGCGAATAACTACAATTATTTTTTGGTAGAAACGAGTAAATTATCCATTAATTTTTCAAATTGGATAAGTATTATTAGATATTTAATTTTAGTAATATGGACAAGTATTGTTGGACGGAGGAAATATGTTCAAAACGGAAGTCAAGCTAATTAAATGTCTCTAACAAGTTACAAAGTAGCGCGGAACCACCATTATAGTTATGAATTCGGTTAAATTTATTAGCTTTGACTCAAAAAAATTATATTTATAATAGAACTTTATTTAATACTCTCTCTAATACATAATTATCAGACAGGAAATTTCAGTAATTAAAGACTTTTTTCCCGACAGGAATTATATACATGTAGTACCAAAGTTGGAGTAAAAGAGACCTAACTTTTACTTTTATATAATGTTTTCGTGCACAAAAAAGTGATTGATTGGCACCAAAAAAATAAGGCAAAATAGAAGAGATTATTTATATTTCTTTTAAGAAATAATTTTTAAAAAAAGAGACAAAGAGACAAAGTTCCCTAATTAAATGAAGCTGTTTTTTTTTTCATCATCTTTTAATAGTACTACATTTTTGGTGTCTTTTTCTTGTTGTAATAAATGCAAATGAAACGTTAAACTATTTTTCCATACCTGCAAACTAAGTAGTAAATCGCCATAAATGCCACATTATAGTAGGAAACAGCTTCTCAATTCATCGACAAACGTCGAGGGTCTTTCAGGAATAACCTTTTGACCTTTATAAGATAAGAGTAAAACATGTATACATGCTAACTTTTTTAGACTTCATTTATGCTCTTATACTGAATATATTGTTATTATTTGTCTCAAAATTTAAGAACCAAAAACCTCTGATTGAGCCTCGAAAATCCTATTCATCCAATCACATATTTTGAGTGTTATAAAATTCACACATGAAATATAATGTAGATAAAAGTGGCATACAATTCCAAGTTTGAGGCTCAAGAAATAAAGCATAAAAAAGAGGGCATTTTCCAAATTCCAATCATATCAACAGATGACTTATGAAACCCCTAAAACTTAAATCCCTTTTTTGCCCAAACACCGAATCGGCAAAAATAACAAGTTGCCCATAATTATTTATCGCACAATATTGTTTTCTACTTTTCACGTTCCATAATACTTGTCATGTTTCATATTTCAAAGAATAAATTATTTAAATTATGATCAATATTTAAAAATATATTTTTTCAACATATATTGATATAAGAAAAATTATAACTTATAGGTAATACTTTTGTGTAATTTTAAAAAAGTGAAACGTGATAACTATAATAGGACAGAAAGAGTATTAATTTAATTATTGTTTCCCTCAAGAAAATAGAATTTATACTTTAATCTTTATGATTAACGTGTCATTTATTAAGACATGTCTGACTATTTGACTTGACGACCATGGTCATTAGTCAATTTTCCAATTAATACTATAATAACTCCAAAAACAGGAAATTTATAACAGTAATCACATTATTTTTCTTCCTTCTATTTATTTGACCCTTTATTGGTTCTTCCCTTTCATCATTTTCTTCCCCTTCTTTCATTTGTCTCTCCTTTGTCCCTTTTATACTTTTTTCTCTTGTCTGAAATATTATTATTTTTTTAAAAAAAAAAAGAATCTTTGCCTTCTTCTTAGTTCTTGCAGAATATTATTAAGAATTTTTCAGCTTATTAATTTAATTAATGGAGATTATGCCAGAAACTTCAACTTGTTTGGAGCTAACCATATCCATTCCTGGTTCTTCTTCTCATTCTTCATCTTTCCCTTCTTCTGGTAAGTATATATAATTAATTAATTATCAGTTTTTTAAATTTTCCAAAAGCTAAATTGTATAGTATATAGTTTGACAGGCAGTTTTTTTTGGCCCCTTTTATGATAGAGGATTTAATTTGGTTACTTACATGACATTATCTATTTTCATCCCCTTTACTTAAAAAAAAAAAGGGGGTGACGAAATCAGAAATTTCACTATTAGTATTTTAATTTTGATGTGTATATATGTAAATTTTTCCAAAGGGGCGTTATCAAGTTTAAGTTCTGAATCTGTCTCTGATAAATTGACCACCATTCATCGATCGTTGTTTTGCCTTGATATGAAGGTATAGGGTTTCTTGCATGGTGTATAGTACTCCCTTTGTTGAGTTACTTTTAATTTTCTTGTTTCCTTATTTGCAATTTTCTTATGTTGATTATTTTTGTTTGTTTTAATTGATGAAGGTGAAGGGGGTGGTGGTTATAATATGATGAGAGAGATAGATATAAATCAAGTACCATCAAGTGGGAATATAAATGAAGAAGAAATTAGCATGGAGGAAGAAGATCAAGAAGAAGAACAAGAGAGCTCTAATAATAATAATAATAATATTAATGGAGTACCTCCAAGAAAAAAACTGCGTTTAACAAAACAACAATCTTTTCTTCTTGAAGAAAGCTTCAGACAAAATCACACTTTGAATCCCGTAAGTATTAATACATCCGTTTCAATTTATTTGTCTTATTTTCCTGTTTAGTCTATTTAAAAGAAAAATGTCAATACATCACATTTTTTTTAATTTCGTGTCCAGTCAAAATTCGTATTATTTGTTTTAATTTTCTTCCATTTGATCATAGTGTATAATGTAGTGGTAAATAAATGCAGAAAGAAAAGGAAGGTTTAGCGATGCAATTAAAGCTAAAGGCAAGGCAAGTGGAGGTTTGGTTTCAAAACCGTAGAGCAAGGTACTTAATTACATATGCACCTTTTTATGACTATTTATTACTTACTCTCTCTACCTAGTTAAAGTCAAAATTTTGATACAAAATACTTCATCCGTTCCTTTTTTTTAAAAAAAAATCGTATTGACTTGACACATATCTTAACCAACAATAAATAGAATGGCAATTTTAGTATACCCTTTGTTAAGAGTCCCGCATCGGATATGAGATGGATAATTGGTCTCCGTATATAATCTTGGGCAATCCTCCATTCATAAGCTAGCTTTTGAGGTTGAGTTAGGTCCAACGTTCATTTTTTTTACATGATATCACAGTTGACCCATTCCATATTGGGTAACTGGTCTCTTTATATGGCCTTGGAGAATCTTCTCTGTGTGTTGAGTTAATTAGGCCCAAAGTTCATTCTTTTACACCCTTTGAATGAATATAATAAAGTTAATACTTTGAAAAGTGACTATACTTAATAACAAGAGTAAATTAAGAATTAACCAATAAATTATCTTTTGATTTTTTAAATCAAAGCAAAAATAACATCTATTTTTAATTTAGCGAACATGAACGGAGGAAGTAGTATTTGTCACTCAAAAAAAACAAATCAAAAAGGCATTAATTAATTTTAGTTTTCCAGTTCTTACGTTACTATTCTTCCAAAAAGACATTAGTTATTATTTACTCCATTACTCATTAAAAGGAAGAGATAAGTACAATTTAGTCAAATACTTCATTAATATTAATACCAACGAATATTTTTTTTAGTAAATGCGTCAAAACCTTAAACAACCAATTAAATAAGTAGGTAGAGTACTATTGCTACTAATGTGTTGGTAGTTGAGAAGAGATAATGGTGAGGTAGTACCACTAATTTATTTTTCTTTAAGTTTATAAATAAAACTAAAATTACATACATTATAAAGATAGTACATTTATTAATTATCCATCATAGAGAGAATAAGAACAAGTGGGCGGTATTAAAAAGATAGGATCAGATTCTATCCCATTAATTTGTTCTTCTTGTTGATCTTCCTTTCTCATAATAGAAAGTGATATTTCATTCATTCTATAATGCAAATATCTGAATAAACTTTTAAGAGCCAAAATTAAATTTAGGCCCACACCCTAAAAGCCATGAGGTTTTTCTTTTTGGTGTACTTTGGGTTGGTTTCTCATTCGATGCTCAATCCGATTAAATTTGAGTTTTTATCGGAAAATCTCACTTTGGAATTAAAGTATTTCTTAATAAAGGTGATTACATATTCAAAACTTGAACTTAGACGATATCTGGTTATAAAAAATGAAAGAATACTTACTACGACTTACCACAACCCGTCAACTAATGCTTGAGTAGAATTCATGACTCTTTTTTTCATGTTAAAGAGTACAATAAGGTTTCAAGGTCAGCAATGCACGTACTATTGTTGCAGAGGTTTATTGTGTTAAGATAGGTATACAAGTTACTGAGTTTTGAATATATTATTAAGAGAAGTATTAAATATAAAAAAGTTAAAAAATTAAAGGTGATTTTGGAGTTAGCGGGAACAAACTCCAGAAAATTAGGGTCATAAAAGGAAATTTGACTCATTCTAAATGGTTACAGACCAAAAGAGAAGAGGCAAATAGAATTGTTACACTAAAGTCACGTCAAGTTTCTACTTTAATTATTTCCATATTCACAATGACAAATAGCTAAGGTATAGCACCTTATATTTTCTACTTATAAAATAATCAGGGAGTAGTATTTTCCTTTTTCATTCTTTTTGTCTTTTCCCTTTTAGAGATGGGTCAATTTGAGCATTTAATTAAAGCAACTTTTTCAGGTGTTAGTCATATTAATTAATGCACGTACGTGCATTTAATTAAAGTTAGAAGAAAGGTTCAATGCATTGATTAATTCCTTTATATTTACTCCATCCAAACACTTCCTTCTTTTCAGACTGCATTTACTACATTACTCAATTAACCAGCATCAACTAATTACACTTTTCATAGACGAATTTTGTTATCCATCGATAAAATCCCCTTTTAACAAAAAAAATATCATATTCAAATCTTGAAAATAAAATTTTCTTTGATAGAAAGCGTTTTCTCCCTATCATAAACTCATTATACTATTTGTGTTAAAACAGGAGCAAGTTGAAGCAAACAGAGATGGAATGTGAGTACTTAAAGAGATGGTTTGGTTCACTGACTGAACAAAATCGAAGACTTAAAAAAGAAGTGGAGCAACTACGAGCCATGAAAGTAGGTCCGCTATCACCCCACACCTGCGCATCCACCCTCACCATGTGCCCTCATTGTGAGCGCGTTACTGCCAGAGACGAATCCAGAATTTAAGATTAGTATGTGCGTAGGTCCAAAGTGAAAATAATTTAACATCTATGTAGTATATATTTCTTTTTATTCATATGTTTATATTGTCCGATTTAAAAACATCAGTTTAATGGTTTCGGTTTGAACTCAACTTCTTTTCATCATGGGATATCTTATTGCGATAGCTAGTGTTGTTTTCTCTCTTATTTATTTATTCCTCGTTGGTCAAACTTTGTTTTAGAAAATGATGCAAATGCGTATTCTTTATCTAAGCTTATCCAGGCTTATTTTCTATGCATTAGCTTTCCCATCGTAGATGGTTTAGCTACATTCAGTGTCATAATGTGATTGAGAAATACAACGAGATCGAAATTTATTTTTTGTATTCAAGAATAAGTATTCGACCAACAGAGAAACACTAGATCAATATGGTTGGTGATAGAGATGAATTAAGGATTTGAACCTAATGAGTCTGAGTCAAGTTAGGATTATCTTATATTAAATTCGCTCCTAATTGCTAAGTCAAAGTTATTGAGTTTGAATAATCCACGCTTCTCTGATTTTTATGTTAAAGTTATTGAGTTCGGATGATCATTTCGCCCATGAATGGGGACAAAGGTGGCCCTACAAATGGCACCAATAACCCTAACTTGTCTACTAAAGTAGCATAGCATATTTTTCAGCTCGACAGGGAACACCCTTCCGCAGCAATTGTACTAGTCAGCCTCCTTCATAATTATGTTGTACTAATGACTAATCATGAATTCCCTCAACAAGACAAATGGTAATAATAATAGGTCCAACTATAATTAAACATGTTCATATATATAGTGGCAAACTAGTTGTAGCTTTATACATCATTCTACTGAATATGTTCAACTAAATTTGGTAAAGTACTAGCGGATTTGACTTAGGTTACAACAACAACAACAACAACAACAACAACATATTTACAAGTGGAGTCCGGAGAGGATAGAATATATGTAGACCTTACCACTATCTCGTGAAGCTAAAGAGGTTGTTTTCGAAAGACCCTCGGCTCAAGTGTGACAAATCCAAGTACATAAAAAAAGAAGATAATAGTGAAGAAAGGGAAGCAGTGCAAAGCCTACAAGAAAGGAACAAAATAAAGACAAAAGAGTGAGATAACTAGAACACAATAAATAACAGATGGTGAAAGATATCAGAAGCAAGACTATAGAAATACGACTAGTACAACGACAAACACCAACAAGCCTAAACCTTCGAAAAGCAAGTCAACATTCACTATCTACTAACCTTCTACCTTAATACGGAGGGTACGATTCGACTTCGAAAAGCAAGTCAACATTGTTGTTTATGTTTGGATTTTTTTTGGAATTATTATACGAAATATTATTATAAAAAATATATAATATAACATAATATAAAATTCGGTTCCTAAAAAACTTAATTGTTATAGACGATATTATTGTAGACAATGATCATAATGGATTGGGCCTTTTCAAGATGGACCAGCTTGCTAAGTTAGTTTCCACAAAGAGGCCTGTAACAAAAACGAAAAGCCCAATTCTCTTTTCTCGGGAAAGTCTCATAAAATGACCACTTGCTAATGTCGCCAATCAAAAAATAGTCATTACCATGCAATGCACTTATAAAATTTACAATTGAAATTATAGCACAATTCATATTTTTTTCTTAACCAAAGAACTATAAAGTGTCTAGTCATACAATTGAAACAAATATGTATTGAGTATGCTTTATAGGATTACTATCACCTTTTCTAGGACATTATATCAATTTTAATGACATGTCGTATTAAATTTTACTAAAATATGTAGAGATTTACAAAGTCATAAAACTTCAATATAAGGATAATTTTTTTTAAAAAATTCATATGAAGACTATAAAAATGAGCATTTTCCCTTATGCACGTAAGAGAGTAAATTTATTTAAAGTATAACAAAAGATCACCAAGAAATTTACTGTAAAGATGCCTCTAGTTATATTCTTTTAGGGTTCGTTTGGTTGGAAATAAATTATCCCAAAATTGTTATGAGATAAAATTAATTTTGAGATTAATTATCCTTTATCATTCGTACCAAACGAGCCCTTAATTTTCTGGGGGAGTTAAAGGAAAATACTCCTTTCTTACGGGAAAGCAAAGTCGGCCGTTGAAAGAAACCCTAGAAACGATGGCGGAAGAGGCGATACTGGGATATCTGGAAAAGGAGGAGGAGATTTCAAATTCTGCAAACTTTGCTGAAGATTTTGGTTTTAGCCATGAAGAAATCCTCAATGTCATTCGCAGACTCCATGGCTTTAGATTTGTCGAAGCTCAGGTACTCTCTATTTCCTCTCACTATTCAAGTTTTGATTACACAAAAGAAATGTTATCAATAAGCTTAGTTCAATAAGCTCACATGTAACTATTTGATTAACCACATTTAGTTAATGTGGTGGTGTGAGGGGTGAAGAGTATTAAGCTCCAAAGCAAAAGCTTTTCCCTATAAATGCCTCTCAATTATGATTTGGAGCACTTGCCTGTTTTGGTTAGGTTGTAGCTAGGGATGCTTGTTTCAAAAAAGAAAAAAAAAGGGGGAGGGTGTGGGGAGAAATGACAAGAAGATATTGGAATATAAATTTGGAAGAGATGATGGAGGCAGGAGTTCATTTTGGTCATGGTACTAGGAAATGGAATCCTAAAATGGCGCCTTATATCTCTGCAAAGCGTAAGGGTATTCATATTACAAATCTTACTAGAACTGCTCGTTTTTTTATCAGAAGCTTGTGATTTCGTTTTTGACGCAACTAGTATGGGAAAACAATTCTTAATTGTTGGTACCAAAAATAAAGCAGCTGATTCAGTAGAGTGGGCTGCAATAAGGGCCCTGTGTCATTATGTTAATAAAAAATGGCTTGGCGGTATCATGATAAACTTCAAATTTGAGGTTTTTCTTGACAAGTCTATGGAAAACACCACTTGTTCATTCCCCATTGCGATCAAGTGTTGCAAATTTGGTCACTGTTTTTAAGACTTTTTGTAGTACGTTGGGTTATGCCAAAGGAGATAAGAAGCTTGATGATTTCCCCACAGAGACAGAGGACCGGTGAATATTGAAGATGCACCCCATTATGCATTATGTGTACAGACTGCTTGGATGGAGAGGAACAAAAGATGTTCTTTGAGGGAAAGATAGATCATATTTCTTTTGTAAAGCATAGGCTTTACATAATTTATTCTTTTGGTATAGGGGCTATGAGGTAGAAAATAGGAATCATGTTCAATATTTTATGGAAGACACGAGGATATAGTGGAGAAACTGTAATGTTCAACTTTTTTTCCTCCACGCAGTACCATCTTGGTACTGATTTTGATTAAAAATTCTTTTATATAAAACATTTGTATAAATCATTGGGAAATAACTTTCACGGATGTGAAACAATATTTGAATTTATTGAATTGTGCAGGACATTAGGAGAGAGAGATGGGTGCTTACTGAAGAGGGGAAAACTTATGCTGCTGTAGGTTCTCCAGAATTTCAGCTTTTCTCAGCAGTACCACCGGAGGGAATTGCGCGGGAGGAGTTGCAGGTGGCAGCATATTTTTGGTTTTAGTGTTTTTACTAAGTTATTTTCATGTGTCATTTCAGATGGCTTTTACATCAAACAGAACAAAATTATAATGGACGAAAACAAAGATTCAAAAAGAAAAGGGAAAGTCTTTATATTTAAAAGGACTTCACTAACTAGCAGGTTTTTGGTATGTACGCGACTACGCGTTTTCATTGTTTAGTGAACTCGTTTTTGGCTAAGCGCTTATCTGGATGCAGAAAAAATTAGATCCTGCTGTTTACAAAATTGGTTGCCAGCAAGCTATAAAGAACAAGTGGGTGGAGATGGCGAAGACACATGTTTCAAGGAAGGTACAATAGGCAAATACATAGGAGGGTAATTTTGCTCCTTTTATTTTATCGAAAGTGTACTTTTGCTCATCCTCTGTATTTCTAATATATCATTCTTTGTTATGACCGCATTTTTTTAATTGATGAAAACCTGTACCTTCTCCCAACCCTTGCCTAAAAAATTTTTTTATAACCTTCGGTACCAAAAGATTATTCCCTTGTTTTCAGTTTAAAAAAAAAGATTATTCCCTTGTTAAGCTTGCTTCTTTGTTGCTTGATCGTCTCTCATTTGGAGTACCTTATCTCTGCCTCTCTATCACCGAACTCGTCCCACACAATTCATTTTGATAGGTAGTAGTAGTATTCCTCTCTTGCAACTTTAATTTTGTTTTCAACCTCACTCTAGTTAAAGTTTTAAACACCTTTAACACCATCATAATCTACTTTCTTCTCCTATCCCTTCTACTTGAGCTTGTAAGTGCAAAAATTAGGACCCAAGTGGCTCCAATACTTTTGAGAGAAAAATATTTGGAAATCTGTGAGTAGTGACCCTTCTGCTATAAGGTCTTTTTCTTTAGAAAAAAAGAGGCGAGATAAATGGACTAGTTTCGTGATGTTACCTTCCCAAAATGATGAATAGCAGTTTATCTATTCTTTGATCCCCTGTGGTTCTTGCTTGAGGGACTAGGGTAGTCAAATAATCAGGAATCCCCCCTCATGCCTCACAATGACTCTGAAGGTCTGAAAAAGCTGTCCTAAAAAATGACTATGAAGGTCTGGAAAAGCCTTTATTACTTGCTTAGTACCAGTTCTTTAGAGATAATAAAGTGCCATTTCTAGCCTATATTCAACACTATTAAACTGTAACTGTCCCTCAACTTCCCTTGTGGTGGTTCCAGGATTTTTCTGTTTCTCCTTCTATGTTTTGTTGCTGCTTATTGTTTGCCATCTACTTCAGTTTATAGCACGGGGCCTTCTTTTGTTGTACTGTTCCTTTCCTTGTCCGTATCTGTTGAATGAGGTCTCTGAGAACTATAATGTAGAGGAAGCAAGTGAAGGTGACTTCAACATGTGCTTCTTTTAATACTTTTTACAGGGATCTACCCTTTAGTGTATTTGTTGACTTCATGTAGGTCCAACACGCTGATGACAAAGTTAAAGATTTGTTGTTGCGGATACAAAATGACGAGGTATATAGTTTTGTAGTCAGTGGTCATCTTATTCTCCAACCCTTCACTTTTTACTCGCCTTTCATCTTTACTAATAGCTCTCCTCCCACACAGGAAATTAGTTATGGTTTTGTCGCTAGTTGACTATTATATTAATCAATTTGTCTTTAACAAAGCAATGCTTTGCAGGCTGTCAATCAGGAGGATATTGATGCTCTAAAGCGAAGAAAACTAATAATTCAGCAGTAATTATCTTTTCTTCAATATCCTTTCTCCAGCACTTGATGTTTACATGCAATCTTACAATTACCCTAATATGTGGTCAAATGCTGGTTCTTCAATATGTTCTTATTGCTGCTCTTTCTAGGGTTTGGAAAGGAAATTCCGTTAGAAAAGGTCCCGAATATGCCCTGAAAAGGAAAAGAGCAGCTACTGATCTCACTCGGGAAAATTTACAGAGGTAACTTTCTCACTCATTCAGAAAGAGTAGATAATATTTGGAATTTTAAAATGTTTATAAATTAACTGATGGAGTTGTTTTCCTTGATGATGGATGATTTTTAGTTGCTGCTCGAGTTAAAAAAACTGTTTACCTTTGAATTTGGACTGAAATATATTCCCATTTCTTGTTTCTTTCATAACAAGTGTCAATAGAAGAGGATTTTTCTCATAAAAAGATAGCTAGGTCATTCACTTATGCGCTCAGCTCTGATTAAATTATTGGAAAAACTAGTATTTTGGAATGTGACACAGTCTGACCAAAAGCTTTTGGATATGCCTGAATAGGGAATTTGTATCTATTGCTAAGGCAGTTTGATCATATTTGTCAGTTTGTAATTTTGACAAAGGTTGTGCGCGCTCTTTTTCGAGTACAAATTTTCGGACCCCATATGTTACTTTCTGAATTTGTGTTGGACTATGTACTATGATTACTTCTATAATCAGATAGGCCACTCGATAGGGTGGGTGATGGGTCTTGGGCTGAGGTTAACCCTAGCCCTAGCCGGACTATGTGCCTACTGCATTGTAATATACCCATTACCTGCTGGAGTTGTAGCCGTTTTTATGTTTGTATGTGCATAGGCTTATTGTACCATGACCTGTATAAAGACCAATGCTAATGTAATATTTTATAGTTTTCTTAAATAGTGTAATAGTCCACTTGAGAAAATAAAAGTTCGTTTAATTCTAATTTTATTTTAAATCATGAATTAACACACGGTAGTTGTTGAGTCAATAAATTAATCCAATAATAGACCAAGTTAAGTTAACTCTCTTGAATTGAACCTAATCAATTAAAATGGGATGTTAGTAGTGTGTTTAAATCATGGTTTTATTAGTTCATGTTCAAATGAAAGGAGCTTTTGCATTTTATATATTTTGGAGAAAAAACCTATAAAAGGAATTCATGGGATGGGTAATCCGAGCGGAGGCAAAAAGGAATTCATGGGATGGGTAATCCGAGCGGAGGCAAAAAGGAATTCATGGGATGGGTAATCCGAGCGGAGGCAAAAAGAAAATACTAGGTATTTTTTCTCATGTGCCTAAGTCTTGATAGGTAGAATTACATGGTACCTATGGTGGTGGGAGGTAGCTGGTACCCGATGGAATAGTCGAGTGTGCGCAAGCTTTTGGATACCACCATTACTAAGAAGTAAAATTGACAAATAACCACTTTTACTATTGCTATTGGAAAATAAGCCATGGTTTCGAAAATAATCAAAATTTAGCAGTTTCTTCATGCGAAAATAATATTTGGACAAAAATACCCTTAACTTTTAAAAAGCGACATAGATCTGCTTCTTCATCTTTTTTGCTTTTACAGATTTGAGCAGTAAATTTGCAGTGCAAAAATAGGTGGTTATTTGTTTCCCCTGTCAAGTTACATAGAAAGCACCTGGGAACCAGTTGTTTGCCCTTCTTCTTAGTACTTCCCGAGTTAAGCAGGCCCTCTTTATCTCTAGCCAAGTGAAGCATTTCACTTTTGTAGGGATGTCCCCCTTCCAAAAATATTTCCAGTGATAAATAGAGCGTCCAGACATAACCTGCAATCCCATTCTGTAAGCACCATTTTTTACTTGGTTCTCTTTTTTCTCCTAAAATCTCATTCATCATGTCGCATAATGCACGTAATACAATCAACTGCCAAGCTATATAGAATCAAAAGTTCAAACTCCAAAACAATGTCCTCGAGTTTGAACTATAAATTGAAGAGTTGGTAAATGCTGCATAATTTACTCAAACGGCAAAAATTCATGGAGTTTGACATTGTCCTTGAGTTTGAGAACTCCCTACGTGTGGATCTCCAGGAAAGTGTCCCTTTTTATCTTATTTTTCAGCTTCAAACTCTAGCACTTATGCTTGAGAGTTTCGACTATCCCGGAGTTTCACATGTAGAAGTTTCGAACTCCAAGACACTGTGCTTGAGTTTATTCATGTTTTAGCTGTTATTTTACTTCCACATAAAGAAAAAGTAGCTTCTACTGGTTTTCAGATGTGGTCTATTTTTCAATTACTAGTCAAAAAAGTTGTCAGCACTTGCTATTTTTACGTTTAAAACAAAACAAATTCATGGGCGGGGTAAATGGGAAAAGTTGCAATATGTAGTTTTCACAGATAGTTTCAGAGTATTTAATATTTATTTCATACAAATTCATGTGTTTGAATAATTAATCTAAGTAGGGCTCCTCTGATGGATGAAGCATATAGTTTATTTTCTAATTAATATGTTGCTTGTTTGAAGGGGTGACTGGAAGGAATTGGAATTTAAAGAGTACAACTTCAGTGCTAAAGGTCAGCCAGTTGAAGGTGGCCATCTTCATCCATTGCTCAAGGCATGTTTTTGTTCCTTTTTCATTATTGATTGTTGTTGTGGCCTTAAATTGATTTTATTCTGTTAGCTAACTGAGGCTAAATTGCCTTCCCTCACGTGTTGGTAAATCTTACCATCTTGTTGCAGGTTAGGCGGCAGGTACAAACGATTTTTCTTAATATGGGGTATGACTAAATGACCTTCTCTCATGTCTATAGATGGAGGCTGTATTCCTTCTAAAAAATGTCTATATATGGTGGCTGTATAAATGCATGCATGTGTGTAGATGAATGTGTGTGTGTGTGTATATATTCAGTTATATATCTGGAAATTCTCTGTAGTGGACTGTAAGTGCAAAATTTCATTTGAATTGTGCAGGTTTGAGGAGATGCCAACAAATAATTATGTCGAAAGCAGGTAAGCTGTTATTTATTTTGTTAGTCCTTTCACCGGCCATAAATACAAGTGAGCCCTTCTTAATTGATGGAACATCCAGGATTCCCAAAGAAAAAAGTTGTTAGGCTATATGAAATAACTTAACTAGGAAATGGCTCATCTCCTTGTCTTTTTACTTATATCCGAATAATTGGAGCGAACATCTTCTTTTCATGGCTCTTAGTTAAGAGGTTGATATGTAAATAATTTGAATCAAATCCTTCTTTATCCTTCATTAGAGATACATGTCTTGGCTGTTGTCATTTTAGTTGCTAAAGTTCTTACTTCCTAGTACATAACAGTCTCAAAGTACCTCTGCTGTTTAGCAATTTACTAAATACTATTTTTTCATGTTGAACATGCATGAGCTTCTGTAAGGTAAACAATCAAATTTATTGAAGATGGATGGTAAAATATAGCTATTGAACATTCATGAGCTTTCAAGCTCAAATTGATGATAAACAATAAGTTTCACTTGTCAACATATACCATTTAGGAGTCTTCTCTGGTGTATAGCTAGTGGTGATTTGTGCACTGTCATGTTGTTCTCTTAGTAAAAATTGCGAGGA
The DNA here is from genome assembly GCA_003996215.1 of Jaltomata sinuosa. Taxonomy (NCBI): domain Eukaryota; kingdom Viridiplantae; phylum Streptophyta; class Magnoliopsida; order Solanales; family Solanaceae; genus Jaltomata; species Jaltomata sinuosa. Next base: position 143,388 of record QJPP01000513.1, read on the forward strand.
TTTGTATTTGTTTTAATCCTTGTCAAAGAAGTATACGTCAATGTGGCTGTTCATAATTTGCAGTTTCTGGAACTTCGATGCACTTTTCCAGCCCCAACAGCACCCTGCCCGTGATTCACATGATACATTCTTTTTGAAAGGTTAGTTTGACTTTACATTTTATCTGCCTCATCCGAGTTTCTTCTAATGAATTATTTGTTTGATATTGCAGTGCCTTCCACTACAAAGATGCTGCCAGAAGATTATGTTGACCGTGTAAAAGAAATTCATGAATCTGGTGGTTACCAATCTAGGGGGTATGATTTAATATAGCCAATCCTTAATTCAATGTCACTCACACTTGTAAAGGTTTTGACATTCCTATACTCAGTGTTTAACAGTGCTTCTTGCTTAGATATGGGTATGATTGGAAAAGGGAGGAAGCGAACAAAAATCTTTTGCGGACACACACTACTGCTGTTTCGTCAAGAATGTTGTATGCATTAGCTCAGGTCTAAATGGCTCACAATATCCAGAATCCTAGTTTCGTGTATCTATATATATATATATATATATATATATTATATTTTACTTCGTGCATTTTAAACCTGTGCTACACATTATTGCAGAAGCCATTCACCCCCAAGAAATACTATTCTATTGATCGTGTTTTCAGAAATGAAGCAGTTGATCGGACACATCTTGCTGAATTTCATCAGATAGAAGGTTGTTATGTAGTTGTACAAATTTCGTGTCATTCATGTTTTCCTGTTCTTTGATATATTTTTTTCTTCTCTTATTCTTCTATGGTACCAAACCTTTAGCTCAGATAGACACTGATCCTTGAAGTGCCTGTAAAACTGATTTATTGTCCCAAGTCCCAACTACTGATTGAATTCCTCATATAGGAGAATTATAATGAGCCTTGCTTTAGATACTTGAACATTGGCTTGGTTTCTTTTTTAGGTTGGGAAAGTAGGGAAGAGTATTTCTATTGCTTACTGTGGCAGCACATTATCAAAGAGCCATACCTCTTGACATATTTCAATTAGGGTGCAGTTTGGTTCACAGACTAATTATACAAGGATTATAATACAAGGATTGTTACGTGAGTAATAATGTAGAATTGTGGTCAATGAAGTGGGTTAAAGAATCACGAGGTCTGAGGTCGCAGGTTCAAATCCCAGCGGAGACAAAAAAAACACTAGGTGATTCTTCCCATTTGTTCTAGCCTTGGTGGACAGAGTTACCTGGTTCCTGTTGCTGGTGGGAGGTGGCCGGTGTCCAGTGGATTTAGTCGAGGTACGCGAAAGCTGGCCCGGACACCACGGTCATCAAAAAAAATAATGTAGAATTGTGAATAATAATTACATGGATTGTTATGTAGAGATTGTCTACTTTAACGGCTTTCGTCTTTAGATATGCTTATTCCATTTTTTCATGCATAAATTTTCACATGAGTTGTGTTAGCAAAGTATAGTTTGATACAGACTAAACACTATTAGTAATCCATAGTTTTATACTGAAAACCGAATGTTCTATTATTTATACAAAGCTTAAATTAGCAATTCAGAAACTTTTCGTAAATCAAATGTTACACAGTCACAGTGTCCTATAACTCAAAAGACTTTTCGATACTATTTATTTTGTACTGTAGATGAGTACAACGCCAATATGTGGCCTTAGATTGTATTTTCTTCATAGCTCATAGTTGATAGGTACTACATGGCCAGAATAAAATTTAGGGCTGCACAATTTTTTTTCGTAGTTGTGAACTTACTTTTTTTACTTTTCCGTCTTCGGTTAGGCAGCTACTGGAACTGTTTTTACCAGCTAAAAGATCTTTTCAAATAGCAATTTGTTTCACCTTTTTCTATGTTTTAGATTTCATGTTTGGTTGTTATAATATATATGACTTTCTGAGTGACTGCTACAGTATGGAATACCTCTATAATTTTGTAATAGTAGTCATGTGAAAAGCAGAAGGCCGATTTATTTGGCATCCATCCCTTCACTCCTTTCCCCTTTTACTTAACTGGTAGTCTGCTAACCTTTCTTGGCATGCTATTTAGCTGAAAGCATATTGATCTCTTACCAAGTTGAATTTGATACAGGCATTAGCAGAAGCCTGAGTGGCACTTAGGGTGTGTTCGGTACGGAGGAGAACATTTTCCAATTTTCTCATGTTCGGTTGGTCAAAATTTTTGGAAAACATTTTCTCTAGGAAAATAAGTTCCTTAAAAATAAGGAAAATGACTTCCTTAATGGGAGGGAGTATGGAAAACAAATTTCACAAGTGGTATTTCACATTAGTTGTGTCCTCCCCACCCTCCATCACACCTCATCTTCACCCCTACCCTCATAGCCCCTATTCCCACCACCCACCCCACCTTCCATCGTATTTGTCTAGATCCTCCATCACAAACCCTTTTAGAATAATATTTTTTGCTTACATGCTGAACATAAGAAAATAAGCAAGAAACACACTTGTTTTCCTAGAAAACATCTTCCAAGAAACATTTTCCTTCATACGAAACACAACTGAACACACCTTTAGTCTGCATACTTTTGAAACAAATTTATGCATCTGTGTAAATACTATACAGTAATAGGTCATCTCAAGCTATCTTCTCATATTCAAACGTAATACTTGTGTTAAAATCTGTGTTAGGTAGTTGTTTAAGTATATCTTGTTCTTTATCTGCATTTTATTCGTGTTAACAGTTTCATGTAACATATTGTCATGGTTTCCTATTCCAGGCTTAATATGTGATCGTGGACTTACTCTTGGTGACCTGATTGGTGTTCTTCATGACTTCTTTTCTCGTCTAGGTGACCAACCAACACTATGCTGTATTCTTGCTTATGTTCAATTTTGGTGCAGCAATGTCTGCTAAAGTCGTCGTTTCATAGAAAAGATAAAGCTTGCAGTGATAAAATGTCCAACTCAATTTACATGAGCTTTTAATTTTGAGAGGGCTAATTAGTGGTTAACTTTTCTTTTTTCTAATTACAGGAATGTCCAAGCTTCGGTTCAAACCTGCTTATAATCCTTATACTGAGCCCAGCATGGAAATTTTCAGGTTGTAGTAGTATATTTGATGTGAATGAACAATTGTTCAACTCAGCATTAATGTCATATTCTTTTGTTTTGCAGCTACCATGAAGGCTTTAAGAAATGGGTGGAAGTTGGAAATTCTGGTATGTTTAGGCCTGAAATGCTGCTTCCTATGGGTCTGCCAGAAGATGTTCGGGTTATTGCCTGGGGCCTTTCCCTTGAGAGGTATACGAACTATTAGCAGCAACATGTTCTTTCTTTATAAAATTAAAATTAACTTCTTGTACTTGTGTTGCTGGGTGGTATTGATAGAAATGGGAGTTGTTTTCCTGTTTGAACTTATTAGTTATTAACCTTTAAGGAGCACTGATAACCATAGTAAAGCCACACTTGCGTGCATTGTTTTCTTCAGCCATACTATCTGAAAGCATGCTGTAGCAAGAAAGAATGCAAAGTTTAATGTGTACCTGTGAATCATCTTGTGCAAACATGTGATAATTAAATGCTCAAGGTTTGAGACCCTGGATCATTTGCATGTTTTCAAGTAGCAAGTTGGAGAGATTTGTGGCATAACGGAAGTAGGTCCCAAGAGAAAAAGGCATCAGTTTGTTTTTAATGGTTACTCAAAAACTGTTAACTGCTGAAAAGTTGAAAGCCTCAACGACTAAGGTTACTTCGGTAGGGCGAGCAGCCCTTAAACCAAAAAAAAGGGAGTCTCTGACTTCCTTCCCCTATTTTTTTTATGCATTTCATTCTCTATTTGGCCCGCTTCAAACAAAATGAGAAAAAAGGGTCCGGTCAATAGCATAGCTCTTTCTTTCCCCGGTCTCCTTTCGAAGGAGAGGCCTTCACATTCCTAATCCGGTAGGGTCGGACGGCTTTCTTTGCCCCAGCTTGGCGAATCGCATCCCCGCACAACGACATTCTTTGTTTGTGCGCCCCTTACCGTTCTCGCTCAGTCTTTCAACGGCTGGGAAGGCAGTCGTAGAAACGAAGCCTATCGCCACGCCGACCATCAAATACGAGATTGGGCCCCTTCTCAAAGATTTGATGGAATGGCCCTTCTCTCTCATGCAATGCTTGCAATAGTTTCTGAACTGATTATTGCAATCCTTGCTAGTTGACAGAGATTGCAAGTCTTCTGGCTTCAGTGTACTGCTGCAGTTATTTGCAGGACTTTGTAATACCTGAGTAGCTGATTGGGATTGAGTAATCTCGAGGGAGGGGACAAGGATGTATCATGTATCTATAATTCGAAATACCTGGGGTGTGGTGTAAAATCTACTTTTAGTTATGATACTCTGTTTATATAGGGCATTCCATGTAATAAAATTATGTTCACATGTTTCATTAAAGCTTATTTTGCTTGTCTTTTGTGCACCAGGCCTACCATGATTCTCTACGGAATTGACAACATCAGAGATCTTTTTGGTCCCAAGGTATAATTGGCACTTGGTTAATCAACTGTGGTAGGATTTCTCAACGATGCCCAATGTTTGACCTTGTTCTTTTTCGTTTTTGCAGGTGGATCTAGGTCTCATCAAAAGAAATCCAATATGCCGGCTTGGACTTTAGTAATACAGCACATTCTTGACTTGCGGATCCATTCTATCAACAGGGGTGGCTCAAGGGTGAGGCTAGTAAAGCGTTTGCTTTAGGCCGCCTCAAAAAAATTTAATAGTGAATTTTATGATTGTAATTCACTTGAAACAATATCGCAATATTGAACATCATTTCATTTTACTATTATAAAAGCATGAATATAAATGTTGGTTGACCAGTATATCCACTAAAAGTTGATGCCCTTTTAAGTTAAAATTTCCTGCATCTGAAAACATACCAATGGGTATACATGTAATTTTGTATTAGAACTAAACAAGACCTTTTTATATTAGGACTTACTAATAGGTATACATGTAATGCTCTTTCTACTAGGAGCTTATAGTTGTCCTACCCGTTCATGATGTTAAAAAATATACCGATACATTTTTTTCCCCAAAACTTTGTAGGTTAGGATTAGGAGACTTCTACCTCAAATAAACATGGAAATTTAATTTGAGACGAGGTAATTATTCTTTGTGCTTTCCCACATCCAAGGTGTAGTTGAAGAATTAAGATAACTAATGACAAGTTCTTTTCCTTTTTTTTAGTAAACAACTAATGACAATTTGAAGAGAATACAACTACAAAGTGATAATCCATGTTGCACGAGAATTGTATCCAAATGAAATGTGTAATTATGGGAGAGATATGTACTAAGGAATTCCAATTAAAGGTCTAATTATACAAAAACTTAAGAGACCTATCATCACATTATAAGTCTTCCATGAAATTAACACTTCTCTGGCCATAAAGGGCAATTAATCAAGATTCCATCTTTCAATTTGACTATTTTTCAATTACTGACAGAAAATGGCTATTTTATGAATTTTTTCTGAGAAAAACAGAAGTGGGCTTTTCGTTTTTGTTACAGGCCTCTTTGTGGAAACCAACTAGCAAGCTGATCCAGTATTATTCAAAATCTTGCAAAGGCCCAATCCATTTCCAATGGAAAAGCTGATAATCACTTTCTATGCCATATTATAATTCTCTGATAAATCAATCATAGATGTATGCATATAATATAATGTAGTAGTAATTTAATGGTCAAAACAAGTATCCTATTTTCTAGTAAACTGTGAAAAGTAACAATGCAAACCAGTACCCATTTCCATCATTTTTTGACATGCATACCTATCATATAAAGTTTAAACCTAAATTACATGTAAGGAAATTGTTTTGAAAGACCTATAGTTTTAGGGATTCATGCACACTTAGCGAGACGTAGGATACAATGGAAGAAAAAGGGGAAAATTAATTAGTTTATAGAGATGGACCTAAAAGTAAAAAAAACACTTGTAAATATATATCAATTATTACGAACAAATTATAAAGTATTACAAAATCAATTGATCAGTCATTGAATACCATTTGAGTACCTAATATTTACTCATGGGTGAGGCAAGCTCTTCTATTTTGGTTCATAGTTTCTCTTGGCTATATCATTGAGCTTCAAGAAATAGTAAACGGTCTTATCATTACCAGGATTCAAGCTTGCATAGCTAAAAGTGTGCATGATCATCTAGAGACTAATACTAGTGGGGACTGGGATAGTTCTAGTAGATGGAGAGTGAAAGAGCATGAGAATGTGGGTGGTGGGCCAAGTCCAATGGGTCAAACAAAGCCCACCTCTTTTGACTTGCACATTCAAAGAGAGTGTGACCTCAAACCACTTCACTTGGACCATACCTTTGTCACATTTTTTCCTTTATGTACTATACCCTCACTTGCATCTCATTGTCTTTCCTCTTTTATCTCTTCTTCATTGTGGAACTAATTCAAAGACATTACATATTGCAAAACATAGATGTGTACAAGTAGCTACCTTGGAAGTTTAGTTAATTACTTTGTCATGACAAGATGGAAGAAAAAAAATCTTGGGGGTGGGGGTGGGGGTGGGGGGCTTTATCAAGAAAGATTTATTAATTTGGCATTTCATATATGGATGAGAATATTCTTGTTTAATTTGGTTTGTACTTCTTTTATCACTTGCCAATTGACCACTCAAATAATGTTAAGAGTGAACATTATTGAAAACTTTTCAAATTTTTGATTAGAGTCACTCTGTAAACCTAGTAAAAAATTTTGAGTTTGAGTTACGTTGAATGTTCATTCTCTTATCATAGTATCAGAACCAGACTAATTTCAGTTCTTAATTTATCCAATGTTGAGCCCCGGCCCATATATATTATGTTGTCCACGCTCCCATAAGCAGGCCCTGGTTGTGCCAACGTATCAGAATTTCCTACATCGATTCTTAATGGGAGATTCGGTCTCAATATTTGACTTTTCATAATCCTCAATTCATGATTTAACTTTTGAAGTTGAGCTAACTCTATATTCATTTTCTTATCACATGCCATACATAGGTTCTACTATATATAGTTCCTAATATATATGAGCTAAGGCGTGATTACAAATGCATCCATAAACTTCGAATTATGACTCTACCAATAATCTTGATTCTATATATGACATGTACTTGTGACAGTCATGAAGCCATCTTATTTTTTTTTACCAAGGCCATATGCCAAATCCTAGGATTCATACTTATTTAAGTTTTAGCTTGGTAATTTGATACTAAACAACCTCGTTTAAACATAATAAATCTAACAGTCAAAAGAAAACTTATAAGTTTAATCATATGCAAAACAAACGTTCCAAATATTATAAACTAGCTACTCACATGTCCCACTTTATGTGACACAATTTGGAATCGAGGGCCAAATTATCTAATTTTCCGTGTGAATTTCGGACATTGAATTTTTATCAATGCAAAATATTTAAAAGACATATAGATGATAAAATGACGGTCAAAGAAAACTTTATTTGACTCTCTAAATTATATAATTGTGTCACATAAATTCGAACAAACGAGCATTTCATAGCTATTAATCAAAATTTGACCCGTGAAAATTAGATCTTTAAACTATAATTAAATTGATCTTATATTATATATGATTCTTGATGGTTCTAACTAACCAACAATCCTCCTTTAGATGGAAGAACCTTTTATTTTTCTTTTTAACTTGTAGTTTAATTAGAAGTTTGGTGATTGGGTGCTTGTGGAATTGGGTGGTCCTCTTATGGTCAAATCATTGTCCAAAACAAACTTTATTTAAATTGGGACTTTGGTGAAATTGAATTCAAGAAAAGATTGTCACCTTCTTTTCTTTTTTTTTTTTTTTTTTTTTTGAATGAATAATATGATAATGTTACTCAATCATGCAAGCACAAAAGTTGATTGATCTTTTAGGTACATGAGTGAGACATATGCTAGTTTTCCCACCCAAAAAAACAAAACAAAAGAAAAAGAATAACTTTCATTCAATAGTTTGTTAATATGCAAATGATTTATTTGAAAAAGAAACTTGCATATATTACTTGCTGCTTGATTTTTATTACAATTTTCACCAAATTATTTGATGCTTGAATTGTATATATTATATATATAACCTGTCCCATTTCACATGTCAAATCATTCTTTACTCTTCTTAAGAGACAAACATATAATTATAACATTAACTAAATTCTAGCAAACAATATTGTACCATAGTGTATTATGTAGTGTATATATAAGTGTATATTACTATTACAATGCAATGATGGTTATTATGTGCTTTGATCTGATATATATATATATATATATATATATATATATATATATATATATATATATATATATATATATATATATATATATATATATGGATTTGAAATCATGAAACTTATATTATGGTTCCGAAACTATTTGTCCCAAGGTATTTTTCACTGAATTGTGTAACTCCCTCTATTTATCTTTATGTTTACCGATCCTGTTATTGAATATATTATACGTAATAAGTTTAACATGTCTGGCTCATTTGCCACTTCTAATTTTCCTGTTTATTCAGCATATACTATCTTCAATCCTTTTTTTTTTCTACTCAACCATTGAATGTGTAACATATGCTTTTGGAGCATAATATTAATGTGTACAATTATGTCAATTTTATGAGAAAACAACATAAACCAAGAATAAGGGAATATTATTATATCAAGAAACTGTTCACACACAGTTGCATTTTAGGCAAGTTATGCTCTTCTTTGATTTCTAAAGAGATCGGAATATATAATATGGCCAAGATTATATATAGATGTTAGCTCTTTATCTTCAAGAAAATAAATTATGTGTCCACAAATCTAAAATCTGGTATAATAGATTTTAGACTTTTCTGAAGGGAATATAACACTCTATGGTGAATACGAGCTAATTCTGAAAAATTATCTTTTCTCATAAAACTAATATGTTCTTATCCTAACCAGACAGTATGCTCTTTTCTTATTTCTCTATTTATTTTTATTAATCTTCTGTATTCTCCTACTTGTGCTCCTATTTTTAGATTTGTGGAGAATATACTACTTGTGCTCCAATATATATAATATGCGTTTAAATATAAAATATGTTTCAATATATAGTATTTCAGCAGTATGAATTGTAAACAGTTGTTTAAATATAGTATTTCAGCAAGAATAAAAATACAAAACTTCAATATATAGTATTTCAGCAGTATGAATTGTAAACAGTTGTAAACAGTTACAGAAATAAGCAATCAATATTAAAGCGGTTTGTAAACTTTTGGTTGTAAAATCCTACTCAGTACTCCCTCCTCCTTAGTCTATTTCCATGTTTTGTATTATGCAAATATCATTATCTAAGTATATTCTCCCGAAATTAAACAATTTTTTTTTTTTTTTTTTTTTTTTTTTTTTTTTTTTTTTTTTTTTTTTTTTTTTTTTTTTTTTTTTTTTTTTTTTTTTTTTTTTTTTCGGATCGGAGACCGGGCGGTAATCCGCCATAGTCAATGATCTAGTTTTTACTGTTCATACTGTTCATTTTTTACTGTTCATTACCGTTTTTCGATTTATTATTTTACCCTGTTCATCTCTCTCTCTTAGCCTATGTTCTTACCAGCAGTTTCTTTAACCTTACCTTGGGAGAACCAGGTCCTTCGGCACTCTTGGCCATGGCGGACATCAATCCCTAGGACTTTACAGGTTAATCCATGGGTGCTGAATAAGAAGCTAAGAGCTTAACCATATACTAAGGATAAAACAATAAGTCTTACTAAGGTATAAACAGTAAATAACAATATGTTCCTCACATAATTCACATAAACAAAACAGTAAATAACAATATGTTCATCACATAAGTCACATAAACATTTAAACTTTAATACATAACTGGGAGAGATACATAGACAATAATATTTACAATAAAATACTTACATGTCTGTAGACGGAGAGAGGTTTCCCTTTCGGGAGTCCCCGAAAACTGACAAGCTACGTCGGAGAGACGGTCACACTCTCGTACTTATTCTCACTCTGTTTTTTTTTTTTTTTACAAACTTACTTGATGAAGAACAACTTAAAAACTCACAAACTATTACACTCTTACTCTTGCACTTACTTCTTTTCTCTCTATTTTTCGTTCTCCTTATTTCTCTGAATGAGAGAATATTTATAGCTGAAAGGGTGGATCGAATTTCAACTTAGATTTCAATTGAGTTGAGGAATCTTATCTCTAGCAGCCGGGTGCGCTGTGGGCCCCATCGTAACATGCTTGATTGATTCTTTGTCTCTTTGTTGATATCTGATCTTTCCACTTTAATGCTTTCTTATGTCATGGCTTACATATTGATTTTTGTTTTCTTTTCATTGTACGTCATTGCTTACGACTTTTGTCCTTGTCTTCTTCTTTCTTGCATTATTCTGTCTTCGTCTTCTTTGATTATACCTCATGTCTTTTGAACTTGATATTGTTTTTCAGGTATCCAGGTTGTGCTCCGCTATGGTGTCGAAACTCATGCCTGAGTCTTCGTCTTCGTTAGGGTCTTGTGCGAACTGTTCCATAGTAGGATCCATCACCGAATTATAGCTACTGGTTTCTGATTTCGGTGACTCTGGTCTTGGATTTTCAACAATCACTCTTTTAGTCTTTTCTTCCAGAAATTTTTTCACTGTCTTATTGAGAATTTCCTCTATTTTTTTACCTTTATTTTTCTTTAAACTTATACCTTTCCTCTTGTTCTATTTTTTGTCTCAGTTGAAGAGGGTCCTGCTATGTTAAAACTGTCTGGCAGTATTCTTACACTTTTTGGCAAAGTGCCAGCCATTAACGGATTTGATTTGTCTTTACCAGTTACCGTTTGAACTGGACTAGCTATACCCATATCTGGTATAATAGATCTTTCTACATTCACTGGGGAATGTACACCCATCTTATCCATTTTCTGAGTTGGAGAACTCTTTGGTATATTTGAAAATATTTGTTGAGTCTGACTAATTTCAAAATGGAGTATTCTAATTCTTTCTTGTAATATGTTAACATGTTCTAATGCTTTGTCTTTTTCCCTTGTCTATTCTTCATTTCTACTATTTAGTCTTTTAAAACCATGTGTCATAGTTTCACAGTGATCACAAAAAACCACTTTGTCTGTGTCTCTATTGAATTTATATTGTGGAGTAGTAGTAGTTTGTTTAAGAGAAGGGGAAATAAAAAAATTGGGTCCTAAATGTCCCCTAGCATAATCTAATGCTTCATTTAAATTATTAAAACCTTTAAATAACGGGGTCTGAAAATCTTTTATACTATCTGTTACGTCAATCCAAGTCTGGAAAACCCCTGGCTTTTTCCTTGTATTACTGCATAAAATTTAAATTTGTTGTCTTGATTTTTGCTTGTGAAATATGCACATAAAGCATTTAAAACAGAAATAAAATATCCATGGTCTTTGGGACTCTTTCCGTATGCTATCCATAGATTGTCTATCAGACACCTCTGGGGTTTGTCTATGATTGTGCCTCCCTGCAATCTAAAATTCAAGTTACATTCTGGATAACATATTAAATTCTGTTTTCCAAAATAAAGTCTTTCTAATTTTTGTGTCTCCATTCGAGTCTGAGGCCTGAACTGAGTATTTCTTAGCAAAGTCTGGAGATATTTGTCTGCGGAAGGGGAAGCTTCCTCCTTTCCTTTGTCTTTTCCTGCATACATACTAAACAAATAGAAAGTTAGTTAATCATAAGTCTACTTAACTGATCTGCTAAGTCATTCTCTTTTCCTTTAATGTGTTCTAATACTATAGTGTATACTGAAGTGGCATCTAAAAAATTTAACCATCTTCTCTTGCTACTTGTTTTTCCGTTTATTTTTTGATAAAATTTTACTATTGCTTCACAGTCTGTTCTTACTAAACCTTCTGGTTTATTTAAAATGTATATTCTAAAAACATTTAATCCATATATAACAGCTAGGATTTCTGCATCTATACTAGTCATATTACCTTTTTTTTTTTTCTTACCACTTTGGTATGCACAAATTCTTTCTTCCTTCTTATCGCTGTATTTGTTTTTCCGAGTTTTAAGGACAGCTCCCCATCCTTCAAAACTTCCGTCTGTTTCTACTATCAAATAGTCTGTTTCTAAAGGCATAACTAAATCTGGAATATCTTTAACCATTTGTTTTAAAGTCTGAACTAGTTTTATATCTTCTGTATTAAAAGTCTTTTGACCTGTTGATCCCGTTTTGGAATATAGTGGTCCTGCTACTTTTCCTAAGTCTTTTATGAAATTTCTTGCATAGTTTAATATTCCTAGAAATTTTTGTAATTCTTTAGTCTTGTCTAATTTGTCGGGCATATCCAGTATTTTCTTTGAAATATGTGGTTGTAGTTTTATCTTTCCTTCTCCTATTATTATTCCTAAAAAATTAATGTGTGTCTTACATAAATCCATTTTCTTTTTACTTATTATAATTCCATTATCTACTAATAGTCTAAACACAATTTGTAAATGTCCTAAATGTTCTTTCATAGTATTACTAAAAATTAAAATATCATCTACTTATACTATTACAAAATTCTTAAATTCTCTGAAAATATTATCCATTTTTCTTTGGAAAATAGGAGGTGCTGTCTTTAATCCAAATGGCATT